>CM039505.1:21705311-21851969 GCA_022432975.1 Begonia masoniana | reverse complement strand
CGGGTTAAGGGGGTTTTTGTCAATTTGACCTAGCTAGAGTCGTTTGTTTTCAAATTCCTTTTGCCAGGTTAAAATAGGTTATTAGAGGAGTACGTGGCCGCTGGAATCGTTCGATTCCGATAACCGACGCAAAAGTTATGCACGTTTGAGGTTTCGGGTCGGGTTTTACCGAACCCAAATTGGTGGCCCGTTTCAGTAGGTTTTTGTTGGATTAGGCTAGAAATAGTAGTTTGAGGGTAATTGGTGAATGTAAGCTTAATTTGAATGAAGTTTGATTAATTGTAGTTAGAGTTAGTTTAAATATTCTTTAGAAGTGAATGGTGATGTTTAAGTGAATTTTGTGAATGTGATAGGTTACCGAGTGGGCAAATGTACATAGCCAAAGCGAGTAAGTGCAGTGCCAGAGTTCAGGTAAGTAGAGGACGTTTGTTTTGCTTTCGGGCCTACACCACGGAACGGTAGGATTTATTTGTTTGTTGTTTGACCGTCTTCCTTGTTGGTTCTTTGTTGTTGATGTTTTGTTGTCTTCTTTGTCGGTCAAGCATTGTTGTGGTTGTGTTGGTTGTTTCATTTGGTGTTGTGTTGGTCGTTTTGTTCGGTATGGCATACTTGAAGCATGCATCATTGTATATCACGCTAGGTACGAGCATTGGCATAGTTGGCATTGTGAGTATGAATGTAATCAGATAAGAAAATTTTAATGCATCTCGAATAGGTGCCTTGTCGGGCTGAGGTTGCTGGCAGTAGCACCCCGAGGGGTACTCTATGAGAGAGGGCCTGCTAAAACATGTATTGCATTTCGAATAGTGTGCCTTGTCGGGCTGAGGTTGCTGGTAGTAGCACCCCGAGAGGTACTCTATGAGAGATGGTTGGCTAAAACATTTAATCCTGAATAGTGTGCCTTGTCGGGCTGAGGTTGCTGGCAGTAGCACCCCGAGGGGTCCACTATGAAGGATGGTGGTTCGAGTGTGGCCATCCTAGACGGTTATGGGATGTGTGCCAACTCGTTCCACACGGCTTAAAAAAAGATTAAAGCAAGAGTAATGCAACAAACAACAAATAAGCACAACTGAGTGATAGAAACTGCATGTATTAGGTTGATTGCATTGTGTGTTGTCGTGTTATGTTGAGTCAGTTTGTTGAGTTGCATTGGGTGGTGTTGTGTTGTTGTGTTAGGGTAGGATGGTGTGTGCATTGTTATTGTTATTATTTGTTACTCCCTACTTGCTAAGCGTAAGCTTACGTGTGTGTGTGTGTTCTGTGGTGTAGGTGACGACTGGAGTACAGGTGAGCTATGTGAGTCAGCCAAGACTTGGGAGCAGTCGGAGATGCACGGGGCGTGCCGGTGCGGGCAGTTGTCGGGGCGACTCCACCATGGTCTTCGGAGATGTGGGGCTTTGTATTTAGTAGTTTATTGTAATGTCTGTTTGTAGAAATGTTGGGAATATGTATCTCTTTTTAGTTGATGTTTTAATGGTTGTGGTATAGCTATGTGTATTTGTGGTATATAGTCATAGTTAAGGGTGATGTATCGCCCTGTACTGTGGACTTTCTTTACGTAGGGATGTTAGCATTTTAGTTTCCCTCTTTACTGCTGTTGGAGATTTCGTAGGTTGGTTAGATAGTTGGAATATTCTGGTCTTGTTGGGATTGGATTTTATGCAGGTTTTTAGCATTTTAGATGCGCCATTTTCAGGCGTTACTTTGCCGAAATTTTCGGGAAGGACGCCGTGGTGCTTAACGGTTAGAATTAAGGAAAATCAACGAGTCTAGGCAGTTAGGTATGACCTGAGAGAAAGCTTAGGGTAATTTAGTTTTAAATTCCGCTATGTCAGTTTTATTTATACCTAGGTGTTTATAAGAATTCTTGGGGTAGAGTGAGCCAAGTAGCGCACCGAGCCAGGGTGGGTTCGGGGGCGTTACAGAATTATTGTAACTCCTACAATCAAGTTGTTCCAAAAATGATAATTATATTATACAATATATATGTTTCTATGATTAAACCATTATCTTTTAACACTACCCCTCAAGTTGGAGAGTGAATGTCAAAAACTCCCAACTTGCTTCTCATTACTGTGAAGGTTTCCTTTCCAAGTGGTTTTGTACATATATAAGATAGTTGTTCGGTTGGAGGGACATATTCAGTAGTGATTGAACCATCTTAAATTTAGTCTCGAATAAAATGACAATCCATTTCTATGTCTGGTTCTTTAATAAAATACGGGATTTACTGCTATTTGTAAAGCTACCTAATTGTTGCAGTACAATAATGTTGGCTTTCGATGACATATCCGCAATTCTTTCAATAATGATCGTATCGAAGATAATTCACAGCATGCACTAGTCATAGCTCTATATTCAGCTTTTGTCAAGAATAACAAAATTGTCTATTGTCTTTTTGTTCTCCAAGATACAAGAGAAGTTCCAAATGCAATATAGTTGATTTTCAAGACACTAGACAATCCAATTTGAATCACAAAAAACTCTTAAGGATAAATCATTTTGTGAAGGGAAAAATAAACCCTAGCCTAGATTACTCTTTAAATATCGTAATACATTTAGGGCAGCTTCCATATGAGGTTTATGTGGAGCATGCATGAACCTGCTCAATATGTGGAATGAATCGGTAATGTTTGGGCGTCAAAAAAATTAGTCACCATACAAAATGCCTGTACAAAGATGGATCCTTTAATAATGCGCTTTCGACTGTTAGTTTCAAATTTTGTTTCATAGAAAAATTTGCAGTTTTAGCTACCAAGTGTCCACCATCCTTTATAATTTCCATAGCTTATTTCCTTTGTGAGAGGAATATTCACTTCTTTGATTGAGAGGCTCATGTGTCTCGAGATCACCTTACAACAAATCAAACCAAACAATTTTCTAACCTTTTTGTTAATTATGTAGGTTTTATTTTCCTAGCTAGCTTGGAGGCAAATGAAGGTGCATTAAACAAATGGGAGTTAAAATATTCGGATGTTAGGAGCATAGAAGCGACATCTAACTTCAAAGTCTTCCTCACATGCAACATCATTCATGAAATAAACTTAAGTTATTTTCTCTTTATCTTGAAGCCCAATTCCATTAGAAGACAAATCTACGAAGATAGATATTATTCCAATGCTATGACCAAGAAATAAGAGAAGTCAAAGATTGATGTGTTGGAATGGCAACTCCGGAATAGAGCCTTCACCTTGGTCACAACACTTGCACATGGAAAGAACCTAACCTAGCAGATTTAAAGGAAGCTACTCAAGGGTTTTGTTCTATTTTAGGAAGTCCAAGAAATATTATAAAATGATCCTTGATGTAGTAGGTATTAGAAAGGACTTACTTTTTGGGTTAGGAAGTCAAACTTCCCAAATTGGTAATTCTAGGTACTCGGCCTTTGACCTAGCTGAGTACCTTTTTCTTCCTTTTGCTTTTTGAATCATGTGACGTCTCTTCTCGGGTGCAAACCCTAGCTCTCTTGGAGGTGGTATTTAAGCCAATCTTATGGCTTGTAATCTTCAACAAACATTGAATCAAAATTGTGTAGAAGTTTCTTCTTCCACTTGAAATTTTTCTTCAAGTTGCCACCTGTACTGGCGAGTAATATCCAATTGTTAAGTGTGTGTTATTTGGTTCCACCCTTTGTGAGTGAAGGTGTGATATGCCCCGAAGGCTAGAGACTCAAGTTCAAATTAAGGTAAATGATCAGTTGAGTTCTTTCACTAAAACGTATGTTTATTTTGTAGGCAATGACCTTCGGATTGCTTGGATCGGGATGGTGCACATAAAGAAGGAGGATGGCACGCAAAGAAAGGCATGGCTACGACATGGATCAAGGATGACGCGCGCATGACAGAGCATGGCGAGAAGCATCAGCACGCACGAGAGAGAGGAAGACCATATGCAACAACTGGCGCGCGTAGGAGAGTCTCGGTGCAGAAGTTGGAGCGTGCAAGAGAGGATCCAGCGCCCAAGGTGCGTGCACTAATACACCAGCAGGCGCGCAGCAGGAGAGCCCAGCCTAGCGATGGCTGCGCTGTTGGTTTTCGAGGTCCCTACGCATGGCAGAATTCACTATTATTCATAATAATAGTGACATGCGTTACCCTGTGACTTTAAAACTATTTTAAAATCATCAAAAAACTATAAGTTGGATCGTTAGTCTAAAAGATATTATTTTTGAGAAATATGTAATTTTTCAAAATGTAAACAATTTACATTGAGAAAAATTATTAGAATTTAGATTGGGAAATAATAAAAGAAAATACCTTTTTGGAGCAACGCTTTTACTCAGGTACTCCCGTCTGGTCTTAACAGCTTTAACTCAGGATCAGGTGTTTTTCCCGAAGACTTTGATACCGTCGAGTCTTCTCTGAAGATCTTTACACTTAAATCTCCTGACGTGTGGGCGTCTCTCTTACAAGAACAATACACTCTTATATTTCTGGAGAGACGTGTTCTCAACACATGAGACGTCTCTCTTCGATCTTAGAAAACGTTTTTCTAAAATCGAATACGGAAAGGTCACACATTTTCTCTCTAGGGATTTGTTTTTCAGTCGTTCGTTGTCCTACCTATCAAATCACATTTGACAATTTTTATAGATCTGTTTTGAAATTAATTTTTTAGATTTATTTTAATAAAAACTAATTTTTTTAAAAATAAATCATATCTAATCAAATCTAATTTGATTAGCAGTTGATTTATCTAATAAATCAATTTATCAATTAATCATATAATCTAAAAACAGTTTTTAGAATATATTTATGAAAACTACTTTTCAAGATAATCTCATCTTATGAGATTATTCAGATCTACTTTTAAATATTAAACAAACTATAAGTCAATCGTAGATCAAATCTAATCTAATCAGATTTTCCAGATCTACTTTTATTCAAACTTCAAAAAATCTGATTTGATAGTTTGTTAAATAACCACTTTAAATTTGAAGATCAAATCTCATCTGATGAGATTCTTTAAATCTAATTCAAATCTCATCTGATGAGATTCTTCAAAGCTAATTCAAATCCCTTAAAAATATCTCATCTAATGAGATATTTTATTTTGAATTCAAAATATAAAAACTATTTATATATTTTGAATAACAATATATTCATTTGAGTGTTTATAAATGATTAATCATTATTAATCATTTATATATTTATTCTTATAACATGGAAATTAAATAGTGATATAAGATAACAGAGGGACCGATGGACCTATAGTTCTAAGCTCCAATAATATTTGTTAATTAATATAAACTCTTTATATTAAATAACACAATTATTAACTCTAGAGTAATTCAACTAAATACCTAGAGTTGCACTCTTAGAACTATAGAGTATATTTACTCAAAGTAATGTCCATTGATATAGTCATTACATATGTATTAATCCTCCATTAAGATTCGTAATAGAGTTAGGTATAAAATCCGTTAACTTCTCATATTACATCTTTATCCTTTACTACCATTAGTTCTTGATTGAATAATTAATTCATAACATTTATGAATTTGCGCGCTAATTATTCAATCCCTGAACTAACAAAGAAGGGAATCTTGTATTATGGATTTTATTGTATCAATGTTAGCATTCCCAGCTACTCATTTAATTTATTCCCAAAATACAAGGTTTATGTAATGTAACTCATACAAAACTGTACCGAGTAAATCAAAGAATAAATTATAATGAAATAGGAGTCTACTAAATACAATGAATTAAGATCATACATATATGACCATCATTATGATAAAATTAATTGTTCTTCATTCAACGGATATTATAAGAACAATATAATTTTATCTGGTCCAGTCCTATATAATCATATTATAAAATACAATCACTTTATGTCACTACATATATAGTCGGGATTTGACTATACTTTCTCAACGAAGTGAACTGTATTTATGACTTTATTAATTTGAAGATCCTATACTTCAAATATAAGTCATGGACTATTGTGATTATTTCTTTTTAAATTTAATCCCACATATATCAACATATATGTAAATTTAAAATTGCACAAATAATCAAGGATTTTCTTTGAATTTATAAAGCATATCGAATAATGCAAACATAAAAATTAATCATAAAATTTATTTATTAATTACAGCAATAAAAATGTTCATAACATTTGCTTGTTGGGCACATTATTTCCAACAATCTCCCACTTGCCCTAAAGCAAATGAGACATGTCTCTAATCCCTAGTCGTTCAAGATGTTTATCAAAACTCTTTGCAGACAACGTCTTGGTCAAGGGATTTCTTTCTATATGCATTGATCTTTTGTGGCTTCTCGGTTCTTTAGAATTCATCACTGCACCATTATTATCATAATAAAGTGTGAGTGGTTTATTCATATCTAGAACAACTTCCAGATCATTAAAGAACTTGTGGAGCCAAACAGCTTCTTTAGCTGCTTCTGAAGCAGCTATGTACTCGGCTTTCATAGTCGAATCAGAAACTCCTCCTTGTTTGGTACTTCTCCAAACAATGGCTCCACCACCAAGAGTAAATAATAATCCAGATATCGACTTTCGATCATCTATATCAGATTGAAAATCAGAATCCGTATATCCTGTAGGAATCAAATCCCTACCAGAATATACAAGCATATAATTTCTCGTTCTCCTAAGATACTTGAGAATGTGCTTGACTGCTATCCAGTGATCTAATCCTGGATTAGACTGAAAACGGCTAACTATCCCTACTGCATAGTAAATGTCAGGTCTTGTGCATAACATAGCATACATCAAGCTACCAACTACTGATGCATATGGATAGCGTCTCATATCCTCTTCCTTTTGAGGCGTGTCAGGACACTGCTTCTTAGAAAGAGTAACTCCATGACGAGAAGGTAAATTACCTTTCTTGGAGTTCTGCATTGAATATCTGACAAGCATCTTGTCAATATACAATGCCTGAGACAAGGCTAACAACTTATTCTTGCGATCTCTAAATATACGAATCCCAAGAATATAGCTCGCTTCTCCCAAATCTTTCATTTGGAATTGCTTAGCCAACCAAGCTTTTATATCTGATAATAATCCTACATTATTCCCAATAAGTAGAATATCATCGACATAAAGAATTAGAAAAACCACTTGCTTCTCCTTGAAGAGCTTGTATACACAAGACTCATCAAGACATTGCACAAATCCATAAGATTTGATCGCATCATCAAATCTCATATTCCATGACCTAGATGCTTGCTTGAGTCCATAAATAGACCTATGCAATTTACAAACCTTTTGTTTTGCATCCTGTGCTATGAAACCCTCTGGCTGCTCATATAAATAGTCTCCTCAAGATAGCCATTCAAAAAAAGCTGTCTTGACGTCCATCTGCCAAATCTCATAATCATAATGAGCAGCTATGGAAAGCAGAATACGAATAGACTTAAGCATTGCTACTGGTGAGAAGGTTTCTTCATAGTCAATCCCTTCTTTTTGGGTATAACCCTTAGCCACCAGTCTAGCTTTGAATGTCTCTACATTCCCATCTATTCCAAGTTTTCTCTTGTAGATCCATTTACACCCAATGGGTTTTACCCCTTCAGGTAAATCTACAAGATCTCAGACTGAGTTGGAATACATAGATTCCATTTCAAGTTTCATAGCTTCAAGCCATGCTTCTTTGTCAGAGTCTTCCATTGCACATCTATATGTCAATGGATCATCCTTCCCATCATCGGTGATAGCAACTTGTGCTTCACCATCATGTCGATATCGAGATGGTAGTCGCACTATCCTATCGCTACGACGAAGTGTAATGATAGGTTGATTAGAAAGAGTGGTGTTTCTTGTAACTTGTGGATCAACAACTGTTGTTGTAACCGGTCTAACCTTGTCAGATTGAATCTCTTGTAAGACAATCTTACTATGAGGTTTGTAATTTGTTATATAGTCATGTTCAAGAAATGTGGCATTTGTCGATACAAATACCTTATTATCCGGAGGACTATAAAACAAACCTCCTATCGTGCCTACTGCATATCCAACAAACAAGCAAACCTCAGTTCTTGGTTCCAACTTCCCGGTCTTACCTACTAGCACATGTGCTGGACAACCCCATATGCGAAAGTGTCTCAAACTAGGTTTGTGACCACTCCACAACTATAAGGGTGTATTAGGTATGGACTTAGATGGAACTACATTAACTATGTAGGTTGCTGTTTGTAAAGCATAACCCCAAAACGATTTTGGAAGAGAGGAATAGCTCATCATGGATCTTACCATATTAAGCAATGTTCGATTTCTTCTTTCAGCAACACCATTTTGCTGAGGCGTGCCTGGTGCTGTTAGTTGGAATACTATCCCATTTTCTAACATATAATCCTTGAATTCACTGTCAAGGTACTCACCACCTCGATCTGATCGAAGACACTTGATTGTCTTACCTAATTTGTTCTCAACTTCAGCTTTAAAATCTTGAAACTTTCTAAAAGTTTCATATTTAAACTGAATCAGGTAAGTATATCTATATCTTGAGTAATCATCTATGAATGTCACAAAGTACTCATAGCCACCTCTGGCCCGTGTAGATATTGGGCCACATACATCTGAATGTATGAGCTCAAGTGTTTCTTGAGCCCTTTGGCCCTTTCCAATAAAGGACCTCTTGGTCATTTTACCTTCTAGATATGATTCACAAACAGGTAAAGATCGAACGGTTAGATCTTTTAAAGGACCATCCTTAACAAGTCTGTTAATTCTATCAAGATTAATATGACCAAGTCGTAGGTGCCAAAGATATGTATCATCAGTATGAGAAATCTTTTGCTTCTTGGATTTAGGCAATTCAACTTTGAACATTTCAGTATTCAACAGTGATGAATTTATAATGGGTCTTATCATATAAAGCCCATTTTCCATTGAGCCTGAACAAATATTTAAACCATTTCGAGAAATAATAACTGAATTTTTATTAAAAGAAATAGCATATAATTGTTCAATTATTCGAGAAACAGAAATGAGGTTTTAGTAAACCCTGGAATAAAATAAATGTTTTCTAAAACAAATATTTATTATTCTCAAAATAAATTTTGGCTTCTCCCACTGCTGAAGCTGAAACAACCGCCCCGTTGCCAACTCTGAGAGTGAACTCTCCATCAGCTAGTCTCATGTAGGAGTTTAGCATATGCAAAGAACAACAAACATGATTAGTCGCTCCTGAATCAATTATCCAGGGTGATAAA
This sequence comes from Begonia masoniana, assembly GCA_022432975.1. NCBI lineage: Eukaryota > Viridiplantae > Streptophyta > Magnoliopsida > Cucurbitales > Begoniaceae > Begonia > Begonia masoniana. The sequence continues at coordinate 21,842,787 of CM039505.1, read as the reverse complement.
TCACTTTCTACCAAACAAGATTCAGTAACTAGTAAATCAAATTTACTGTTTTTCATTTTAAGCTCCTCGAGATACTGCCTGCAGTTTCTCTTCCGATGACCATCTATCCCATAATGGAAACATTTTCCTTTGAGCTTTAGAAGGTCTGAGCCTTTCATGTTTGACTTGTTCTTTTTCATGAGATTCTTAACTCTTGAGTATAGTCACAGGAGTAGGAAGACATTCCTCCATCAGTACACATTTCAAGTTGTCATGCACGAAAATGAGATTTAAATTCATTTTCCACTTAACAAAATTGTCGCCGTCTAACTTTTCAGTCGCAAGCAAATTTATCATTAATTGAGACATGATGCTGTAATAAATAAATAAATTATAATTGATTTTATGCTTTAAAATTCAAAATGTTATGGCATGCTAGTATGAAGCATGAACATGCTAATTACAAAAATATGTAATGCGACTATAGCCTCGATAACATAATAAATCACCTTATGGTAGAAATATGATCAATTAATAAATTTACTCAAAATATCTCATATTTTCGAAATTTATTAACTTACTGAAAATTTTGGTCAAAATATAACTAACACGTTTAGTTATATTTTCATGAGTGTGACCCATTGTTTTGGATTTATGAAACTTAACTTATAGTCACCGCCGTAGGGTCGGACAACTATAAAATACATTTCATATATCCTATCTCTAAGAGACCAACCTTGGTATTGACCTAAGTGAACACTCTCCGTAGGGAGGATGAAAATCAAAGTCATCTCGGAGCCCCACTTAGATCTCACGGTGTTGTGCCAACAGGGGAGACCATGGGATGTTACGCCTAACTTCCCGCTCCCACTCATTATTTTGAATTAGTGATTATAAGAATATCAAATATTCCCTTATATCGATAAATTAATCATATTAATTTATCAATACTTAATTATTAATCTTATAATCATATTATAAAATTAATAATTTGAAATAATCAAATTATTTGAATTTTCTAAAATAAAATAAATTTTAACAAATTAAAAATTATTTATTTTTCATTCTCACATCATTCAATAAAATGAATTAATATTAGTTTTAATCAAATTAAAACTAATTTATTTAATAAACTCTTTATCAATATGCAATTTAAATAAAATAAAATGCATGACATGTGAGAAATTTAAAATAAACCTAAACATGCATAATCTATATGACATGTGAATGCATGACAATATAACAAATTATATCAACATATAAAATAAATGAAATAGTGACCGGGTTGACCTTTGGGTATTTCTAAAATTACAAGCCCAAAATTAAAAAAAATAAAACTAAGATTCCTAATCTTCGTCTTTTCGTAACCGCCTCATCCAAATGATCAGCTTCAAAAATTCACAAATCAAATTTGTGAATTCATATCCGATTGGGCAACATCATCAGTTTTCGTCAATAGATCAAATCTTTGACGAAAACTCCATCCATGGCCTTGAAGTCTCAAATCTCCATCGCAAGATTACAAATATGATAAAAATGCATAATTAAAAAAAAAAAAAATCCTAACCCAAACAACCGACTTAATTTCGATCACTATTTCATGCCATGCCCAAACAACCGACTTAATTTCGATCACTATTTCATGCCATGCAAATCATACATTCACAATATATATTCATAAATATATAATGCATAAAATTTAATTCTAACACATCACATTTTACATTAAATTGTATCATCAAAAATATTTTTAGACTAATAAACTAATGTCTCTGATACCATTTGTTGGTTTTCGAGGTCCCTACGCATGGCGGAATTCACTATTATTCATAATAATAGTGACATGCGTTACCCTGTGACTTTAAAACTATTTTAAAATCATCAAAAAATCATAAGTTGGATCGTTAGTCTAAAAGATATTATTTTGAGAAATATGTAATTTTTCAAAATGTAAACAATTTACATGGAGAAAAATTATTAGAATTTAGATTGAGAAATAATAAAAGAAAATACCTTTTTGGAGCAACGCTTTTACTCAGGTACTCCCGTCTTGTCTTAACAGCTTTAACTCAGGATCAGGTGTTTTTCCCGAAGACTTTGATACCGTCGAGTCTTCTCTGAAGATCTTTACACTTAAATCTCCTGACGTGTGGGCGTCTCTCTTACAAGAACAATACACTCTTATATTTCTGGAGAGACGTGTTTTCAACACATGAGACGTCTCTCTTCGATCTTAGAAAACGTTTTTCTAAAATCGAATACGGAAAGGAAAGGTCACACATTTTCTCTCTAGGGATTTGTTTTTCAGTCGTTCGTTGTCCTACCTATCAAATCACATTTGACAATTTTTATAGATCTGTTTTGAAATTAATTTTTTAGATTTATTTTAATAAAAACTAATTTTTTAAAAAATAAATCATATCTAATCAAATCTAATTTGATTAGCAGTTGATTTATCTAATAAATCAATTTATCAATTAATCATATAATCTAAAAACAGTTTTTAGAATATATTTATGAAAACTACTTTTCAAGATAATCTCATCTTATGAGATTATTCAGATCTACTTTTAAATATTAAACAAACTATAAGTCAATCGTAGATCAAATCTAATCTAATCAGATTTTCAGATCTACTTTTATTCAAACTTCAAAAACTCTGATTTGATAGTTTGTTAAATAACCACTTTAAATTTGAAGATCAAATCTCATCTGATGAGATTCTTTAAATCTAATTCAAATCTCATCTGATAAGATTCTTCAAATCTAATTCAAATCCCTTAAAAATATCTCATCTAATGAGATATTTTATTTTGAATTCAAAATATAAAAACTATTTATATATTTTGAATAACAATATATTCATTTGAGTGTTTATAAATGATTAATCATTATTAATCATTTATATATTTATTCTTATAACATGGAAATTAAATAGTGATATAAGATAACAGAGGGACCGATGGACCTATAGTTCTAAGCTCCAATAATATTTGTTAATTAATATAAACTCTTTATATTAAATAACACAATTATTAACTCTAGAGTAATTCCACTAAATACCTAGAGTTGCACTCTTAGAACTATAGAGTATATTACTCAAAGTAATGTCCATTGATATAGTCATTACATATGTATTAATCCTCCATTAAGATTCGTAATAGAGTAAGGTATAAAAATCCGTTAACTTCTCATATTACATCTTTATCCTTTACTACCATTAGTTCTTGATTGAATAATTAATTCATAACATTTATGAATTTGCGCGCTAATTATTCAATCCCTAACTAACAAACGAAGGAATCTTGTATTATGGATTTCATTGTATCAATGTTAGCATTCCCAGCTACTCATTTAATTTATTCCCAAAATACAAGGTTTATGTAATGTAACTCATACAAACTGTACCGAGTAAATCAAAGAATAAATTATAATAAAATAGGAGTCTACTAAATACAATGAATTAAGATCATACATATATGACCATCATTATGATAAAATTAATTGTTCTTCATTCAACGGATATTATAAGAACAATATAATTTCATCTGGTCCAGTCCTATATAATCATATTATAAAATACAATCACTTTATGTCACTACATATATAGTCGGGATTTGACTATACTTTCTCAACGAAGTGAACTGTATTTATGACTTTATTAATTTGAAGATCCTATACTTCAAATATAAGTCATGGACTATTGTGATTATTTCTTTTTAAATTTAATCCCACATATATCAACATATATGTAAATTTAAAATTGCACAAATAATCAAGGATTTTCTTTGAATTTATAAAGCATATCGAATAATGCAAACATAAAAATTAATCATAAAATTTATTTATTAATTACAGCAATAAAAATGTTCATAACATTTGCTTGTTGGGCACATTATTTCCAACAATCTCCCACTTGCCCTAAAGCAAATGAGACATGTCTCTAATCCCTAGTCGTTCAAGATGTTTATCAAAACTCTTTGCAGACAACGTCTTGGTCAAGGGATTTCTTTCTATATGCATTGATCTTTTGTGGCTTCTCGGTTCTTTAGAATTCATCACTGCACCATTATTATCATAATAAAGTGTGAGTGGTTTATTCATATCTAGAACAACTTCCAGATCATTAAAGAACTTGTGGAGCCAAACAGCTTCTTTAGCTGCTTCTGAAGCAGCTATGTACTCGGCTTTCATAGTCGAATCAGAAACTCCTCCTTGTTTGGTACTTCTCCAAACAATGGCTCCACCACCAAGAGTAAATAATAATCCAGATATCGACTTTCGATCATCTATATCAGATTGAAATCAGAATCCGTATATCCTGTAGGAATCAAATCCCTACCAGAATATACAAGCATATAATTTCTCGTTCTCCTAAGATACTTGAGAATGTGCTTGACTGCTATCCAGTGATCTAATCCTGGATTAGACTGAAAACGGCTAACTATCCCTACTGCATAGTAAATGTCAGGTCTTGTGCATAACATAGCATACATCAAGCTACCAACTACTGATGCATATGGATAGCGTCTCATATCCTCTTCCTTTTGAGGCGTGTCAGGACACTGCTTCTTAGAAAGAGTAACTCCATGACGAGAAGGTAAATTACCTTTCTTGGAGTTCTGCATTGAATATCTGACAAGCATCTTGTCAATATACAATGCCTGAGACAAGGCTAACAACTTATTCTTGCGATCTCTAAATATACGAATCCCAAGAATATAGCTCGCTTCTCCCAATCTTTCATTTGGAATTGCTTAGCCAACAAGCTTTTATATCTGATAATAATCCTACATTATTCCCAATAAGTAGAATATCATCGACATAAAGAATTAGAAAACCCACTTGCTTCTCCTTGAAGAGCTTGTATACACAAGACTCATCAAGACATTGCACAAATCCATAAGATTTGATCGCATCATCAAATCTCATATTCCATGACCTAGATGCTTGCTTGAGTCCATAAATAGACCTATGCAATTACAAACCTTTTGTTTTGCATCCTGTGCTATGAAACCCTCTGGCTGCTCATATAAATAGTCTCCTCAAGATAGCCATTCAAAAAAGCTGTCTTGACGTCCATCTGCCAAATCTCATAATCATAATGAGCAGCTATGGAAAGCAGAATACGAATAGACTTAAGCATTGCTACTGGTGAGAAGGTTTCTTCATAGTCAATCCCTTCTTTTTGGGTATAACCCTTAGCCACCAGTCTAGCTTTGAATGTCTCTACATTCCCATCTATTCCAAGTTTTCTCTTGTAGATCCATTTACACCCAATGGGTTTTACCCCTTCAGGTAAATCTACAAGATCTCAGACTGAGTTGGAATACATAGATTCCATTTCAAGTTTCATAGCTTCAAGCCATGCTTCTTTGTCAGAGTCTTCCATTGCACATCTATATGTCAAGGATCATCCTTCCCATCATCGGTGATAGCAACTTGTGCTTCACCATCATGTCGATATCGAGATGGTAGTCGCACTATCCTATCGCTACGACGAAGTGTAATGATAGGTTGATTAGAAAGAGTGGTGTTTCTTGTAACTTGTGGATCAACAACTGTTGTTGTAACCGGTCTAACCTTGTCAGATTGAATCTCTTGTAAGACAATCTTACTATGAGGTTTGTAATTTGTTATATAGTCATGTTCAAGAAATGTGGCATTTGTCGATACAAATACCTTATTATCCGGAGGACTATAAAACAAACCTCCTATCGTGCCTACTGCATATCCAACAAACAAGCAAACCTCAGTTCTTGGTTCCAACTTCCCGGTCTTACCTACTAGCACATGTGCTGGACAACCCCATATGCGAAAGTGTCTCAAACTAGGTTTGTGACCACTCCACAACTATAAGGGTGTATTAGGTATGGACTTAGATGGAACTACATTAACTATGTAGGTTGCTGTTTGTAAAGCATAACCCCAAACGATTTTGGAAGAGAGGAATAGCTCATCATGGATCTTACCATATTAAGCATGTTCGATTTCTTCTTTCAGCAACACCATTTTGCTGAGGCGTGCCTGGTGCTGTTAGTTGGAATACTATCCCATTTTCTAACATATAATCCTTGAATTCACTGTCAAGGTACTCACCACCTCGATCTGATCGAAGACACTTGATTGTCTTACCTAATTTGTTCTCAACTTCAGCTTTAAAATCTTGAAACTTTCTAAAAGTTTCATATTTAAACTGAATCAGGTAAGTATATCTATATCTTGAGTAATCATCTATGAATGTCACAAAGTACTCATAGCCACCTCTGGCCCGTGTAGATATTGGGCCACATACATCTGAATGTATGAGCTCAAGTGTTTCTTGAGCCCTTTGGCCCTTTCCAATAAAGGACCTCTTGGTCATTTTACCTTCTAGATATGATTCACAAACAGGTAAAGATCGAACGGTTAGATCTTTTAAAGGACCATCCTTAACAAGTCTGTTAATTCTATCAAGATTAATATGACCAAGTCGTAGGTGCCAAAGATATGTATCATCAGTATGAGAAATCTTTTGCTTCTTGGATTTAGGCAATTCAACTTTGAACATTTCAGTATTCAACAGTGATGAATTTATAATGGGTCTTATCATATAAAGCCCATTTTCCATTGAGCCTGAACAAATATTTAAACCATTTCGAGAAATAATAACTGAATTTTTATTAAAAGAAATAGCATATAATTGTTCAATTATTCGAGAAACAGAAATGAGGTTTTTAGTAAACCCTGGAATAAAATAAATGTTTTCTAAAAACAAATATTTATTATTCTCAAAATAAATTTTGGCTTCTCCCACTGCTGAAGCTGAAACAACCGCCCCGTTGCCAACTCTGAGAGTGAACTCTCCATCAGCTAGTCTCATGTAGGAGTTTAGCATATGCAAAGAACAACAAACATGATTAGTCGCTCCTGAATCAATTATCCAGGGTGATAAATCACTTTCTACCAAACAAGATTCAGTAACTAGTAAATCAAATTTACTGTTTTTCATTTTAAGCTCCTCGAGATACTGCCTGCAGTTTCTCTTCCGATGACCATCTATCCCATAATGGAAACATTTTCCTTTGAGCTTTAGAAGGTCTGAGCCTTTCATGTTTGACTTGTTCTTTTTCATGAGATTCTTAACTCTTTGAGTATTAGTCACAGGAGTAGGAAGACATTCCTCCATCAGTACACATTTCAAGTTGTCATGCACGAAAATGAGATTTAAATTCATTTTCCACTTAACAAAATTGTCGCCGTCTAACTTTTCAGTCGCAAGCAAATTTATCATTAATTGAGACATGATGCTGTAATAAATAAATAAAATTATAATTGATTTTATGCTTTAAAATTCAAAATGTTATGGCATGCTAGTATGAAGCATGAACATGCTAATTACAAAAATATGTAAATGCTACTATAGCCTCGATAACATAATAAATCACCTTATGGTAGAAATATTATCAATTAATAAATTTACTCAAAATATCTCATATTTTCGAAATTTATTAACTTACTGAAAATTTTGGTCAAAATATAACTAACACGTTTAGTTATATTTTCATGAGTGTGACCCATTGTTTTGGATTTATGAAACTTAACTTATAGTCACCGCCGTAGGGTCGGACAACTATAAAATACATTTCATATATCCTATCTCTAAGAGACCAACCTTGGTATTGACCTAAGTGAACACTCTCCGTAGGGAGGATGAAAATCAAAGTCATCTCGGAGCCCCACTTAGATCTCACGGTGTTGTGCCAACAGGGGAGACCATGGGATGTTACGCCTAACTTCCCGCTCCCACTCATTATTTTGAATTAGTGATTATAAGAATATCAAATATTCCCTTATATCGATAAATTAATCATATTAATTTATCAATACTTAATTATTAATCTTATAATCATATTATAAAATTAATAATTTGAAATAATCAAATTATTTGAATTTTCTAAAATAAAATAAATTTTTAACAAATTAAAAATTATTTTATTTTTCATTCTCACATCATTCAATAAAATGAATTAATATTAGTTTTAATCAAATTAAAACTAATTTATTTAATAAACTCTTTATCAATATGCAATTTAAATAAAATAAAATGCATGACATGTGAGAAATTTAAAATAAACCTAAACATGCATAATCTATATGACATGTGAATGCATGACAATATAACAAATTATATCAACATATAAAATAAATGAAATAGTGACCGGGTTGACCTTTGGGTATTTCTAAAATTACAAGCCCAAAATTAAAAAAATAAAACTAAGATTCCTAATCTTCGTCTTTTCGTAACCGCCTCATCCAAATGATCAGCTTCAAAAATTCACAAATCAAATTTGTGAATTCATATCCGATTGGGCAACATCATCAGTTTTCGTCAATAGATCAAATCTTTGACGAAAACTCCATCCATGGCCTTGAAGTCTCAAATCTCCATCGCAAGATTACAAATATGATAAAAATGCATAATTAAAAAAAAAAAAAAATCCTAACCCAAACAACCGACTTAATTTCGATCACTATTTCATGCCATGCCCAAACAACCGACTTAATTTCGATCACTATTTCATGCCATGCAAATCATACATTCACAATATATATTCATAAATATATAATGCATAAAATTTAATTCTAACACATCACATTTTACATTAAATTGTATCATCAAAAATATTTTTAGACTAATAAAACTAATGTCTCTGATACCATTTGTTGGTTTTCGAGGTCCCTACGCATGGCGGAATTCACTATTATTCATAATAATAGTGACATGCGTTACCCTGTGACTTTAAAACTATTTTAAAATCATCAAAAAATCATAAGTTGGATCGTTAGTCTAAAAGATATTATTTTTGAGAAATATGTAATTTTTCAAAATGTAAACAATTTACATGGAGAAAAATTATTAGAATTTAGATTGAGAAATAATAAAAGAAAATACCTTTTTGGAGCAACGCTTTTACTCAGGTACTCCCGTCTTGTCTTAACAGCTTTAACTCAGGATCAGGTGTTTTTCCCGAAGACTTTGATACCGTCGAGTCTTCTCTGAAGATCTTTACACTTAAATCTCCTGACGTGTGGGCGTCTCTCTTACAAGAACAATACACTCTTATATTTCTGGAGAGACGTGTTTTCAACACATGAGACGTCTCTCTTCGATCTTAGAAAACGTTTTTCTAAAATCGAATACGGAAAGGAAAGGTCACACATTTTCTCTCTAGGGATTTGTTTTTCAGTCGTTCGTTGTCCTACCTATCAAATCACATTTGACAATTTTTATAGATCTGTTTTGAAATTAATTTTTTAGATTTATTTTAATAAAAACTAATTTTTTAAAAAATAAATCATATCTAATCAAATCTAATTTGATTAGCAGTTGATTTATCTAATAAATCAATTTATCAATTAATCATATAATCTAAAAACAGTTTTTAGAATATATTTATGAAAACTACTTTTCAAGATAATCTCATCTTATGAGATTATTCAGATCTACTTTTAAATATTAAACAAACTATAAGTCAATCGTAGATCAAATCTAATCTAATCAGATTTTTCAGATCTACTTTTATTCAAACTTCAAAAACTCTGATTTGATAGTTTGTTAAATAACCACTTTAAATTTGAAGATCAAATCTCATCTGATGAGATTCTTTAAATCTAATTCAAATCTCATCTGATAAGATTCTTCAAATCTAATTCAAATCCCTTAAAAATATCTCATCTAATGAGATATTTTATTTTGAATTCAAAATATAAAAACTATTTATATATTTTGAATAACAATATATTCATTTGAGTGTTTATAAATGATTAATCATTATTAATCATTTATATATTTATTCTTATAACATGGAAATTAAATAGTGATATAAGATAACAGAGGGACCGATGGACCTATAGTTCTAAGCTCCAATAATATTTGTTAATTAATATAAACTCTTTATATTAAATAACACAATTATTAACTCTAGAGTAATTCCACTAAATACCTAGAGTTGCACTCTTAGAACTATAGAGTATATTTACTCAAAGTAATGTCCATTGATATAGTCATTACATATGTATTAATCCTCCATTAAGATTCGTAATAGAGTAAGGTATAAAAATCCGTTAACTTCTCATATTACATCTTTATCCTTTACTACCATTAGTTCTTGATTGAATAATTAATTCATAACATTTATGAATTTGCGCGCTAATTATTCAATCCCTAAACTAACAAACAAAGGAATCTTGTATTATGGATTTCATTGTATCAATGTTAGCATTCCCAGCTACTCATTTAATTTATTCCCAAAATACAAGGTTTATGTAATGTAACTCATACAAAACTGTACCGAGTAAATCAAAGAATAAATTATAATAAAATAGGAGTCTACTAAATACAATGAATTAAGATCATACATATATGACCATCATTATGATAAAATTAATTGTTCTTCATTCAACGGATATTATAAGAACAATATAATTTCATCTGGTCCAGTCCTATATAATCATATTATAAAATACAATCACTTTATGTCACTACATATATAGTCGGGATTTGACTATACGTTCTCAACGAAGTGAACTATATTTATAACTTTATTAATTTGAAGATCCTATACTTCAAATATAAGTCATGGACTATTGTGATTATTTCTTTTTAAATTTAATCCCACATATATCAACGTATATGTAAATTTAAAATTGCACAAATAATCAAGGATTTTCTTTGAATTTATAAAGCATATCGAATAATGCAAACATAAAAATTAATCATAAAATTTATTTATTAATTACAGCAATAAAAATGTTCATAACATTTGCTTGTTGGGCACATTATTCCCAACATGCGCCTCAGGCGCACGTTAGAGCAGCGCCTGTCGTTGAGCGACGAAGCAGCGCGCGCGCGTGGAACGCCAGCGACAGCGACGCCGCAGCTTTTTAAATGGCTAGTTGCCATAACGGCTATTTTCCATTTTGTTTCTCCTTCTTTCTGCTGATGAACTGAGAGCTTCACATTTGCTTGTTGGGCACATTATTCCCAACATGCGCATCAGGCGCACGTGAGAGCAGCGCATGTCGTTGAGCGACGAAGCAGCGCGCGCGCGTGGAACGCCAGCGACAGCGACGCCGCAGCTTTTTAAATGGCTAGTTGCCATAACGGCTATTTTCCATTTTGTTTCTCCTTCTTTCTGCTGATGAACTGAGAGCTTCAAGCTCTAATTAAGCTTGCTCTGAACTCGTGTAAAGGTTGATTTTGGATTTTGGATTGATAATTTATAAGCTGTGGCATATTAGAAAAACCATCCTTGGTTGATCATCCCGACAGGAGAGCGCCTCCATTACCTTCAAGCTCACGGTTGCTTGCAAGTTTCTTACATTTCCATCCTTCTCTCCAAGCTTCTTGAAGCTGGAAAGCAGAAGAAGGTGGCCAAACCCCGTTCCCGGCATTGTGTTTCTGCCTCTGGGAAAAAATTCTGCCGAGAGCTTAAATTTGCTCATTGGCCAGCCAAGGGCCATTCTGCCTATTTCCATGCATTGCACACTTCATCGACATTCTCTGAGGTGAGAAATCAGGTTTTCTCACTTACCCATCTTCCAGAGATCATCCTTCCATTTTCACGTCTCTTCCTCTGTTTTGAGCATTTTCTTCGCCTGTTTTGAGGTGTTCCTTTGAGCACTGATCTCTCTATTGTTCTCGAGTTTTCCACAAACATATTTACATCCCATTTGCTGGCCTGTAGCGTAACATTTGGTATCAAATGTAAGTGCTCTTGTTTTTGAATTTTTGCTCTGTTCGTGTTTCTTTGTTCTATCATGTTTGTCTGGTCCCACCCGATAGTAATATCATGTTTAGCTATTGTATTCTGTTTTAATTCTTAAGAGTTTTCTTGAATATTTGAAGCATGAATCCATCATTTTTGCTGTTCTAGTTTTCTTTTCTTAACTTTTAGTGTTCTCATAAGTAGTCGTGACTGTTTAGCATGTGTAATCACCTATTTTCTGTTGAGTTTTCTTGTTTATTTTTTCGGTTTTGTGTTTCAGTTCTATTCTGTCTTGTTGATCTGTTTAGAAGCGTCAGAATATTTTAGTGTCTTGTTCACTGTTTTGCTTCTATTTTCTTGTCTGTTTTTGTCTCAAGTTTAAGCTACCATGAAAGTCAAAATTCCCATATTATTCTAGGTTGTGTTTGTTGAATTTTAGGATTAGAATTGTGATAGCTTGTTCACTATTTTTAGTTGTGTCCTTTTATGTTTCTGCTATTTTATTCTCTACTGTTTTATTTTCATTATCCAGCATGTTAGAATCGTTTAGGTGTTTTCAATTTGGGTCAGCTTGTTTATTTTCTGATGTGTTAGGAGACTCTTTGGAATTGTTGACCGAGAACATCTATTTATGATTTTCTTGTGTTGTGTTGTGTTGTTTCTATTTTTGCTTAATGATTTCATTCTCTGTTTTGATTAGTTTTAGGATGTTCTTTTGAACCATCTTGCTGATATCCTCTTGTAGTTTGCTGTGTTTTTGTTTGGGTTAGATTATGTTTAAGTTTGGTAAATCTTTTAGCCAAAGCCAAGGCTATAAAAGCCAATCCATATCAACCCCCAAACCAAACTTTGGTCAGCCTAGCCTCATAGAACATTTAGAAAACTTCAACCATAGGCTTGAAGGTGCAAGCCTATGTTTTGAAAGCTTAAACCGTAGGCTTAAGGTGTAAGCCAATGGCTAGAAAGAGAGGAGAATGGTCTTCATAGGTCCCCTCAAGCTCCACTTAGGAGAAGAGAGAACCCAAGCAGACAAGACCAATTTAGGAGAACCTTTGAAGAGGAAATTCATTTTGAGAAATCTACCCAAAGGATTCTTGTTAGGCCCGCGCTTGCAAGACAAGCTCAAGAACCTCAAATGGATCGTAGCTCATTGGAATCGGCTAAACCGAGGAAATCTCAAACAAAAATATGAAGATGATCAACCAAATGTGTTTCAAATGAAATAAAATTTTATGTAAGATTAGTGGAGTGAGTATAGTGTGTGATGGTGGAAGGCGTGGTCAAGATTCATTAAGAAGAAGAAGATTTGCAAAAACTCCAAGAATCGGCCAATAAGCAATATTTTAAGCTTTTGGCAACATTTTCTTCCAAAGAAAAGAAACTGATTCAATGGACACGGTTTGTAGCCACTGCTTGCTGTTTTCCACTCTCAAGAGAATGGAGAAAAAGATGGCTAATACAACCCTTACGAGCTACCAAGCTAGAAGGGATGTTTTTTGGGGCGCAACCTCACGGTTGATGCTCAACCGAGCTTACCTTGAAGACCCTTACTCCAAGCTTCTTCAACAATGAAGAGAAAATCTGTGGATGCTCCTTATAAATCAGCCAAAAAGTCTACAAACACTAATAGCCATGATTATAGGCCTAATGGTAGTTGGTTAGGGTTTAGAGTGGGTTGGGCCACCATTTGGGCTTCCTTGCAAGCCATGTCTTCAAGTGAGCTAAACCTTTAACCAAGTCACCTTTAACTTACCATACATCTAGTCCTAAATGCCTAACATGTATGCATATAATAAGGTTTAACAAGAATGTCCGTGCATGCATGAATTTTATTATCTCTTTTCTTATCTAATCGAATTAAATTCTCATATTTTGGAAATGAATTATTTGTGCTATATCTTCGTATATTGTGTAACACCCGAGTTTTTCGGGTTTCCGCTCCAAGACTATTTTCGTAAATAAGTAAATTAGATCCGTTGTGCGAGCGGATAGTTTTTTTAGGACTCTAGAAATTTATGGGGGTTTGTAGAAGAATAAGTGAAATTTTAGAAACCCAAATCGGGAAGAGTAATGCTAGAGTTCCCGTTTTAGCCTTTTAGTATATTAATTCGTAAAAATAGTAAATCAAGTTCGTTTTACGAAAAGAAAGTGTTATTAGGGTCCTAACGATTAGTGTGAATTTGTGGAGATATACGAGATTTAACGAGAGTCGAAACGATAAACGAGGATTAATAAATGGTTAGTTTTATTATTAGTTATATTATTATTATTATTATTATTATTATTATTATTATTATTATTATTATTAATACAAAAAAAAAAAAAAACAACAGAATGGCCTTCGGCCATTCTGTTTCGAGCTCCAGCCCGACGCCGAGAGAGACGAGGAGACGACGGCGACCTCTCCTCCGACGAACACCGGCGTTCTCCGGCCAGACGACGGCGACGGGAGATTCCGGCCGACTCTGCGCACGAACCACCTGGTATGGCTTGGTTTCTCCCCTGTTTTGGTTCGGTTTTCACCCTGTTTCGGGTTTGTTCATGGCCAACTGTGACGAGCCGGTTTTGGCTCCGATCGCCGGCCGTTTTAGGTCACTTCCGGCGTGGGTTTGCTAACCCTGGGGCCGGCTATTTTTGCTTGGCCGTGGAATGCTCAATTTGAGCAAAAAATAGTGATGTGCCCCGAGGCCCAAAGCCCGAGTCAAGTTGAGGTACGTCTTCTATCCATCTTTATGGCCTAATTTATTTGCTAATTTTGTAGGTGACAACCCATTGGTTTAAAGGGGGAATTTGTCTTCCCTTATCAACTTTTGTAACCAAGCTTTGTTTGACTTTATTTAAATTTAATTGTTCGAAACTTTTGTATTATCGGTAAACTCGTAGCATAATATTTGTCTAGGTTATATAAACGTTGTATTAGTTTTAGAAAATAGAAGATTAAAGTTGGAGTTGCCACGTCATCAACAAAGAGCCACATCAGCAGCTGATGTGGACAAATGGGAAGCCACATCAGCAAGGAGCAGCCACGTCAACCAGCTGAAGGGAGCTGTTGCCGCACGTGAGAAGCACGCCATCGCCTTCTGCTTCTCATTCAGCCGAAGAACCAAACGGCTTTCTTTTCTCTCATCGCCAACGGTCATCTGCAGTCGCCTTCCATCGCCATCGCCATCGCCAGAAGCCCCTGTTCTTCTCTGTGTATTTAATCTTCCTCCCTCTCAGTAAATCAGTTAGCCAGTATAACGTATTTTTGGAAATCACAGAATCGTGTCTTCGTTCTGTCGGAGTTTCTCCGTGAAAGAGAGAGCTTCTCTCTCGGTGTCGCCGGCGCCCAGCGCCTAATGGCTTCGCCAAGTCTTCCTCGAGTTCAAAGGTTGCTCGGAGGAATACTCAGTCGCCGGTGGGCGGCGAAACCTTCAGTTCCCTTCGCTGTGATTTCGTCGCTGGCAACGACGAATTTCTCACCCGAAGCTCGATAGCTTTTGGGCCAGCAACGGGTCATCACCTCCGTTTTCCATTTCCCTCCCCTTATCGGTCTTCTCTGTGGCAAAGAAACCGATTTGATCTCTCACCCACATCACCGAATGCATCTTTCCATTTTCGTGTTTATTCTCTGTTTTTCGTTGTTTTTAGGCATCTGTTTTGGGGTGTTCTTGAGCACCGATCGTTGTTTCGTTTTTATTGTCTTCTGCAAGCGTTTTCTAACCCCATTGCAGGCCTGGAACCCATCATTTGGTATCAGAGACTAGTGCTCTTCATGCATTGCATTGTCTCTGTTTTTTGTGTGCATTTTCTCCCTGTTCTGTTTCTGCTGAGTATCTTCTCGGCTTTGTTTTGTTTTCTGTCAGCATGCATATCTTATTTAGTTTAATGTTTAGATTGTTTTAGGATGGTTTTAGGTGTTGAGTCACGCATGTATATCTCTATTGTTTAGGGTGAATTTGTTTGCTGTTATGTTTAGAAACGTCAGAGTGTTTTCTGTTTTGCTTCTTTGCTTCTTTGCTTGTTTGTGTTTCAGTGTTGTTCTGTGTCTATTTTGTTGTGTCTTCTGCTTGTTGTTTCTTGTGTTGTCCAAGCATATTTAATGCTTGTCCAATGAAGCAATCGGTTTGCTTCAAGTTGTCTTATTTTCGGTTCTGTTCGGGAAAACCAAAACGATTTTTCTGGTTTATTATTTCTTGTTCTGTTTAGAGTCCATGATTAGGAGTTGATTTGTTTTCAAAATTCTGTTCTGGTTTTTGAAAATTTTTCTGCTTCTTTTCTTCTTGTCTATTTGTTGTTTTCTGCAGCATTAGGAGTCCATTTTTGCTAGGTTTATGCAGCACTTTTGCTGCCCTATTTAGAGTCATTCACTAAGGGTAGTTGCTGAGTTTTAGCAGAAAATATTTCACAGCATACATAATGATTTGAGTGATAATTCTGTTTAGATTTTTTTTGCTGTTTTCTTTGCTGTTTCCTTTGTGATTTTCCTTTGCTGTTTTTCAGCATGTGTCTTAGTGTTTTTCTTGAGTTTTAAATGTTGTTTTCTTGAGTCTTTCTTGCTGATTAGTTTGTGTTTTAGATTTTGTTTTTTAGGTTGCAATTGCTGAATGTTTAAGGCATTTAGAAAACTATATCTAGCATGTTTTAGCTTTGCAATGTAGGTTGTTCTAGTGTGTGTTTTGATCTTTTGTTGTTGTTATTCCAGCATATTAGAATCGTTTAGGTGTTTTGTTTGTTGTTCAAATTGCTAAGAGGTTTGGCATTCGAACCTTGTTTTATTGTTTAGTTCTAGATTGTTGTTTTTGCATATTTTAGACTCTGTTGTGTGTGTGTTTCATAACATTTATTCGTGCAGTTTTTGTACCCATCTCCCAAGGCAAGAGGCTTCCTTAATTGGCAATTTTGGAGTTATCATTGCTTTGCTTTAAAGGTACTTTCCGGTCTATTTTTAGTTTATTTTCTGATGTGTTGGGAGACTCTTCAGAACTGTTGACCGAGAGCAAATTCTGTTTAGTTTTATTTTCTGTGTGGAGACTCTTCGGAACTGTTGACCGAGAGCAACTTGTGTTTTATGTTTGTCTGTGTCTGAACTTGTTTCTTTGGATTACATTGTTATGCTAATTACCTGATATGATTTTTCCATATTAACCTCATGTTACTGATTAGATAGCATGAATTAACCATGGTCCGTATCTGTTTAATTTCAGAATGTTTTCTTGAAAAGCATGTTCTTTTGTTTGTGTTTGCATTTGCTGTTTATTTGGATATCATTACTGTGAAATTATATGATATGACTTTACCATCTTAACCTCATGTTTCTCATGTTTCTGGTAAGCAAGCATGAACTAACCATGGCCCATATCTGTTTAATTTCGGGATGTTATTCTTGAATAAAAGCATGTTCTAATGTTGTGTTTTGAGTCATAATTTCGATTTTGTTTAAGTGAATGTTTATAGATATTTGTTTCTGTTTTTATAACCATGTTTCGTTGTTTAGGTTGTGTTGGCAAAATTAATTTACATAGAGAATGGATTTGAAAATGAATGCTAAAATTGAGTTCTCATGTTAGTTTATATTTGCTGAAATTATTGTGTTGTTTTGGTGTTTTTCAAATGTGTTTTAGTATGCGTTTTGTTTTGTTTAAATCTTTTTACATGTTCCATGTTTAGGAGAGTTTGATGTGCTAATTTGTTGTCCAAATTGGCATTGTTTTGTTTAGACTTTTCTAGGATGTTTAGATTAAAATTTTGGTTTAGGATTTCTGGTTTTTCTAGTTTTTGTTACAACTTTGCACTTGCATAATTCCTTGCTCATAATGAATTTGAACCTGAAATTTTGATAGCATGTCACTCATAATGTTAACTATCCTCTGTTAAAATTTCATGTTAATTGGATGAGAATTGTGTAAATTTTCTGTTTAGTACCATTAGGATTGTTTTTATTGAAATTTTCAGTTTGGTGTTTTTCCAAATTGATTTGGCATTTGTTTTTAACTTGTGTGTCTAATTGTGTTTAGTGTCTAATTGTGTTTAGTGTCAAGTCTTTGAGTCCTTGATGTTAAGTTAAATTTAAAATGAAGAGCATGAATTAAAATTGCATGTTAAATAGAGCTTGGCAAATTCTATTCAACCATGTTTTTATAAATTCTGTTTTGAACTCTTGTTTGATTGCATCAAGTTGAGTGTTTTTGTTTTGTTTTAGGACTATGTTAAATTGAGGTCCGATATTTTTAACAAAAAACATGTCATATACTATCTTGTTAGTCACTTGGGATTCACTTGTACGTCGATTGATTTGTGTTTGTGGCCAAGAGCATTCCTCAGTGGGCCGTTGGTATTGTCCGAGGTTTACCGCTGGCCATTGGGCCCGACAGATCGCCGTGTGAGGCAGTCGCCTATAAAGGGTGTGGGATAGTGTGACGATTTCCACAAAAGTTCTAAAGAGTTGCTTAGACCCAATAGCTTATCATTGATATTAGTTGCAAGTTTATTTTCTTTGATTAACTTGTTTGATTTGTTGTGCTATTTGATTAAATGCTTAGGACCTATCTGAAATTAGTCTTGTGCGTTATGTTTTATGTTTGTTTTTGTTATTTGTGTTTGTTGTCTTGTTGTGAATGTTTGTCGTAGGAATTCTTGGCTTCCTAGTCCATTCAAGACCATCGGCCAAGGTTTGAATCATCTAACCCTTTAATTTCTTGGATTTAAGTATTGGTTAGATGAAATTTGTTCAAAGGAATTGATGATGCCTATTTTAGAGGACTTTTGATTATTGGATTTACTTGTTTGTTTATAATTGACATCTATTCCTTGAATTGTGGATTAAGGATATAATCACATGCTAGGTTTGCAAATTTTATTTTTGAACTTATAGTTAGCCTACCTAGTTTGTTTGAATTTTGAAATCTCCTCAGTTTATTGCTAATTGGATTGAAAATATTGATTAATTCTTTGAGTTTATTTTCAATTGCTTGATTTAGCATGACAAATTGAATATGTTCATACCTTGCAAATATTTTCTCTCTAATATCATATATGTTGCTTGAAAAGTGTAGAAATGAACAATTCAAATTTTTTTGGAATTTACTTCAAGCATTGTGTTGGATATTAAGATTCTACCGTATACCATAATGCTTGTTTCCGTTGTTATTATTTTGTGGGTTAAGTAAGGACCTTGGTTTAAAAGGGGGACCAAATTGTTTGGATCCACTTGAGCGTTTGAACGCTAGGGTGTCATACGTAGCATGAGCAAAGCTTTAAGATTTGAGGTCAAATCTTCAAATAACCCGGAGAGGATGATGTGCCCCGAGGCCCAAGGCCCGAGTCAAGTTGAGGTATGTCTTCTATCCATCTTTATGGCCTAATTTATTTGCTAATTTTGTAGGTGACAACCCATTGGTTTAAAGGGGGAATTTGTCTTCCCTTATCCACTTTTGTAACCAAGCTTTGTTTGACTTTATTTAAATTTAATTGTTCGAAACTTTTGTATTATCGGTAAACTCGTAGCATAATATTTGTCTAGGTTATATAAACGTTGTATTAGTTTTAGAAAATAGAAGATTAAAGTTGGAGTTGCCACATCATCAACAAAGAGCCACATCAGCAGCTGATGTGGACAAATGGGAAGCCACATCAGCAAGGAGCAGCCACGTCAACCAGCTGAAGGGAGCTGTTGCCGCACGTGAGAAGCACGCCATCGCCTTCTGCTTCTCATTCAGCCGAAGAACCAAACAGCTTTCTTTTCTCTCATCGCCAACGGTCATCTGCAGTCGCCTTCCATCGCCATCGCCATCGCCAGAAGCCCCTGTTCTTCTCTGTGTATTTAATCTTCCTCCCTCTCAGTAAATCAGTTAGCCAGTATAACGTATTTTTGGAAATCACAGAATCGTGTCTTCGTTCTGTCGGAGTTTCTCCGTGAAAGAGAGAGCTTCTCTCTCGGTGTCGCCGGCGCCCAGCGCCTAATGGCTTCGCCAAGTCTTCCTCGAGTTCAAAGGTTGCTCGGAGGAATACTCAGTCGCCGGTGGGCGGCGAAACCTTCAGTTCCCTTCGCTGTGATTTCGTCGCTGGCAACGACGAATTTCTCACCCGAAGCTCGATAGCTTTTGGGCCAGCAACGGGTCATCACCTCCGTTTTCCATTTCCCTCCCCTTATCGGTCTTCTCTGTGGCAAAGAAACCGATTTGATCTCTCACCCACATCACCGAATGCATCTTTCCATTTTCGTGTTTATTCTCTGTTTTTCGTTGTTTTTAGGCGTCTGTTTTGGGGTGTTCTTGAGCACCGATCGTTGTTTCGTTTTTATTGTCTTCCGCAAGCGTTTTCTAACCCCATTGCAGGCCTGGAACCCATCAAACAGTGAGTGCCCGATTAAGGCAATTCGGGTTTGTGGTAGGAAACTTCGATTTTTGGTTAGATTATTCTAATTGAGGATATATGTGGTTGATTGGTGAGGAAATAAGTGTGAATTGATGAAAAATCGAAAAGGGGGAAAATTCCGGGTTTGGGCAGATTCGGGTTTCTGCTAAATTGACCTAGCTCCAGTTGTTTGTTTTAAAATTTCTTTTGGCAGATTAAAAATAGGTTATTAGAGGAGTACGTGACCGCTGGAATCGTTCGATTCCGATAACCGACGCAAAAGTTACGCGCGTTCGAAGTTTCGGGTCGGTTTTACCAAACCCAAATTAGTGGCCCGTTTAGTTAGGTTTTAGTTCGATTAGGCTAGAAATAATAGTTTGAGAGTAAATTGGTGAAGGTAAGCTTGATTTTAATGAAGCTTGAATGTTTGTCATAGGTCGAGCCATATGTGACGTGTGGTGCCAAACCCAGCGAACTACGGAAGACAGGTAAGTTCTCGTGATTTTTTCTGGCTGATTGACCTACACCGTACGTCGTGGTCGTCTCGAGGAAATTTGGTGACATGCTTGTTTAATTGCTTTGGATGGGTAGTTAGGTTTAATTGCTTTAATAGGTTATGTTTGTTTATCGTCTTGATGGTATATATGTTGGTTGTTTACTTTATGCATTTGACTGCTCATGCATCACGGATTTCTACATATGATTAAACCAACGAAATGAATCTACGTAATCTGTATCTGGTCACGGCGAGGTGGTTTAGCCTCGGTGACATTCTGTCTGCGACCTAATTCAAAAGTAAAACGAACCAACGAACGAAATGAATCTACGTAATCTGTATCTGGTCACGGCGAGGTGGTTTAGACCTCGGTGACATTCTGTCTGCGACCTAATTAAAAAGTAAAATGAACCCACGAATCTACGTAATCTGGTCACAGTGAGGTGGGTTGGACCTCAGTGACAATCTGTATCTGACGTAATGAATCTGTATCTGTATCTGACTCTGTAATCTGCATGTTTTCTGAATGGCATACGCACGCATGCATCTGCATTTACGTAGCCTACTGAGATTTCATTATCTCATAGGTGTCTGTATGGTGTAGGTGACGTTATAGGTGACGTAGATCCAGGTGAGGATGACGTTCTTCCTTCTGATGTCTGAGGCAGTTGATGGATGATGCTAGTGACAGTGTGCTGGCGCAGTCAATGCTCAACCGACCCGTGGGGACGTATGTATAGATTTTGGGGTTATTGAGATGTTTTGGACTGAGAGTTGTATAGACATTTTAGGATGCTTGGTTCTGGTAGTTGATAGGTTTACTTTTGAGGTTTTAAACGTTTGGAAACCTATTTTTATAAACTGTTTTAGTAAAGTTTTCATTGGAATCTGTTTAGTTGATTGATTGATGTTTAGATGGTTTGATACGGGTTAGTGGATAAAATAGGTTTTGATGTTTTGATAGACTTGTTTTATAAAACGTTTTGTTAAGGTTTTTATCTAAAGTTTAATGGAACTGCTTGGTATTTTCTTTTGAAACATGAGGGATATATTCGGTTTTTAAACATAACCAAGCAGTTTGTTTTAACGAAAGTATGTTTTAACCACGTTTAATATATGTTTATATCTCAAGTCGTTTTTGAGTGAGATTATGGAGATGTAGGAGTATCTGCGGTTTAAAGTTAAGTTGTATTGTGAAGTGTATGTTTGTGACGTGGATAGAATTTGTGGTATAGATAGAAATGTGTTAGTGAAATGATGAGTTTTGTAATTGCTTTAAACATTTTATTCAATTGATTTTAAATTGTTTCAAATTGTTTTCCGCATAAACGCTAAGGATAAAAGAAAAATAAAAATTTCGTACGAGAAATTAGGAATAGTATGAGGGACGTTACATATTGTCAAAAGGAGGGATTCTTTTGTAATCTTATTATTTTCTAAGGACAATTACTAGGGAATAGCAAATAAGCAAGTTACTATTGTGCCAACAAGGTATGTATCACTCAACAATCTACTTGATTGGTTACTTAGAATTAGATGGATAGTAGATGGTTTAGCCATTATTTTTGATTGGATATATGGACATATTGATTTTAATCCTTCTTTGACGATTAGCTTTAAAGATTATTTGTAAGAGGATTTATTTTGTGAAGTCGCACCTAACGTAGCTCTTATCTTGTCATATCCATCTTTGAAGTTGAATAATCATGTGATGGATAACTTTAGTAGTACTTCCATGAAAGCATCTGTTAATTTCCCTTAGAGCTTGTTTGCTTATGGAAGATATTATTGTTTAATTTTGAATTTGGTGATTGTAGTATAAGTATGCCCCTAGTTTCCAAATTGAATTGTATTTTCTTGAGGAGACTAACCTTGTCAAATTTTGTAGCATTACGAATTAAAAGGGAAGGAATTGGAAGTTGGCATAAGTACGAGGCATCCTTCAATTTCAAACTTGGACTATTTGAGGAAATGCCGAGGACTACACTTCACCATCCATGGCCAAATCCATGGCCAAATTTTTCTACTAATTTATTTGTTTATTTTGTAGGCCTTAATGATCAAAGCAAACTTTTTAAGCTCGGGCTAGTTTGTAAAGAACAAGTAGAAGAGTCTTTAGATTTGAGGATAAATCTTCAACAACTCGGTGAAGATGTGCCCCGGATTGGGATCATTCGACCACGACCAAGTCCATGGCCGGATTTCTCTTTTTATGAGTTTGTTCATTTTGTAGGTACTCCTCGTGACAAGGCAAAGATATGTACCATTCGAAGCAAAGGAGTACAAGAAAGTGATCTTTTAGATTTGAGGACAAATCATCAATCACCCAAAGAGGATGATATGCCCCGAAGGCCGAAAACTCAAGCTCAAATTAAGGTAAATGATCAAATGAGTTCTTTCACTAAAACGTATGTTTATTTTGTAGGAAAGGACCTTCAAATTGCTTGGATCGGGATGGTGCACATAAAGAGGGAGGATGACACGCAAAGAAAGGCATGACCACGAAATGGATCAAGGATGATGCGCGCACGGCAAAGCATGGCGGGAAGCATCAGCGCACGAGAGAGGGAAAGGACCTTCAAATTGCTTCGATCGGGATGGTGCACATAAAGAAGGAGGATGACACGCAAAGAAAGGCATGACCACGAAATGGATCAAGGATGATGTGCGCACGGCAAAGCATGGCGGGAAGCATCAGCGCACGAGAGAGGGAAAGACCATATGCAGTAGCTGGTGTGCCTAGGAGAGCCTTGGTGCAGCAGCTGGCACGCGCAAAAGAGCCTCGGTGAAGTATTTGGCATGCGCAGGAAAGGATCCAACGCCCAGGGAGGAGCGCACGCTGATACACCAGTAGGTCCACAGGAGGAGAGCCCAGCCTAGCGATGGCCGTGCATCAGTCACACACGAGAGTAGCGCATGCCGTTGAGTGACAAAGCAGCACGCGCGCGTGGGACTTCAGCGACAGCGATAGCGACGACACAGGTTTTCCAACGGCTAGTTGACATAGCGGCTATTTTCCATTTTGTTTCGCCTTATTTCTGCTGATGAATTGAGAGCTTCAAGCTCTATTTTAGCTTGCTCTGAACTCATGTAAAGGTTGATTTTGGATTTTGGATTGATGAATCATAATCTGTGGCTTATTAGAAAAACCAGGATGAGTTTTTGCCTCGGTTGATCGTCCCGAGAGGAGAGCGCCTCCATTACCTTCAAGCTCATGGTTGCTTGCAAGGTTCTTATATTTCCATCCTTCTCTCCAAGCTTCTTGAAGCTGGAAAGCAGAAGAAGGTGGCCAAAACCCATTCCCGACGTTGTGTTTCTTCCTCTAGGAAGAAATTCTGCCGAGAGCTTAAATTTTCTCATTGGCCAGCCAGGGGCCGTTTTGCCTATTTCAATGCATTGCACACTTCATTGGCATTCTCTGATGTGAGACATTAGGTTTGCTCGCTTACCCATCTTCTAGAGATCATCCTTCCATTTTCACGTCTCTTCCTCTATTTTGAGTGTTTTCTTCGCCTGCTATGGTTCCAACCTTAAAAGGAAGGATATGAGAGGTGTCGATGAGAGTCAACAAGCAATCAAAACTTGAAGACAATGAGTAACCTTCGAATGTTGCCACTGAAGACGAAAGACGTGAGCAAATCTTACAGCACTCTTCAATTTTGAAGATAAACTTGACTGTTTTATAAATTTGCCAAAATCCTTTACAATCGGTTCAGAAGAAGCTTAAATAGAAGGGGAAGAAGCTGCTGGAAAAACCAAAAAAAAAAAGAAAAAGAGAAAAAAGAGTCGTTGGCAGAATATAGTCGTTGGGCGTACGGTCACTGTTCACGCGCACTGCATCGATCACCTGGGTGGCCTATGATGATCCTCGCACGGGCTCGTTTGTCGCTGCTCGACTGAGCTTCCTTTGTTCGCACCACTTGCTACAGCTGTCTGCACACGCCTCTCGCTGCTTCTGCTCGCGCACGCCCCTTGCTGTTGTTGCTCGCGCGCCTCTCGCTGCTGCTGCTCGGCTTGATCCATCTTCGCGCGTGCCATCTTAATTAGCTGATGATGGGTTACGCTTCTTCTCTCTGCGCGCACGCCAGCTGATCTTGGTTGCACCCAGCCCTGCGCCTCCTTCTCGATTGGCCTTGTTCCATGCGTGCCTCCTTCCACGGTTCGCGTGCCATCCTCGATCAACCCGAACCTTCCTGTGCACACCTCTTCTTGAACAACCGAGTCATCCTAAGTAACAACTAAGCAACATACTAACAAACTACAAGGCTAATGTTCAAAATACAAAGGTTAATGTTTTGCCATAATTTATAAAAGACAATGAATGCTCGGTTATATGAATTTGTCTAAGGGAAGACAAATTCCCTCTTGAGTGTTCTCTTTGAGCAATCTAAAAAGGTCTCCACATGCAAGATTAACAAACATCTTAGTTAAATGGTTTGTTGGTGGACGTACCTTGGTTGCTGACCGAGTCACTGGTCTCTGAGGCATATCATTTATCCTCACACATACAACTTTATCCTATTTATAAAAGCACATCCATATGACTTTAAACAAGTGTGTTATGCCTCTCTAAAGCTGACCTATTTTCTTGGCCAAATTTGTAATCCACCTTTTCAACATTGCCCACACTTTATAGCGAAACTTTCGCTTCTTGCTTCTTTATGCCCCCGACTTTGGAGAACATTTCATTCACTCCCTCCACAAGAATTTGCCCAAATTTCAACCTCAAAGTCCAAGTATTGAAGGAGTTGTGCTTGTGGGAATTTACTGCTCCCTCGGCCAAAATAGTTTCTTGCAAAGCCGAGTTTTGAATTTTAACTTCCACCCCCATTTTGTAGCATGCAGAGACTTCAATACACAAAAAATATTTTTAGTCACCTAAGTCTTTCATCCAAAAACAATTATGCAAATATTGTTTAAAGGTAGATATAGCGACATGGTCATTACCCGTTATAAGAATATCATCAACATAGATGAATAATGATGTAACAGATTTTTCTTTCTTACATGTGACCAATGAGTAATCTGGCTTGGACTGAACAAATCAGCATCTTGAATAGCTTTAGAGAATTTGGTGAACCGTTGATGTGATAATTGTTTAAGTCCATACAAGGACTTGTTGAGGCAACATACAAGGTTCTCTCATGTCGCTGAATACCAGAAAGAAGTGACATAAATTTCTTCAGATAGGTCACCATGAAGAAAAATATTATAGACATTCAATTGATGAACAGACCAAGTTTGAGAAGCTGCAAAAGCCATTAAGCAACGTACTTTAGCCATCTTTGCATTAAGTGAAAAAGTGCCATGATAATCAAGACCTTCAAGTTGAGTATATCATTTTGCTACTAAACGTGCTTTCTAGCGCTTAAGGCAACAATTTGACTTGCACTTGATTTTTTACACCCAACAACATCTACTAGCTTGTCTTCATGGTGGAAGAGATGTAAGGAACCAAGTTTTGTTGGCTTCTAGTGCATCCAATTCAGAATGCATTGCTTATTGTCAATGAGATTGTGAGGCAGCTTCTTCATAACTTTTAGGCTCAATATCATTAGTAATAATAGCAATAAAAGTGTGATGTCTTGGTAACGGTCATAAGAAATAAAATTAGAGAGAGGCTGTAACGCCCCCGAACTCACCCTGGCTCGGAGCGCTACTTTGCTAATTAATCCCATGCTAAAACCTCATTAAAAAAATCAAATTAACACCGCAGGATTTAAACTAAATCTCCTAAAACTCTTTTAGGTCATACCTAGTTGCCTAGTTGCCTAGACTCCTTTAATCCTAACCTTTAAGCAGCACGGCGTCCTTCCCGAAAATTTCGGCAAAGTAACGCTTGAAAATGGCGCCTCCAAAATGCTAGATACCTGCATACAATCTAATCCCAAACAATCCAGAGTAATCTTACTTCACTAACCAGCTATCCACTCAACAATTCCACATATAAAAACCTCCAAATACAGGGCGACACATCACCCTTAACCTAACTATATACAACAAATACAAGTAGTTACGCTTTTCCATCATTTCTACAAACAGACATCTAAAATAAACTATCAAATATAAAGCCCCACATCTCCCGAAGACCATGGTGGAATCGCCACGACAACTGCCCGCACCGGCACGCCCCGTGCATCTCCGACTGCTCCCAAGTCTTGGCTGACTCATATAGCTCACCTGTACACCTGTCGTTACCTACACCACAGAACACATACGCACACGTAAGCTTACGCTTAGCAAGTAGGGATTAACAAATACGATTAGATAAAATGCAAGCTACATACAACGCTGAATCAAACAACCAAACAACACAACGACACGAAACAAAACACAGATTTGCCCGCATCAACAATGCCTTATTCTTTAACACAGCACGACAACGCAACACAACACCACAACACCACAATGCAGTCAACCTAGCACATGCAGTTTCTAACACTCAGTTGTCCTTATTTGCCGTTAGCCAGTCATCCTTCATAGAGATCCCCTCGAGGTGCTACACACCAGCACCTCAGCCCGACAAGGCACACTATTCAGGATTTCGTGTTTTAGCCGGTCATCTCTCATAGAGTTACCCTCGGGGTGCTACACACCAGCACCTCAGCCCGACAAGGCACACTATTCGAGATGCATTTTACAATTCACTTTATCTGATTACGTTTAAGTTCACAATGCCAAACATAATGCCAAACAACGCCACCAATTGTACCTAACATGTTATACCATTACCACACGAAACCAACATCACAACGACGTACGTCTCTCGTAGAATTTCATTCTACTCGAGACACCCAGGGTACAGCTCACACCAGACACCCAAAGCGTACGTCTCTCACGAGACCCAAAGCGTATATCTCTTACGAAACACCCAGCGTACATCTCTTACGAGACACAAAGCGTACATCTCTTACGAGACACCCAGCGTATATCTCTTACGAGACACAAAGCGTACATCTCTTACGAGACACAAAGCGTACATCTCTTACGAGACACCCAAAGTGTACGTCTCTCACGAGACCCAAAGCGTACATCTCTTACGAGACACCCAGGTACATCTCTACGAGACACAAAGCGTAATCTCTTACGAGACACAAAGCGTACATCTCTACGAGACACCCAAAGGTACATCTCTTACGAGTACATCTCTTACGAGACACAAAGCGTACATCTCTTACGAGACACAAAGCGTACATCTCTTACGAGACACAAAGCGTACATCTCTTACGAGACACAAAGCGTACATCTCTTACGAGACACAAAGCGTACATCTCTTACGAGACACAAAGCGTACATCTCTTACGAGACACAAAGCGTACATCTCTTACGAGACACAAAGCGTACATCTCTTACGAGACACAAAGCGTACATCTCTTACGAGACACAAAGCGTACATCTCTTACGAGACACAAAGCGTACATCTCTTACGAGACACAAAGCGTACATCTCTTACGAGACACAAAGCGTACATCTCTTACGAGACACAAAGCGTACATCTCTTACGAGACACAAAGCGTACATCTCTTACGAGACACAAAGCGTACATCTCTTACGAGACACAAAGCGTACATCTCTTACGAGACACAAAGCGTACATCTCTTACGAGACACAAAGCGTACATCTCTTACGAGACACAAAGCGTACATCTCTTACGAGACACAAAGCGTACATCTCTTACGAGACACAAAGCGTACATCTCTTACGAGACACAAAGCGTACATCTCTTACGAGACACAAAGCGTACATCTCTTACGAGACACAAAGCGTACATCTCTTACGAGACACAAAGCGTACATCTCTTACGAGACACAAAGCGTACATCTCTTACGAGACACAAAGCGTACATCTCTTACGAGACACAAAGCGTACATCTCTTACGAGACACAAAGCGTACATCTCTTACGAGACACAAAGCGTACATCTCTTACGAGACACAAAGCGTACATCTCTTACGAGACACAAAGCGTACATCTCTTACGAGACACAAAGCGTACATCTCTTACGAGACACAAAGCGTACATCTCTTACGAGACACAAAGCGTACATCTCTTACGAGACACAAAGCGTACATCTCTTACGAGACACAAAGCGTACATCTCTTACGAGACACAAAGCGTACATCTCTTACGAGACACAAAGCGTACATCTCTTACGAGACACAAAGCGTACATCTCTTACGAGACACAAAGCGTACATCTCTTACGAGACACAAAGCGTACATCTCTTACGAGACACAAAGCGTACATCTCTTACGAGACACAAAGCGTACATCTCTTACGAGACACAAAGCGTACATCTCTTACGAGACACAAAGCGTACATCTCTTACGAGACACAAAGCGTACATCTCTTACGAGACACAAAGCGTACATCTCTTACGAGACACAAAGCGTACATCTCTTACGAGACACAAAGCGTACATCTCTTACGAGACACAAAGCGTACATCTCTTACGAGACACAAAGCGTACATCTCTTACGAGACACAAAGCGTACATCTCTTACGAGACACAAAGCGTACATCTCTTACGAGACACAAAGCGTACATCTCTTACGAGACACAAAGCGTACATCTCTTACGAGACACAAAGCGTACATCTCTTACGAGACACAAAGCGTACATCTCTTACGAGACACAAAGCGTACATCTCTTACGAGACACAAAGCGTACATCTCTTACGAGACACAAAGCGTACATCTCTTACGAGACACAAAGCGTACATCTCTTACGAGACACAAAGCGTACATCTCTTACGAGACACAAAGCGTACATCTCTTACGAGACACAAAGCGTACATCTCTTACGAGACACAAAGCGTACATCTCTTACGAGACACAAAGCGTACATCTCTTACGAGACACAAAGCGTACATCTCTTACGAGACACAAAGCGTACATCTCTTACGAGACACAAAGCGTACATCTCTTACGAGACACAAAGCGTACATCTCTTACGAGACACAAAGCGTACATCTCTTACGAGACACAAAGCGTACATCTCTTACGAGACACAAAGCGTACATCTCTTACGAGACACAAAGCGTACATCTCTTACGAGACACAAAGCGTACATCTCTTACGAGACACAAAGCGTACATCTCTTACGAGACACAAAGCGTACATCTCTTACGAGACACAAAGCGAACTCTGGCCACCACACTTACGCTTTGGCTATATACATTCCCCACTCGGTAAACCTATCACATTCACAAAATTCACTTAAGCATCACTATTTACTTCTAAAGAATATTTAAACTACCTCTAACTACAACTATTCAAACTTATTTAAATTAAGCCTACATACACCAACTTACTCTCAAACTATTATTTCTAGCTTAATCCAACTAAATCCTAACTAAATGGGCCACCAATTTGGGTTCGGTAAAAACTGACCCGAAACTCAAACGCGCGTAACTTTCGCGTCGGATATCGGAATCGAACGATTCCAGCGGCCACGTACTCCTCTAATAACCTATTTTAATTAGCCAAAAGGAATTTGAAAACAAACGACCCTAGCTAGGTCAAAATGGCAAAAACCTGAACAGCCTTTCACCCGGAAATTTCCCCATTTTGGTTTTTCATCAATTTTCACTCAATTGCACACCAATCAACCATATTCAGCCTCAATTAACATAATCTAACCAAAAACCCCGAACTACAAGCAAAAACCCGAAATGCCCTAATGAGGGCTTCACTGTTTTTCGCCCAAAAAGGGCTCTCCCTGCCAGGCAAACCCACGCCGGCCCAAGGGTTGGCAAACCCACACCGGAAGCAGCCCATTTCGGCCAGTGATCGGAGCTCAAACTCGCTCCTCACCCTCGGCCACGAACTGAACCGAAACAGGAGAAGAGGAAGACTTACCGTTCGGTTTTGTGCGCGACGACGGCCGGAACTGACAGCCTTGGAGTCGCCGACGTCGTCTTGCCGGAAATCGTCGGAAATCGTCGGCGGTCTTTGATCGGCGATCGCCGTTCCTCCTTCCCTCTCTCCTGTTCTTCGCGCTCGCCGCTTGAACAGAATGGCTTCAACCATTCTGTTTTATTATTTATTTATTTTTTTAATAATAATAACATTAATTAACACTAAATTACCATTATACCCCTCCAAACATTCCGTTAAATCCCGTTATTAAATTAACCTAACCCCCGGCTTAATTTCACTAGGACCCGAACTTAAATTAGAAACTTCACTTTTCTTTTAAACTAATTAAAATAACCTATTATTAAACAATTACCTAATCATTTTATTTTCTCTCCAATTTTTTCTTTCTTAAACAAATCTCGGGTGTTACAATCCACCCTCCTTACAAAAATTTTGTCCTCAAAATTTGTGGCCTTGTTATTTCTCCAATTTAGTTATCAACTCAAGCTTTTCCTCAAATTTAGTTTATCTAATTCGTTATTTTCTATTTTCGTGTCTATCACACAAGTACATCAAGCCCTCAATACATCCTCCATTTCAATCCTTTTCTACTCTACCACTCCTTTAATTTATCACTCTCGTTTCTTATACCAACTTACCTCGAGAAATCACGATAGTTCATTAATCACCCTAACACTATTCATAAATTTCAAGTTTGCACGCCAAGTATTTCAAGCTCTCATTACTTAAATTTATTAACTAAAGTCTATTATAAATTCTCAATTATAATCACTAAACTCAATTTAATTCTTTCAAACTTTTACAATTTAATTCTCAATATCCTCTACTAATACTCGAGTTCATATTCACATCTTACGCTTAAATTCGCCAACTCTTAAGCTTATCAACTCTTTACGACATCAGCAGTTTCGACTTCGTTACATACGAGTCGAACCCTCGAAACTTTCTAACTTAAACTTTATCATAAGGCATGCCAAAGTTCTTGACGAATTCTCATTATCTCATTCAACAACTTTTATATCTGTTTAGATTGTATTCCACTCAGGATTCTCTCCAAAGTTCAATAACCAAATCTACTCTATTTTGCCCTTCCAACTCGTCCAGTCTCCTACCCGTTACATTGCTACAATGGTACTCACTCATTCTAATTATACCTCTTAACCTCACTTAATTTGACAATCAATCAAACTTATAACTTCCTCTCATTTAGACTAGGCTCCCTTCTAGGTTTTTCTTGCATAAAGTTCATTAAAATTTTCCCCTTAACAATTTACTTAAGCTAGGCACTCAAATACAATTTATATTTATATAATTCTAATTTTCTATGACGGGCTACCAAATCCCTATACTTCCATCCTTGGTCCTACTAAATTACTCAGTTCATACCCTCAATCATTCACTTAAACTAAACCCTTGAATACAATTTACATCTATATACTTACATTGTACGTAACTCTAACTATCTCACCTTGCTATCTCATCTTATCCACATAATGTACTAAGGGTCTCTCAATGGTTTAGGACATCTATCTTTTCTCACATAAGATGTAACTCTTAAAGGGAAACTCATCCTAACATTCTCTAATCTCTCTATCCTCAATCCTACTTGTATCTATTCTACGGATGTTACCTTGTCTGTTTCGCTTTTCAAATAAATTCCTAACCATTAAATTCCTAGCTATTCGAACCATAGGTTTACTACGTCTATAAGTTGGCTAATGGAATCCACCGAATTCCTAGCTATTCGAACCATAGGTTTACTACGTCTATAAGTTGGCTAATGGAATCCACCGAAGTTGTCATGGTACTTTCGAGATTTTCGTTCTAAGCCTAAACAAGATTAAACAATCTAAACTCAGCTCTAAACAACTAAAAGAAAAGAATTACTTACAGTCGGTGGAGCACGTTGCATGGCGGCCGGCATTGTCGGGTAATCATTTGAACGACTCAACCATTTATGCTCTGATACCATCTTGTAACGCCCCCGAACTCACCCTGGCTCGGAGAGCTACTTTGCTAACTAATCCCACGCTAAAACCTCATTAAAAAAATCAAATTAACACCGCAGGATTTAAACTAAATCTCCTAAAACTCTTTTAGGTCATACCTAGTTGCCTAGACTCCTTTAATCCTAACCTTTAAGCACCACGGCGTCCTTCCCGAAAATTTCGGCAAAGTAACGCCTGAAAATGGCGCCACCAAAATGCTAGATACCTGCATACAATCCAATCCCAAACAATCCAGAATAATCTTACTTCACTAACCAGCTATCCACTCAACAATCCCACATATAAAAACCTCCAAATACAGGGCGACACATCACCCTTAATCTAACTATATACAACAAATACAAGTAGTTACGCTTTCCCATCATTTCTACAAACAGACATCTAAAATAAACTATCAAATATAAAGCCCCACATCTCCAGAAGACCATGGTGGAGTCGCCCCGACAACTGCCTGCACCGGCACGCCCCGTGCATCTCCGACTGCTCCCAAGTCTTGGCTGACTCACATAGCTCACCTGTACACTTGTCGTTACCTACACCACAGAACACATACGCACACATAAGCTTACGCTTAGCAAGTAGGGATTAACAAATACGACTGGATAAAATGCAAGCTACACACAACGCTGAACCAAACAACCAAACAACACAACGACACGAAACAAAACACAGATTTGCCCGCATCAACAATGCCTTATTCTTTAACACAGCACGACAACGCAACACAACACCACAACACCACAATGCAGTCAACCTAGCACATGCAGTTTCTAACACTCAGTTGTCCTTATTTGCCGTTAGCCAGTCATCATTCATAGAGATCCCCTCGGGGTGCTACACACCAGCACCTCAGCCCGACAAGGCACACTATTCAGGATTTCGTGTTTTAGCCGGTCATCTCAGATAGAGTTCCCCTCGGGGTGCTACACACCAGCACCTCAGCCCGACAAGGCACACTATTCGAGATGCATTTTACAATTCACTTTATCTGATTACGTTCATGCTCACAATGCCAAACACAATGCCAAACAACGCCACCAATTGTATCTAACGTGTTACACCATTACCACACGAAACCAACAACACAACGACGTACGTCTCTCGTAGAATTTCATTTTACTCGAGACACCCCGCGTATAGCTCACACCAGACACCCAAAGCGTACGTCTCTCACGAGACCCAAAGCGTACATCTCTTACGAGACACCCAGCGTACATCTCTTACGAGACACAAAGCGTACATCTCTTACGAGACACCCAGCGTACATCTCTTATGAGACACAAAGCGTACGTCTCTTACGAGACACAAAGCAAACATCTCTTACGAGACACCCAAAGCGTACGTCTCTCACGAGACCCAAAGCGTACATCTCTTACGAGACACCCAGCGTACATCTCTTACGAGACACAAAGCGTACATCTCTTACGAGACACCCAGCGTACATCTCTTACGAGACACAAAGCGTACATCTCTTACGAGACACCCAGCGTACATCTCTTACGAGACACAAAGCGTACATCTCTACGAGACACAAAGCGTACATCTCTTACGAGACACCCAAAGCGTACGTCTCTCACGAGACCCAAAGCGTACATCTCTACGAGACACCCAGCGTACATCTCTACGAGACACAAAGCGTACATCTCTTACGAGACACCCAGCGTACATCTCTACGAGACACAAAGCGTACATCTCTACGAGACACAAAGCGTACATCTCTACGAGACACAAAGCGTACATCTCTTACGAGACACAAAGCGTACATCTCTACGAGACACAAAGCGTACATCTCTTTCGAGACACAAAGCGTACATCTCTTTCGAGACACAAGCGTACATCTCTTTCGAGACACCAAGCGTACATCTCTTTCGAGACACCAAGCGTACATCTCTACGAGACACAAAGCGTACATCTCTTACGAGACACCCAGCGTACATCTCTTACGAGACACAAGCGTACATCTCTTACGAGACACCCAGCGTACATCTCTTACG
This sequence comes from Begonia masoniana, assembly GCA_022432975.1. Lineage (NCBI taxonomy): Eukaryota > Viridiplantae > Streptophyta > Magnoliopsida > Cucurbitales > Begoniaceae > Begonia > Begonia masoniana. The sequence continues at coordinate 21,808,345 of CM039505.1, read as the reverse complement.
AGACACAAGCGTACATCTCTTACGAGACACAAGCGTACATCTCTACGAGACACAAAGCGTACATCTCTACGAGACACAAAGCGTACATCTCTTACGAGACACCCAGCGTACATCTCTTACGAGACACAAGCGTACATCTCTACGAGACACAAAGCGTACATCTCTTACGAGACACAAAGCGTACATCTCTACGAGACACAAAGCGTACATCTCTTACGAGACACCCAGCGTACATCTCTTACGAGACACAAGCGTACATCTCTACGAGACACAAAGCGTACATCTCTTACGAGACACAAAGCGTACATCTCTACGAGACACAAAGCGTACATCTCTACGAGACACAAAGCGTACATCTCTACGAGACACAAAGCGTACATCTCTTACGAGACACCCAGCGTACATCTCTACGAGACACAAAGCGTACATCTCTTACGAGACACCCAGCGTACATCTCTTACGAGACACAAGCGTACATCTCTACGAGACACAAAGCGTACATCTCTTACGAGACACAAGCGTACATCTCTACGAGACACAAAGCGTACATCTCTACGAGACACAAAGCGTACATCTCTTACGAGACACAAAGCGTACATCTCTTACGAGACACAAAGCGTACATCTCTTACGAGACACCCAGCGTACATCTCTTACGAGACACAAAGCGTACATCTCTTACGAGACACCCAGCGTACATCTCTTACGAGACACAAAGCGTACATCTCTTACGAGACACAAAGCGTACATCTCTTACGAGACACCCAGCGTACATCTCTTACGAGACACAAAGCGTACATCTCTTACGAGACACAAAGCGTACATCTCTTACGAGACACAAAGCGTACATCTCTTACGAGACACAAAGCGTACATCTCTTACGAGACACAAAGCGTACATCTCTTACGAGACACAAAGCGTACATCTCTTACGAGACACCCAGCGTACATCTCTTACGAGACACCCAGCGTACATCTCTTACGAGACACAAAGCGTACATCTCTTACGAGACACCCAGCGTACATCTCTTACGAGACACCCAGCGTACATCTCTTACGAGACACCCAGCGTACATCTCTTACGAGACACCCAGCGTACATCTCTTACGAGACACAAAGCGTACATCTCTTACGAGACACAAAGCGTACATCTCTTACGAGACACCCAGCGTACATCTCTTACGAGACACAAAGCGTACATCTCTTACGAGACACAAAGCGTACATCTCTTACGAGACACCCAGCGTACATCTCTTACGAGACACCCAGCGTACATCTCTTACGAGACACAAAGCGTACATCTCTTACGAGACACAAAGCGTACATCTCTTACGAGACACCCAGCGTACATCTCTTACGAGACACAAAGCGTACATCTCTTACGAGACACCCAGCGTACATCTCTTACGAGACACAAAGCGTACATCTCTTACGAGACACCCAGCGTACATCTCTTACGAGACACAAAGCGTACATCTCTTACGAGACACAAAGCGTACATCTCTTACGAGACACAAAGCGTACATCTCTTACGAGACACCCAGCGTACATCTCTTACGAGACACAAAGCGTACATCTCTTACGAGACACCCAGCGTACATCTCTTACGAGACACCCAGCGTACATCTCTTACGAGACACAAAGCGTACATCTCTTACGAGACACAAAGCGTACATCTCTTACGAGACACAAAGCGTACATCTCTTACGAGACACAAAGCGTACATCTCTTACGAGACACCCAGCGTACATCTCTTACGAGACACCCAGCGTACATCTCTTACGAGACACCCAGCGTACATCTCTTACGAGACACCCAGCGTACATCTCTTACGAGACACAAAGCGTACATCTCTTACGAGACACAAAGCGTACATCTCTTACGAGACACAAAGCGTACATCTCTTACGAGACACAAAGCGTACATCTCTTACGAGACACCCAGCGTACATCTCTTACGAGACACAAAGCGTACATCTCTTACGAGACACCCAGCGTACATCTCTTACGAGACACAAAGCGTACATCTCTTACGAGACACAAAGCGTACATCTCTTACGAGACACAAAGCGTACATCTCTTACGAGACACCCAGCGTACATCTCTTACGAGACACAAAGCGTACATCTCTTACGAGACACAAAGCGTACATCTCTTACGAGACACAAAGCGTACATCTCTTACGAGACACAAAGCTCAATCCTAACTAAATGGGCCACCAATTGGGTTCGGTAAAATTCGACCCGAAACTCAAACGCCCGTAACTTTCGCGTCGGATATCGAAATCGAACGATTCCAGCGGCCACGTACTCCTCTAATAACCTATTTTAATTAGCCAAAAGGAATTTGAAAACAAACGACCCTAGCTAGGTCAAAATGGCAAAAAACCGAACTGCCTTTCACTCGAAAATTTCCCCATTTTGGTTTGTCATCAATTTTCACTCAATTGCACACCAATCAACCATATTTAGCCTCAATTAACATAATCTAACCAAAAACCCCAAACTACAAGCAAAAACTCGAAATGCCCTAAAGAGGGCTTCACTGTTTTTTGCCCAAAAAGGGCTCTCCCTGCCAGGCGAACCCACGCCGGCCCAAGGGTTGGCAAACCAACGCCGGAAGCAGCCTATTTCGGCCGGTGATCGGAGCTCAAACTCGCTCCTCACCCTCGGCCACGAACTGAACCGAAACAGGAGAAGAGGAAGACTTACCGTTCAGTTTTGTGCGCGACGACGGCTGGAACTGACAGCCTTGGAGTCGCCGACGTTGTCTGGCCGAAAATCGTCGGGAATCGTCGGCGGTCTTGATCGGCGATCGCCGTTCCTCCTTCCCTCTCTCCTGTTCTTCGCGCTCGCCGCTCGAACAGAATGGCTTCAACCATTCTGTTTTATTATTTATTTATTTTTTTAATAATAAACATAATAATAATAACATTAATTAACACTAAATTACCATTATACCCCTCCAAACATTTCGTTAAATCCCGTTATTAAATTAACCTAACCTCCGGCTTAATTTCACTAGGACCCGAACTTAAATTAGAAACTTCACTTTTCTTTTAAACTAATTAAAATAACCTATTATTAAACAATTACCTAATCATTTTATTTTCTCTCTAATTTTTTCTTTCTTAAACAAATCTCGGGTGTTACAGAGGATGTCTTGTGCCTTTATGTGGAAAAGATGACAAGCTTGATGTTAATATGGAAGACATTATTTGATTACAAATGTAGTCATGTAATGGTGCGAGATGGACATAGGGTCGTTGAAAACTCTGTAAAGGTACTGATGGTGGTGAAGATGCAAAAGAAATAAGAGTTGATTCTACATGTATATGCAGAATAGGTGAAGAAATTTTAGAGTTTAAGATTGCAACAGGTTGTACCAAATCTATATTGGGTTGGGAAGGAGCAGTTTATGCACATCAAAAATTATCCTCATGAAAAATTACATCACGACTAGTGAAAACTTGATCGTTTTTAATATTATATAATTTGTATGCTTTATGATGAATGAGATATGCAAGAAAAACACAATGTGATGCATGAGAAGCAAATTTATGAGGATATGTACATTAGTAGCATATGCAAGACACCCAAAACTTTGAGATAAGAATAAGGTGTTTTACCACAAAGTCTCTCAAAAAGCATTTGACGATATAGAATTGGAATGGGTAAACTTGTTGATTATATGTACTGTAGTGTATATACATTTTGCCCATAAATGTAAAGGAATGTGAGCTTGAAAGCAATGTGCTCTAGCAAGTTGTAAAATATGTCTATGTTTACACTTAACAACCTTGTTTTGTTAAGGAGTATAAACAAAAGAATGTTGGTAAATTGTAAGTTGTTGCGCAAAATAGTTTTTCAAGAAAGAAAATTATTTTCCACTATCAGTCTGGGTATTCCCTATATTTGTATTGAATTGGGTCTTCACATAATAAGAGAAGCTGATGATTGTTTCACTTTTATGTTGCATGAAAAAAACACAAGTGAAATGAGAAAAATCATCTACAATTGTCAAAAAATATTTTTCACCAGAAAAAGAAGGGACTTTGTATGGTCCCCAAATATCACAGTGAATTAATTCAAAAAGGTCTAATAGAGGAAATTGAACTAATGAAGGTAGTCTTGTATGTTTCGCAAAAGCACAAATAACACAAACAATATTTGATTTTAAAGAAAATTTTAAAAAAGTTTTATCCATGAATTCTAATATGTAAGAGGACAAATGACCTAATCGTAGACGCCATAGAACAATGTCTTGAGAGGAATGTGTGATGGTATGAATCCTTACATTTTGAAGATTAGTGTGACTTACTTGCTGCACTTGTAACTAAGTAATAAAGTCCATTTTATTGTTTATCCAAATCAATCGTCATCAAATCATGCAAAATACATTAATAAGAATAGAAAGTCATTGAACACTTCAAATCTTTTGTATTGCGGCTCATAGATAAAAGGTCTAATTTGCAGGATGGCACCCCAAAAAATATTTTCTGAACAAAAAAAAAATGACTCTAAGGTAAACTTCCAGTAGAAATAATTGGAGCGTGGTTTCCCTTTGGCATAACAACAGGTGGTAGAGAAGTATCTTTTTAACTATTGATCAGAAGCTTTGGAGAGGAAGTAATATGGTCTATTGCACCTCTATCAACGATCAGTTTAGGAAGTAACAAACCTGAATAAGTGCTGTCAATATTGGATTTAGAGGCAGCTGTCTGGGATGACCCATTTCCTTGCATAATGGACAACATTTGTTACAGTTGTAAATTAGTTAATTCATTCATAACAGAATGAGATTGTTGCATTAGTGGAGTCTACTTCTTCAATTTTTGTTTTCAACTAAGCCGCTTCAGCAGCCAAAAAGAGTGGTTTAAGTACCACTTCACTTGATGTGCAAAAAGAAGTCATCACGCGATCACGAGCCAAATCTTTGGCTATGCCTGAGCCATTAATTAACGAGTGTGATCTTTTCGTAGGTAAACATCCTTTGAAGACTCGAGGATGGATCCAATGATGTGCCTAGAGGAGCCATGATAGGCTTCAGATTATGGACCATATGGAAGCATAAATTAAAACAATAATCTGCTCCTCGGATTTATACCACATGTGGCTGAGAAGACTCCAAGTTCCAGAATGTATAAATTTCCCAACTTAACTCCAAATGCTTTGAAACTATAAATGGAACTTACTAGGGATGTGGATGAAATACTCTCAAAATTGCAGAGGCTAACTTGCTGTGGTTAAAAAGTTATGGCCAAAATACTGCAAACTGCCGGAGCTCGATTTACTGCTCTGGCCGAGAACATAATGTCAATTTTGGAGAGGCGTAACTCTCTTGTCTAAAAACAAAATGACGCAATTCTTGTATAAAATTAAATATGTAGATGTGAGTATGGTTTTATGTTAAAATGAGAGGATTAATCAATAGGTTGAATTCGTGTTGTTGGTACGAGCATGTGATAAATGGCACCTTTCAAGATTTGGTTTCTTCTTTGAAGAAGAGCTGACACGGGGTCCCTTAGAAAAGGGACCCGTGTACAACCCACAAATATACGCGGTTGTGCTCGGTTGTGTGCTAGTTATTAATACTTGAATAAGGGAAAGAAAATACTAAAATAAATGCAAGAAATAAACAAGGAAATTAACAATATGATGGCCGAATTATATATGATGTTAGAAGGAAAGAAATATGCAAAAAGATAAAGAGGAAGAGATGATAATATTTGTTAGGAATGAAAAGAAAGTATGAGGCAAAATAAAGAAGAAAATAACATAAAATAAAGGTGAGTGTGTGAATATTGTGGAGCTGAAATTTAAAGGTGATGTTGTGTGCAAAGTGAAGACAATAATAGTAAAGAAATACCCTTGGTGGATCCGAGGAGCGAGCTTACGGTTTAAGCTCCCGGATACACGTTTTCCGTGAGGAAAACGACCACCGTAGGCCGGGATTTTCCTCCTCGTTTCAACTCCCAATGGAGAAGATGAGGGAAAGTATAAGAGCTAACCTAGCAACCCTAGCTAGGCTAGCAATGGAGGCTAACTCCTCTTGGTTCAAAGAACCAAGGAAAATACCAAGGAAAACCAAAGATATTTAGGGGAAATAGTAGTATATTGATAGCCAAAAGTTGTCTACAAACACTAATACCATGCATTTATAGAAGTCCTAGGTGGATTAGGGCCCTTGGATCAAAAAGGATGGATGGCCAAGATCAAGGCAAACAAGCACACATCCTAGGGAGGAGATGAATGCCATACCTAAATGGATCAATGGAAGGAATCTTGCCACATCATCAATCCATGTTGCCACTAACTTTTGTACTTGCAAAATTATACCTTTTTTTGTGGGCTCTTCTTTGGGCCAAGGCTTCCATTGGACTCCATTTATTGTAGGGCCTTTTCCTTTGAATATTTTGTTGAACTTCCTCCAACCCAAATCCACCACCATACATCTAGTCCTAACCACACAATCTAATGCATGAAATGCAATTATAAAATCCTTACAATAAAGGCGAATGTATGCCAAATAAGTTCAAAAATAAAAATTACAAAAATAGGGCCCGGGAAGACAAATTCCCATAGGGCAAAGTGACGGCTCCTCCAAGCGATCCAAATGCAATCCTTTTTCATAAATTTTCCTACAAAAATAAAAACACGTAATAAATAGAAAATTTAGATAAGGCACGGGATGCTACTAATTTTCTTTTAATATGCATCCGAGGCATGTCAAGAGCACTCCAACGAGCTTGAGGGATGAGTTAGTGCACCTTTGCTCAAGCTTCTACACTCAAGAAAGAGGAAGAGAAGGGGCCAATAAGATTTGTTTCCCTCACTCACAAAATGGAAGCCAAGAAAGAACAACAATCCATGGATATAACTCACCGTAAGATGGAGTTATTTTTGGACCTCAAGAGCTCTGATTTTTTAAGAAGAAACTTCTGTTTTTTTTTTTATTTAAAGATACTGCTAATGGCAGCCATAAGGGGGGTTTAAATACTTCAACCCTTCTAACAAATTAGGATTACATAAGCAACACAAAAGAAGACCACTCGCAAGGGTGTGCTCGGCCACCACAATTAGCCGAGGACATCCTAGTGTCTTGCCAAATTTGGCAACCTCTTTCTCTCTCAAAATGTCCCTTTCAATGTGGTCCTCCTCTCTTTCAACCTTCCCTTTGCTGGTCATATGGTTGGTTATTACAAAATATTCAAATACATAAAAGAAAACATTCACTAAAGTCTAGAGATAAAAAACAAAGAAACAACAACAAATTACAATAATGATTCAAGAAAGACAAATTCCTTCTTCTCATTTGTTGTAGCTGAGGATTTACTCAATTGTTAGCAATTGGACTTTGCTCCTTCATTTCTTGAATGTCAAGTTCTATCCTCAGTTGCTTACGGAATGAATCACATCTCTTGATTCTAGCTCGGGGTAGCCAAAGGTCGTTTCCTCCTTCTAGCTTGAGTGGCCGAGGGATACTCCTCTTCTAGATTGACATGATCATGTGATTACTTCCATGTTTACAAGTTGGATGGCTCTTCCATGCCTCTAGTGTTTGGCTTTAGCTCTATTTGGCTTCCAACATCATCACTTATAAAATGAGCTAACATGTTAGATAAAGGTTCGGCCATGGACTTGGCTCGTGATCGAATGATGGATCCTCTAGGCACATCATACTCACCCGATTTAAAATGATTTGTCCTCAAATCCAAGATTTCTCTTAATTAGAAAACATCATTTAATTAGAAAACATCATTTCTTTTCGTTCCTCTCTCAACTCACCATATTCATTTCTCAAAATTTCTCTCTTTGGGCACAAATCAACTTGGTCATGAAAAATGTCAATCCCATTAATTTTAAAAAATTGGGGATCCTTTGGTTTCATGGACTCTTCCTCTTGAGAAATAGCTACTTGGTCATCTTTGGGAGGGGTCATTTCCATAATATGAGAGCATTTATACAAGTCATCCAAACCACAAAAGGGATCAAAATAAAAATTTGATGGTGGCGGTTCTACAAGTCCTACTTCCAACAACTCACCACAACTTTCTTCCCTTTGTTCAAGAGAGTCAATAACTACTATCTCCTCCTTAGCATGAGTGGATTCTCTATACAGTTTGGAAAATCTTTCAACACTCCTTTTACAATTAAGAACAAGTACAAAACCTTTATTCCATAGCTCTTCTTCATACATTGATGCATAATCATCATACATGATATTGCTCGATTGACAATCATATTCATAAGGGTCTTAATAAAAATTTGGGCTATTTTTCTTAACCATTTTTGTAACGACCCCGTTTCCCAGCAAGATATTGTCCGCTCTAGGGATTGGGCCGCAGCCCAATATCCTCCCCTCACGGCTTTGTTTGGCGAGAACTTCCCAGAAGGTCACCCAACCTAGAATTGCTCTCGCCGAAGCACTTTTAATTTCGGAGTTCTTATGGGATCCGTTGCCAATTGTGCTCCAAAACGCGTCTTGCAATGTTGTAAGGGTCTCTTTACATATGTTTCATTTCCACATACTTTCCCAAGCGATGTGGGATTGTGAGGACCCCCTTTTTATGACCTGTCACCTTCCGGTTCGCCCGCGTGGACGTACCGCCATCCGGGTTCCAGTTCGTGCAGCCATCGTACCATACTTAAACATCTGGGTTATCACAATCACCACTCCTCGGGGGCCCAACGTCCTCGTTGGCCACATTTCTGGTTGGGTACAGCCTCTGATACCATTTGTAACGACCTCGTTTCCCAGCAAGATATTGTCCGCTCTAGGGATTGGGTCGCAGCCCAATATCCTCCCCTCACGGCTTTGTTTGGCGAGAACTTCCCGGAAGGTCACCCAACCTAGAATTGCTCTGCCGAAGGACTTTAACTTCGGAGTTCTTATGGGATCCGTTGCCAATTGTGCTCCAAAACGCGTCTTGCTATGTTGTAAGGTCTCTTTACATATGTTTCATTTCCACATACTTTCCCAACGATGGGGATTGTGAGGACCCCCTTTTTATGACCTGTCACCTTCGTTCGGCCCGTGCGTGAGTAACGCCTCCGGGGGTTTACAGTTCGTGCAGCCACGTAACATACGTAAACATCTGGGTTTCCCAACAACATCCTAGGGGGGGGGGCCCAAGTCCCGTTGGCACATTTCTGGTTTGGGTACAAGCTTCCTGATACATTTGTAACGGACCTCGGTTTCCCAGCAAGATATGTCGCTTAGGGATTGGGTCGCAGCCCAATATCCTCCCCTCACGGCTTTGTTTTGGCGAGAACTTCCCGGAAGGTCACCCAACCTAGAATTGCTCTCGCCGAAGCACTTTTAACTTCGGAGTTCTTATGGATCCGTTGCCAATTGTGCTCCAAAACGCGTCTTGCTATGTTGGAAAGGTCTCTTTACATATGGTTCATTTCCACATACTTTCCCAAGCGATGTGGGATTGTGAGGACCCCCTTTTTACGACCTGTCACCTTCCGGTTCGCCCCCGCGGACGTACCGCCATCTGGGTTCCGGTTCGTGCAGCCTGTTGACTTATAGAGTGTTTAAGTCATAATTTATTTTTGATTATGTATTTGTATAATTAATGTACAATTTGATTATGTGTATTTAAAGAAAATAATGAATATGAGTTTAAATGGAAATACCCTTGAAAAGGGTATTTTAGTTGTCTAATAAATCGGTTTGAGTATATAGAATGAAATAGCAACAGGCTTGCATATACCGATCGCTACACGACAAAGAAATGTTGCATCTGCCGATAGCTGTTGAAGCTACTCCTGCCGATGCCGGTTCATCACGTGTTGAGGTGTATATGCCGATGACATTTTCAAGTCTCATCTGCCGAAGCGTTTTTGAAGACATCTACCGATGACGTGGTCAGCGCTTATTTGTTTCATCTGCCGAAGCGGTTTTGAAGATATCTACCGATGACGTGGTCAGCGCTTATTTGTTTCATCTGCCGAAGCGGTTTTGAAGATATCTGCCGATGACGTGTCAAGATGGATCTACTGATAGCATTTGACGCTACTCATACCGATGTCGTTCAAGCTTGCACATGCCGATCACTAGACGACAATTTTCAAGAGTTCATCTGCCGATGGTTTTTAAAGAGACTTCTGCCGATGGCGTTTTTAAAGAAACATCTGCCGATGGCTTTGAAGATAGAATGTGCCGATGAAGTTCACGGATTGTCTCTGCCGATGAGTTTTACGAATTGTCTCTGCCGAGGAGTTTTAAAGATGCTTCTGCCGATAGAAGTTGAAGATGTTTCTGCCGATGGAATTCAAGGATATATCTGCCGATGGCATTTCAAGCAGCATTCACCGATGACGTGTCTCCGCTCATTAGTTGCATCTGCCGGTGAACTTCCACCAGAATTCAAATTAGCCGCGAAGCTACAGTGACGTCATTTTCAGCCATAACTCCAGGACATTAATGGCGACGACGATTTGCAACTACAAACGGCAACGGCTACCTGAACTTGTACGGATGCTTCCCAACGGTAACAAAGTTTCTATTATTGGTTTAGAAGCATTGAAGTCAAGCAGAAAATGGACAGAGTATAAAAGCCGAGCTTAGAGCACAAAGGAACAACTTTTGCGAATTTTCTATTGAGCCCTAACTTGCGATTAATTATACTCTGTATCAGTTTTCTACATCTCTCTATTCAAAACTTGAGATTCTGTTTTGAGAGCTTGTAGATTATTGTAATATTCATTCAAATCTGAAAAACTTGTAAGGCAGTGGATTGACACCCGTAAAGTTCAATCCAGGATTGTGTAAGGTTGTGGATCGACACCCGAAAGCTCGATCAGGATTTCTCGTTGAGGAGAAGTAAGGAATCTTCAAGGGGGAGCCTTGGAGCGTGGACGTAGGCAGTTTGGCCGAACCACATAAAAATACTGGTGTCGAATTTCTCTCTCTCTCTCTTTACATTATCTGATCACTTGTGATAAATCTATAAGTTTAATCTAGGAGAGAAATTAAGTTGACTAGTAATTAAAATTTAAAAGGTCTAATTCACCCCCCTCTTAGACAATAACGATCCTACAATTGGTATCAGAGCAAGGTTTATATTTGTCTAAGTTGTTTTTTGAACACTCTGTGTGATATAAACCATGGCATTCAATACAAACTCCTCACACATTGAGGGTCAATCCATTTCTCGTCCACCACTGTTTGATGGCAGTGATTATGTTTATTGGAAAGCGAGAATGAGAATATTCATTCAAGCTATGGACTATGAGATCTGGAATATAATAGAAAATGGGCCATATACTGCTTTTAAGACAGAAAATGGCATTAGGATTCCCAAAGCCTCTCACGAACTAAATGATACAGACAAGAAGAATCTAAGCCTTAATGCCAAGGCTATAAACACTCTGTACTGTGCTCTAAATAGAGATGAGTTTAATAGAGTACAAGGGTGTGAAAGTGCTCAAGAGATTTGGCACTTATTAGAGGTCACACACAAGGGCACAAATCAGGTAAAAGAGAGCAAATTAAATATGTTAGTACACGAGTATGAACTTTTTACCATGATAAAGGATGAGTCTATTTCATCTATGTTTACTCGGTTCACTAGCATTACTAATGGTTTAAAAGCTCTCGGTAAGATTTACTCATGTGAAGAACAGGTGAGAAAAATCCTGAGATATCTACCCAGAGCCTGGCAACCAAAGGTGACAGCAATACAAGAGGCGCGTGATCTGAAGGTGCTCAAGCTGGAATAGCTCATTGGCTCTCTGATGACTCATGAGATAACCATGAGGGCCAATGATAAGGAAGATCTCAAAGAAAAGGAGATCAACAAAAAGAAGGACATTGCTCTAAAGGCTTCCTCAAGTAAGCAAGAGGAATCAGAAGAAGAAGAAGAAGATGATGAGGACATTGCACTCATCACTAGAAGATTCAGCAAGTTCCTTCAGAGAAAAAGGATGCATGGGAGGAAATTCTCGAAAGGAGAAAAGCCTCAAAAAGAGAAGGAGATCACCTGCTTTGGATGTGGAAAGCCAGGGCATATGAAGGCCGACTGTCCACATGCTAAGAATCCCAAGAAATTCAAGAAGAAAGCTATGAAGGCCACTTGGGATGATAGTGATGAAGACACCTCCTCAGAAGATGAAAAAGTTGCAAATCTGTGCTTTATGGCACATGAAGATAAGGTTAGTCTTTCATCCAGTAATTTAAGTGATTGTGATAGTGATAATGAAGATGGTGAACTTATTGATGCTTTCAATGATTTAGTTAAACAGTTTGGCATGTTAAAAACTAAATACAATACTTTGAAAAAGGAAAATGCAAACATGGTAGAACTACATGCCAAGACAACTAATGTGCATGTCAAAGAGATTGATGAGCTTAAAAGCAAAAACAAAGATTTGAATAATATTATACTGAACTTCACTAAGGGTGAAAAATTATTTAAGATGGTAATAGGAGGACAGAGAGCAAATTTTGACAGAACATGATTAGGTTATGACAAGCCTAATAAAAAGAAAGCTTTTAAGAATTTCTTTGTTAAATCGTCTACCTGTCATGCTTGCCTAATAAGTCGTATGAATGTCCTTTGAAATTAGGTAAGAAATCAAGCAATAAACTTCAATGGGTTCCTAAGGGAACCAGACCTAACACTAGGACCCAAAAGATTTGGGTACCTAAGAAGATAACCTGATTTCTGTTTTGCAGGTTGACTGCTCTCTCGGGACAAATCTGTGGTACCTTGACAGTGGTTGCTCAAGGCATATGACGGGAGACTCAACCAAGTTTGCTGTTGTCAACAAAAAGAAAGGGAGTGTTACTTTTGGTGGAAACCAAAAGGGCAAAATCGTTGGCATCGGCAATATAGGTAATCCTTCTCATCCTACTATTGAAAATGTTTTGCTAGTAGAAGGATTAAAACATAACCTGCTTAGCATAAGTCAGTTGTGTGACAAGGGCTATAAAGTAACCTTCAAATCAAATGCTTGTGTGATCAAAGACATTTCAACTAGTCATATATTGTTTAAAGGATTTAGAAAAGAAAATGTCTATATTGTTGATCTGAATGTTTTTGAGCATGTTGATGAGAAGTGTTTTGTTGTTAATTCTCTTAATGACTGTTGGTCTTGGCATAGAAGATTAGGTCACGTAGGGATGGATACCTTAGCTAAGATTACTAAGGAGAATTTAGTTAGAGGAATCCCTAAGATAACCTTTGAAAAGGATAGGGTCTGTGAAGCTTGTCAAATGGGCAAGCAGATCAAAAGCTCTTTTGCATCAAAGAATGCAATCTCCACTTCTTCACATGGACCTCTTCGGTCCTTCCAATATAGCAAGTCTAGGCGGCAAATTCTATGCCTTTGTTATTGTAGATGATTTCTCTAGATTCACCTGGGTATATTTCCTGAAGTCTAAGGATGAGACCTTTGAAACCTTTTCTAGCTTTAGGAAAAGAGTTCAAAATGAAAAGGGACTCACCATTGTTGCTATTCGTAGTGATCATGGTGGAGAATTTGAAAATGAGAGATTTGAACTCTTGTGTCTCAAAAATGGAATTGAGCACAATTTCTCTTCACCTAGGACTCCTCAGCAAAATGGTGTTGTTGAGAGGAAGAATAGATCTCTCCAGGAGCTAGCTAGGACTATGCTTAGTGAAAATTCCCTTCCTAAATACTTCTGGGCTGAAGCTGTTGCTACAGCTTGCTTTGTACTCAATCGGGTCTCTATAAGACCTATTCTTGAAAAAACTCCCTATGAACTTTGGAATGGCAAGACTCCTACTGTTAAGTATTTTAGAGCTTTCGGTTGCAAATGTTTTATTCGTAATACTAAGGATAACTTAGGAAAATTCGATTCCAAATCCGATCTTGGAATTTTTCTAGGATATTCTTTGACCAGTAAAGCTTACAGAGTTTTCAATAGGAGAACTCTGTTGTTGAGGAATCTGTTCATGTCAATTTTGATGAGACTCCTCAGCCATTAATGAATGTGGATGAGGATGATCCCTTGGAAAAACAACTGGATTCCCTTTCCTTAGAAAAGCCTACAGATCCCATTCAAGAAGAAAAATCTTTAGAACCTTCTTCTATTCCTCATGATATAGTTTCTGTCAAGGATGAAAATCCTGCTCTTCCTAGAGATTGGAAATTCATCAAAGACCATCCATTAGATGAAGTCTTAGGTGATCCTTCGTTAGGAGTTAAGACTAGATCCTCTCTTAGGAATCTCTGTGCCAATGTGGCATTTATATCTCAAATAGAACCTAAGAAGTTTGAAGAGGCCGAGAGTGATGAAAACTGGATTTTAGCTATGCAAGAGGAGCTAAATCAATTTGAAAGGAGCAAGGTATGGGAACTTGTTCCAAGGCCTAAGGATCATCCCATTATTGGAACTAAATGGGTTTACAAGAACAAATTGGATGAAAATGGGATCGTAGTCAGAAATAAGGCTAGACTAGTTGCTAAAGGTTACAATCAAGAAGAAGGAATAGATTTTGAGGAAACCTTTGCACCTGTAGCTAGATTAGAATCCATTAGGATGCTCTTAGCCTATGCTTGCTACAAAAACTTCACACTCTTTCAAATGGATGTAAAGAGTGCCTTCTTAAATGGTTATATTCAGGAAGAAGTTTATGTAGAGCAGCCCCTAGGATTTGAAGACTTTGCTAAACCGAATCATGTGTATAGACTTATGAAAGCTCTTTATGGTCTTAAGCAGGCTCCTAGAGCTTGGTATGACAGGTTGAGGAATTTCCTTGAGGAAAGGAATTTCAAAAAGGGTAACACCGACTCAACTCTATTTACCAGGCAAAAGGATAAGGACATTCTGCTGGTTCAAATATATGTCGATGACATTATTTTTGGATCAACCAATGTCAACATGTGTAATGAGTTTTCCTCCCTCATGCAAAGTGAGTTTGAAATGAGTATGATGGGGGAGTTAAAGTTCTTCCTAGGATTCCAGATTAATCAGTCTCCTGATGGAATCTTCTTCTGTCAAGAGAAGTACATTAAGGAACTCCTTAAGAAATTCGGATTAGAAACTGTCAAATCTTCTAAAACTCCCATGAGTACCACTACTAAATTGGACAAGGATGAAAATGGTATAAGTGTGGATATCAAGAAATATCGTGGTATGATTGGTTCTCTGTTGTATCTGACTGCTAGTAGGCCAGATATACTCTTTAGTGTGTGCCTTTGTGCTAGGTTTCAGGCTGCCCCTAAGGAATCTCATTTATCTGCAGTAAAAAGGATTTTCAAATATTTGAGTGGGACTTATGACTTAGGTTTATGGTATCCTAAGGGAACTTCCTTTGATCTGATTGGATATTCAGATTCTGACTATGCTGGTAGTCTAGTTGATAGGAAAAGCACCACAGGAACATGTCAATTTCTTGGTGAATCTCTAGTGTCTTGGTATTCTAAGAAACAGAATTCTGTTGCACTCTCAACTGCAGAAAGTGAATATATTGCTGCAGGCAGTTGTTGTGCACAAATGCTTTGAATGAAACAGACTTTGGAGGACTATAATCTGTTCTTTGATAGGATTCCTATTCGGTGTGATAACACCAGTGCTATCAACATATCTAAAAATCCTATTCAACACTCTAGAACAAAACATATTGATGTAAGGTATCATTTCATCCGTGAACATGTTCAAAGAGGAGATATCTCTTTAGAATTTGTTAATTCTGTAGATCAATTGGCCGACATCTTTACAAAACCCTTGGATGAGAAGACATTCAATAATATCAGAATAAGGTTAGGTCTCATTAGGGTTGATAGAAAATAATTCTGTCTCTTTTGGAAAATTCCCAAGTGTTAGCAATTCCTTGTTGTGAAAGCATCGGTAGATGCTGATTTTTCTCTAAGCATCGGAAGATGCATTTCTATCGGTAGGTATCGGCAGATGCAGTGTTTTCTATCCCATCGTAAGCTGTTCTGATCAATCTGCCGACACGTGTAACCCATCGGAAGATGTATTCCTCACTCTGCCGACACGTATATCTTCTTCGTCTGGCGATGAGTTATTTCTTTTAAATTCATTCTTCTTCGCCCAGACACTCTACTTTTCGCGCTCTTTCTCTAAACCCCTGCCCTACCAAATTTTCTCTGTCGAATCCTCTTCTAGCAATGGAATCTCAAGGTCAATCATCTCGCGCCGTTTCCAAACCGACCAAGAAGATGACCAAAGTTTCTGATCGTCCTTCCCGAGAGATTCCTCGTGGAACGGAGTGGCCAACCTTCTACTTTCTTACTCAAGCTGCTGAGGTAAAGTACCACAATGACTATCGGTTCAAATCGTTAATTCCTAGTAAGGGTATTTCCTTTGAAGAGTTAGCTGGATTGGACTTTATTGAACCCTTGACTGATCTCGGGTTGATAGGTCTCTTTGAGACCGAATCATTCTTCTACCCAGAAGCGATTAGGATGTTTTATGCAAACCTTAGCTTTTCCACTGATTACCCCTCCATTAAGAGCTACGTCTACAACACTCCCATTGAAATTACTCCTCAATCCATAAATGCCCTTCTGGGAGCTCCTCATTTGGATAACTGCCCTTACAAGTATGTGACAGGGCCTGAGCTACCCTTCTTTGGAACGTCTGATGGACTACAATTTCTCAGGGAAATTACTGTGGACCCCAATTCTTCCCCTGATCCGTTAAAGGGCAAACATCTGACCCCTAGAGCAAGAGTTTTTCGTCATATGATTGATTTCAATATTGTTCCCAAGGGTGGACATTATGACGAAGTGAGCTCAATGGAACTATTTGTTCTGTATGCAATCTATCTCAAGACACCCTTCAACATTGGGTATATAGTTGTTCGAAGGATGATTCTTGCTGTCTCCTCAAGAGCTACATCTCTACCGTATAATCTGCTTCTCATGCGGTTATTTGCTAGTCTTGAAGTTGTTCTTCCAAAGGAGGAGGAGCCTGTGAGACTTCTGCCCTCCAATTTTTATTCCAACTCCACGCTCAGCAGGATGGGATTCAAAAGTATCGTAAAAGGAAAACCTGCTGTGGATAAAGCCAAGAAAAAGGCTTCTTTGGCAGCACCTGTCAGGCGAGGTAAAAGGAAACTTATCCTGCCAGATGAATCAACTGCTGAAGGAGGAGATGACACAGTAAGTCAATCTCAGGATTCAAGCCCCCCACCTTCTCCTTTAGTGCGTAGGCGTAGGATTGCTCCTTCCTCCATGGCACCCATTTCAGAGGCCACCTCTGCTCCCTCATCTGTGTCCCTACCTATTCCTGAACCTCCTCTTTCACCTCCACCTTCTCTCATCCTACCTTCTAAGCCTGTTTATCCTTCCATCTCTCCGGTGATGCGAGCCATTTCTTCCATACTCACCCATGGACCTTCAGCTCTACCATCTCCAGTTCCTCCACCTCCCTCTCCACCTACTCTTTCCTTACCACCTACAGCTCCTCCAGTTCCAGTCCACCTATCTTCAGCTCCTCCATCTCCAATTCATGAACCTTTACCTCATCCATCTCCCGATCAGCAAGAGGTGCTCCCTCCATCACCTGTCCAACCTGCTCCAATCGCTCTGCCAGTCCAACCCCTTCTCTCCAATACTCCTGCAACTCCTGCAACTCCCATAACATATCACAGGAGATTTTCCTTAATAGAGGCTCAGTACAATGAGATGCAAGCCTCTATTGCCAACCTTGGCATTGCCCTCGGAACAATCCAAAGTAAAATGGATCAGAATCATCAGACCATGGGCGTTGCTCTGGATACAGGTCTTGGCCTGCTGTCTACAAAGATTGATGGTGATAGGCGAATGGTTGTCAGAGAACTTGAGAAACTCCAATTGTCCATTGCAGCGTTGACACCTGAACCTGAGCCTGAACCCGAACCATCATGTTCTGGTTTCAATGTTCCCGAGGCCTGCTTTGAAGATTTGCTTCTTCCCCTTTCTAGGCCTGCTGTTTTTGAAGATGTGCGTCTCATGTCTCTAGATATTCATGAGGCTGAGCTCAAGTTCACTCTTCCTACATTTTCCTCAGCTCCTGAATCTTCCTCTCCTCCAGCCTGTCCAATGGAAGCTTCTCCTCCACCATGTATGGATGTGTGCTCTGGTCCTTCTGTCGAGTCTCCTTCCTGCATGGACGTGGAGTTGTCCCGAGAGCCTTCTCCACCTCCTGCTCCCTGTCTGGCAATGGTGGTCTATCAATCGCCTCTCCCAAGAGATCGTGCTTTCCTTCAAGCTCTGGTGGATGGCTTTTTCAATCCCCACCGTGACGTGCCCTCTTATGTCCAGAGAGCTTTTTGGAATCGTCATTTAGATCTTTTCAAATAGCGATTTTTAGTTATATACATTTTTTTGTTTAGTTGTTTCTTTTTAATGACTATTTTTTTCCTAAACATACTCTAATGTTGAATGCATTATTTTTTTGATAATGTCAATGGGGGAGAATACTATATTTGATTGAGTTTGATTGGATAACATTCTTTGGATATACTCTGTGTTTCTGGAATTGCTATGAATGGTTATTTTAATAAAATGCACATACTATGGGGGAGCGGCTAGAATTATGGGGGAGTATCAAAGTTAATCAAATTTATATTGTCATAATAAAAAAGGGGGAGATTGTTGACTTATAGAGTGTTTAAGTCATAATTTGTTTTTGATTATGTATTTGTATAATTAATGTACAATTTGATTATGTGTATTTAAAGAAAATAATGAATATGAGTTTATATGAAAATACCCTTGAAAATGGTATTTTAGTTGTCTAATAAATCGGTTTGAGTATACAGAATGAAATAGCAATAGGCTTGCATATACCGATCGCTACACGACAAAGAAATGTTGCATCTGCCGATAGTTGTTGAAGCTACTCCTGCCGATGCCGGTTCATCACGTGTTGAGGTGTATATGCCGATGACATTTTCAAGTCTCATCTGCCGAAGCGTTTTTGAAGACATCTACCGATGACGTGGTCAGCGCTTGTTTGTTTCATCTGCCGAAGCGGTTTTGAAGATATCTACCGATGACGTGGTCAGCGCTTATTTGTTTCATCTACCGAAGCGGTTTTGAAGATATCTGCCGATGACGTGTCAAGATGGATCTACTGATAGCATTTGACGCTACTCATACCGATGTCGTTCAAGCTTGCACATGCCGATCACTAGACGACAATTTTCAAGAGTTCATCTGCCGATGGTTTTTAAAGAGACTTCTGCCGATGGCGTTTTTAAAGAAACATCTGCCGATGGCTTTGAAGATAGAATGTGCCGATGAAGTTCACGGATTGTCTCTGCCGATGAGTTTTACGAATTGTCTCTGCCGAGGAGTTTTAAAGATGCTTCTGCCGATAGAAGTTGAAGATGCTTCTGCCGATGGAATTCAAGGATATATCTGCCGATGGCATTTCAAGCAGCATTCACCAATGACGTGTCTCCGCTCATTAGTTGCATCTGCCGGTGAACTTCCGCCAGAATTCAAATTAGCCGCGAAGCTACAGTGACGTCGTTTTCAGCCATAACTCCAGAACATTAATGGCGACGACGATTTGCAACTACAAACGGCAACGGCTACCTGAACTTGTACGGATGCTTCCCAACGGTAACAAAGTTTCTATTATTGGTTTAGAAGCATTGAAGTCAAGCAGAAAATGGACAGAGTATAAAAGCCGAGCTTAGAGCACAAAGGAACAACTTTTGCGAATTTTCTATTGAGCCCTAACTTACGATTAATTATACTCTGTATCAGTTTTCTACATCTCTCTATTCAAAACTTGAGATTCTGTTTTGAGAGCTTGTAGATTATTATAATCTTCATTCAAATCTGAAAAACTTGTAAGGCAGTGGATTGACGCCCGTAAAGTTCAATCCAGGATTGTGTAAGGTTGTGGATCGACACCCGAAAGCTCGATCAGGATTTCTCGTTGAGGAGAAGTAAGGAATCTTCAAGGGGGAGCCTTGGAACGTGGACGTAGGCAGTTTGGCCGAACCACGTAAAAATACTGGTGTCGAATTTCTCTCTCTCTCTCTTTACATTATCTGATCACTTGTGATAAATCTATAAGTTTAATCTAGGAGAGAAATTAAGTTGACTAGTAATTAAAATTTAAAAGGTCTAATTCACCCCCCTCTTAGACAATAACGATCCTACACAGCCATCGTACCATACTTATACATCTGGGTTATCACAATTTTCAGCAACAAATCACCACAAAAAAAGAGCACAATAAACAAGAAAAGAGCAGAGCTCTGATACCAAATGATAGGCTTCAGGTTATGAACGAAATAAAAGCATAAATGAAAACAATAATTTGCTCCTCGAATTTATACCACAAGACTCAAAGTTCCAAAATGTATAACTTTCACAACTTAACCTCAAATGATTTGAAAGTTTAAATGGAACTTACTGGAGATGTAGATGAAATACTCTCAAAATTGCAGAGACTAACTAACTCTGGTTGAAAAGTTATGGCCGAAATACTGCAGGCTGCCGGAGTTAGATTTATTGCTCTGGTCGAGAAAAGAATGTCAATTTTGATGAAATGTAACTCTCTCATCTGAAAACGAAATGATGCCATTCTTATGGCAGATTAAATTTATGTATGTGAGGATGTATGTAAAAATGAGAGGATGAATCGATGAGATAGAAAAGATATGGTTGAAGTTGTGCCGCTGGTACAAGCAAGTGATAAATGACACTTTTCGAGATTTAGCTTCTTCTTTGAAAAAGAGAACTCCAACAAGCTTGAGGGATGAGTTAGTGCATCCCTGCTGAAGATTCTACATTCAAGAAAGAGGTAGAGAATGGGCTAATAAGATTGGTTTCCACCACTCACGAAATGAAAACCAAGAAAGAACAGCAATCCACGAATATGACTCGCCTTGAGATGGAGTTGTTTTTGGTACTCAAGAGTTCCAATTTTTTAAGAAGAAACTTCTGGTTTTTTTTTTATTTAAAGATACTGCTAATGGCAGCCATAAGGGGGGATTTAAATACTTCAACCCTTGGTACAAATTAGGGTTACAAAAGCAGCACAAAAGAAGACAACCCAAGAAGGTGTGCTCGGCTACCACACCTTGTCGAGGACATCCTAGTGTCTTGCCAAATTTGGCAACCTCTTTCTCTCTCCAAATGTCCCTTTAAATGTGGTCATCCTCTCCTTCAACCTTCCCTTTGCTAGTCATATGGTTGGTTGTTACAGTGTATGCAAACACATAAAAGAAAACATACATTCAAGTCTAGAGATAAAAAAACAAAAGAAACAACAACAAATTACAATAATGATTCAAGGAAGACAAATTCCTTTTTCTCATTTGTTGTGGCCGAGGATGTACTCCATTGTTAGTAATTGGACTTTGCTCTTTCATGTATTGAATGTCAAGCATCATCCTTAATTGCCTAGGAAAAGAATCACATCTCTTGATTCTAGCTGAGGGTGGCTGAGGGTCGTTTCCTTCTTCTAGCTTAGAGTGGCCAAGGGATGCGCCTTCATCTAGATTGGCATGATCATGTGATTGCTTTCATGTTGACAAGTTGGATGTCTCCTCCATGCCTCTAGAGTTTGGCTTTAGTTCCATTTGGCCTCCAACATCATAACCTATAAAATGAGCAAACATGTTAGATAAAGGTTCGAACATGGACTTGGCCCGTGACCGAATGATGGCTCCTCTAGGTACATCAAGCCAGGACAAATCCTTTTCAATCGAGGGAGTATGATGTGCCTAGAAGAGCCATCATTTGATCACGGCCCAAGTCCATGGTCGGACCTTTATCTAACGTGTTTGCTCATTTTATAGGTGATGATGTTGGAGGCCAAATGGAACTAAAACCAAACTCTAGAGGCATGGAGGAGACCTCCAACTTGTCAACATGAAAGCAATCACATGATCATGTCAATCTAGAAGAAGAAGCACCCCTCAGCCACTCCAAGCTATAAGGAGGAAACGACCCTCGGCCACCCTGAGCTAGAATCAAGAGATGTGATTATTTCCCTAAACAATTGAGGATGAAGCTTGGCATCAAGACATGAAGGAGAAAAGTCCAATTGATAACAATGGAGCACATCCTCGACCACAACAAATGAGAATAAGGAATTTGTCTTCTTTGTTTTAATTTTTGTAATAGGCTAGTTGATGATATTTTTAGTTTTCTTAGTTAATTATGCTTTATTAGGTGGCTAAATACTGATGCATTTGAAAGGCATCGTTAGATGTAAATTTTACGGGGAAGAACAACTTGAAGATAGGGACATTTGGAGAGAGTAGGACATTGCCAAAAATGAAAACATGGCTTGTCCTTGTTTGCTCAACTAGGTCAAACCTCCCTCTTTAGTCTCCCTTTATTTTTTTAATTTTTCAAGCCCTAAAGACTGAAGAGAGGAGATGTATTTAAACCTCTCTTCCAGCTTTGGAAACAAACTTTTGAATGGCAATAAAACTTAAGGTTTAACCTCTGAATTGAAGCTCCTTGAGCCTCAAAGCAGTGTCTTTCCTTTGTGGGTAATATCAGTGTATTTGTTGTGTATTGTCTTCCATTTTTGTGAGTATCTTGGAAGCTCTCATTGTTGCCCTTTTTTTGCCTCATTTTGAAGGCAGCATCCCCAACAGGAGGTCACAAAACTCACATTCAAGCTCATTGGAGTGCTATTCTTCAAAGAAGAAGCCAAATCTTGAAAGGTGTCATTTATCATTTGCTCATACCACCAGCACTTCTTCAACCATATCTTTTTATCTCATCGATTCATCCCCTCATTTTTGCACACAACCATCCAAATATCAACAGCTTTAATCTGCTACAAGAATCGCGTCATTTCATTTTAAGACGAGACTGTTACGCCTCTCCAAAATTGACATCCTTTTCTCTGTAAGAGCAGTAAATCGAGCTCCGGCAACTTGCAGTAGTTTGCCCATAACTATTTAACCACATTGAGTTTGCCTTGCAATTTTGAGAGTGTAACGACTAACTAGGTTCCCCTGGCCCAACCGTGCAGTCCTCACCCAACAAGCCTAGGCACTGCACTGTGGCAGCCACACAGGCCTGCCACGTGTACTCACGATCTTCTCCCACCACCTGGTTTGATGGGAGTTTTTGCCTCCCCAAGGATTCTTTTTTGTAACGACCCGACGAGTTCCCTCACCCGAGTCGTGCAGTCCTCACCCAACAGGCCCAGGCACTGCCACGTGGCAGGCCTGTGTGGCTGCCACATGGCAGTGCCTGGGCCTGTTGGGTGATGACTGAATAGCTCGGGCGGGGGAACCCGTCGGGTCGTTACAAAGAGTATTTCATCCAACTCCCCAGTAAGTTCCATTTAAGTTTTCAAAGCATTTGGAGTTAAGTCGTGAAAGTTATACATTCTGAAACTTGAAGTCTTCTCAGCCACTTGTTAGGGGTGATCGTGGTCCTGTTCGGTCTAGTTTTTGGAGAGATTAGGACCGGACCACTAAATTTGGTTTTCAAATTTTTACACCAATAAGGCAAATTTCTTTCCCAGAACCGGACCAGAAATCTGATCTCGGTTTTGGTCTGGTTCTGGTCCTCCCACTTATGTTCAAAATTTTTTTAATTTTTGACAAAAATTTGAACCAATATGTAAAAAAAACCAATACACTTATTTTGTTTCTGGTTCTGGGAAAAATTGACAAAAATTTTGGTTCTGGTTTCAATTTCCAACAAAATATCACATCGAAGCTACTACAAAAAATAAAAATTTCATTCTGTTTTTTCCAATTTCCAGCGTCTTTATTCCTAAGGTTCGTCGATTTCAAAACAATTTTCTATGAAAAAAACACCACATCGAGATGCTAACATTACCCACAATCACATTGCAGAGCAGAGCAAAAATACCGAGAACTACAAAAAGCAAAAAAAATAAACAATTGCAGAGCAACCAAACTATTGCTCTAACCTCGCAAATCTGCTGGGTTTCTTCACAAAAAACAGAATAAAGTTTCGGACTTTCAGGAAACAGATCTACCATATTGGACAGTCGAAAAAAAAATAACCAAACCTGTGGTTTGAATCTACAGTCCGATTTCGAGCGGCAACAGACAGCAGCGACTTCGGCCAAAGGCGACAGCAGCGACTTCGGCCAAAGGCAACAGCAGCGACTTCGATGAAAGGCAACAACAACGACTTCAGCGAGACACTGAGAAGGCGAGACACGGCGCAGGTGAGACAAGGCGAGGACGAGGGCGAGAGACTACGACTGCGATTGTGAGAAGCGAAGTTTTTTTAGCCTAAAGGTTAACTTACCTGGTGCGGGTCGGTTTTACTTGGTTTTGTCTTTAAAACCGAGAACCGAACCACAGATTTCGGTTCTGAAATAACAGAACCAAAATCTGTTAATTTTGCCCTAAGAATCGACCAAAACCGGACAAAATGGCTTAGTTCTGGTCCGGTTCTCGGTTCTGGTCGGTTCTTGCTCACCCCTACCACTTGTGGTATAAATCCGAGGAGCAGATTATTGTTTTCATTTATGCTTCCATAGTGTCTATAACCTGAATCCTATCAATCAAGCACCTTAAACATGGAGAAATCTTTCTACTCACTATCATGGGAGTACACCTCGGCCACACCAAGAAATGAAGGATGAATTTGTCATCCTTATGACAAATAGTGTAACCTGATACGATGAGGTCCTACAAACGCACGCAGAAGCAACAACAAAATGCAATGGTTCAGTGTTCTCAGGTTTAACCAAAAAACACCCAAAAAATAGAAATAAACACGTAAAAAAAATAGAAAGAAAAACAGAGGCTAACGTGTAATGGGTGTTGTGGTTTACCTGATGAGCGTGAAGTAAACAAACCTGTAAACTCCTCAGAGGATGACGATGAGATGGATGGAATGACGAGGGAACCATCGCTGGTCCGAGGGATGACTACAGCATCCTTTGGATGAATACGCCTCCGAGACGAAGGTGAGCTCAAGCAAATGGACAAGGCCTTGCGTACAATGGAAAAGGAACAACCCACCTGTGAATCTTCCTCATAAGAAGTTGACAGAATGGTGGCAACCAAACGAACGTTCGTGCTGGTCCAAGACACAATCAACAGTGCCTTCAGGTGAAGACGTCTTCAGTAACGAAAGCGTACTCAAACAACGAACCAAAATTTCCCAACCTCCTTTTTTTTTCCAATCCTTAGAAGGATTTGGTGAGGAGATTGTCAAACAGAACCACCAAGTAATCCCTTGAACTTTGCAGGCCAGAACGAAGCACCAACTGGATATGACTCACCGGCCAATCGTGACGAACACCGAATGTTTCGACAAAATGAAGAATAACATCAATATTTTATCAAATGATCAAAAAGTGTCTTACAATGAAGTTCAAAGGGTATAAATAGTTTTCCCAAACTCGGAAGGTTCTGCATAAGTAAAATAAAAGAACAATATAGCTGTTATTGGCCAGCTAAAAATATTTGTTAGCGTCCTCCACGTCGGATACTGTTCACGCACGCCAACTGCTGAGTTGTCAAGTGCTCCACACACGCTGATGTGCTCCACCACGTGCAAGCCTACTTTCGTCTATGCATGCGCCTGCAGCTGCCTCCTGTGCACGTGTGCCGCTACGCAGGACAACTTCTTGCGTGCAACTGACGCCCTCCCTGATGCGCGCCTGATGCCGCATGTTGGGCTTCCTTCGTGCGCGCACCCTCATCCTACCATTGCCCTGCGGCACTCGCCAACTGTGTCCATGCCTTCATGTCACGTGCACTCCTCCCGATCATGTCCTTTGTTATGCATGCCATCTCCTGAGCATAATATCCTTGTTGCGCGCCCATCTTGAACAACATCCTCTTGTTGCATGCCCAAAACCCGAACACCTAAGAATAATGGTCTAATCCTGCAAAATTAACAAACGACTTAGAAAAAAAAAAGGTTGAAGAACGTACCTTGGAATGAGAATGCTGTTGTGGCTCCCGTGGGATATCATAACCTGAGCATACTTTAAATTAGTCTTTAGAACTTTAGTATTTTATTGTGTTTATGTAGCATGAACTTGCTAAACATGTGATGGATGGAATAGAGCTACATTTTTAAAAGAAGAGGGACCACATGATAGTGACCTTTGAAAGGAGAGAAGGCTTGCCCATAATGGCAAGACAAGGGTGTACTTGGCTAGCCATGTGGCAGAGTACCCTCCCCATTTTTGGCTCTTTTTCTTAGTTGTCTCCAAACCCTAAATCTTAAGAAGGAGGCATGGTATTTATACCATCTTTTAGCTTCCCTTCAGGACAACTTTTGAATGAAAACATAGCAGATTGCTTTTAGCTCTTTGAAGCTTCCAAACCATGTTCCTCCGTGAGTGACATCCAAGAAGCATTGAGTATGTTCTTGTATTTCTATTTTGTGAGAGACAAAGTGATTATACTTCTTTTGCAACCTTCCTTCTCCTTTAAATGGCGTGAAGAATCATTAACAAGGTTGTATTCAACTCTCATCCAAGCTAGTTGGAGTGCCCTGCTTCCATAAAGGTGACAAACCCAAGAGGTGTTGTTTGTTCCCTCCTTAGACTAGCAAGTAGTCATTCATCCATAACTTTTCAACCACAATCAATTAGCCTTTGAAATATAGTGGCCAGCCTCACACATCTAGGGTGAGTTTGTGTTAAATTTTTAGACTATTTGGATTTAAACTGAAGATTTTATACACGTTGGAATCTAGGAATTACTCGGTCAAATCTGTTGTCCAGCCGAGTGAACTCGTGTTTGTGTTTGTCCTTTAAATTGAAAAACATCATTTGGTATCAGAGCTCTGCTCTTTTCTTGCTGTTTTTGTTGTGTTTGTGTTGTATTTTGGTTGACTAAAATGATGTCAATATTTTGAAGTTGTTACTTTCCAAGTTGTTGGCAAAGACGATGGGTTTTGGCTGAATTATAGCTTTCCAAATATAGCCTCTACTTTCTGCGAAGAAAACCCTATGACTGAGGCAACTTTCAAATGTGCCATTTTTGTGGCACATTAATAGCTTTCATCCTTTCAAAAGGAAGTCATCTATTAAATGGTACCCACCTTTAGCTTTGACTTCACTATTTGCATACCAGTATTTGAAATCTTTCTCCTCTGAGTAAAGTTTCATGACTAGTCAAGACCAAATATTTTAGTTTCTAATTCGGTTAGTAAAGTGTACCTTCGTGGTGGTGCGTTGGTTACAAGATTTCAGTCTCCCTTTTTGTCCTTAGGGGTAACGTTCAAGAAACTCCACCCGTTTTGTGTGTATTCTATTAATTTTTTCTTAACTTTTTATATGTTTCAAAGATTGGTGGTCGGTATGAATAATGAACTCCTTGTGAAGTAAGTAATGTACGACATAAAACTTCCTTATCATAAGTTGAATAATTTAGTTTGGTGCCCTTTACTTGCTCGCTAAAATAAGCAATCGATCTTCCCCTTGCATAAGAATAACTCCAATTTCCAGTCACAAAGCGTCACATTCCACTTTGAATATTTTTTTAAAATCGACCAGGTTAAGAATCGACCAAATGCATAATTTTGTTTTTGATAGTATCAAAACTTACTTGACATGCTTTAGTCCAAAGATAGTCATTTCTTTTTTTGGTGCAATCGGTGACTAATGTCAAAATAGTGCTAAAACTATTGATAAATCTCTGATAAAATAAGGCTACTCCATAGAAACTCCTTATTTCGAAAATATTACTCATAATCAGCCACTTCTTGATTGTTTCAACTTTGGTGTCGTCCATTTCAATTCGACTACTAGATATGATAAATCCAAGCAAATGTACTTTTTCTTGTACAAAAGAGCAATTTTAAGATTGCCAAAGAGGGTGGCTTCCTGTAAAGTTTCAAATAATTGTTTAAGATGATTTAAATGGGCCTCTAAGTTGTCTCTAAAACTACGATATCATCAAAATAAACCACTATAAATTTTCCAAAAATTTATTATGTATATGGTGCATAAGACACATAAAGGTGCTTGGTGTGTAAGATAGGCAAAAAGACATTAGTAACCATTCATACAACCCATATTTAGTCTTGAAAGTCGTTTTCTATTCGTCCCCTTCTGTCATTCACATTCGATGATATCCGCTCTTGAGATCCACTTTAGATAATATCATCTACCCATAAAGCTCGTCCATTATGTCATCAAGTCTCAGTATTGGAAACATATATTTTTTGATAATTTGATTGATGGCTCGACTTTCCACACACATTCTCATTTATCTGTCCTTTTTGGATACCAAAAGTGTTGGTACGACACAGGGATTATGTGATTTGTGAATATCCCCTTTTCGAGTAGTTTCGTGACTTGTAGGTTTAATTGTTTTTTCTCCTTCGAATCCATTCTATAAGCCGTCTATTTAATTGAACAACTCCTAGTAAAAGATCGACTTAATGCTCAATCTTACGGTTAGGTGGAAGGCCATGAGGTAATTCTTCAAGAAAAAGGTTCTCAAACTTAGTGATAAGTGAACTAACCACGTTGGTATTTTCCTCAATTCTTTAGCTTGTCTCGAAATAACATTAAGACAATAAAACCAACACTTAGTAACGCTTTTGAGGATCACCTTTTGTCATGAAATTTTTTTTTTCTTTTGCCTTTCTTTAGTTCAAGCTCTTTAGCAATTTGATTAGATCGAAGGGGGGCTAACTTGATTGTTTATCCACCATGTTCAATAGAACAAAAATTGGTGAATCGTCGTGGATGACTTTTTTGTAAAATTGCCAAGAGCGACCAAGCAACATATGATTCGCAGTCATTGGAGCAACATCACATGTTACTTTATTGTATTAATGATCAATAGAGAAAGGAATACTTACCTGCTTTATAACTTTGATTTCCCCACGATCATTAAGGCACTTTAGTTTGTACTAGGTAGGATGATTTGTAGTTTTGAGTTGTAATTTCTACACCAACACCAATAAAGCTACGTTTGTGTAACTTCCAGCATCAATGATTAAAGAGCACATGTTTTCCTTTATTAGACACTAGCTAGGAAAAATATTCTCCCTTTGGCACAGAGTATCTTCATGGCTAAGTGTAGAGAGAGCTCTGCAAATCACTATTAATAAAGTGTCTTCTTGTTCATGAAATACTTCTTCTTGAGGCTCCTCTATGTCCTCCTCGGTATGTATTATGTCATATTCACTCTCTATCGCATTGTATCATTCTCGTACCACGATCATGTGATTGTTAGGGCATTGAAAAGTAATATGCCCTAAACAAAAACACTTGAAACATTTGATGTCTCTCGATCTAGGTTGTGAAGTATGACCAATTGGTCTTTTTCACTCAAGCACTTTGTTGGTATTACTTTTGATTGGTGTTTTTTCCTCTTTGGATTTAACTTGAGAGTTGGAAGTTGAGGATGATCTTTTTCTAGGCCGAAAGGAATAAGGCTTAAGCCTTTTGTGTTGCCTCTGAAATTTTAATGCCAATTGTATGAACTCCTCCATGGTGTGATAGGGTTCTAGTTCAACAACGTTTCCTATATACCCATATAACCCCTTGATGAAACGTGCAATAACTTGTTCCTCCTGTTATTCAAGGCCACTCCTTATTTTAAGTGTCTCAAATTCGGTTCATAAGCCTCCCACGATATAGGTCCTTGCTTTAAGCTATGAATTTTAAGAAACAATTCTCGTTTATTATGAGTTGGTACAAACCGTTTACTCATCAAATTCTTCATCACTCTACATAAGTGAACTTTATCTTCACCTTGCCACCTCCTTCTAACATTTAGATTCTCCCACCACAAACTAGCATATCCTATGAGTTCTAAGGAAGATAGTTGTATCTTGGTCTATTTCGAATATTAGTAGCAATCAATGTCATGAACCAGATCTCGACGCCCTCGAAGACCGAGATAGCGACGTGGATTCTCTACCTAGAGAATGCTAAATAAACCATAGGCACACCAGAAATAATAAATTACATGCAACTTGACTGCAATAAAATATAAAACAACTCATAGTTTATTACACAAGTCTCATTACGTGCAATATTTTATCCACATTTTATTTATCTAGACATGGACCAACTAAAATAAAATCCAGGAAAAGATAAAATAAAACACAAACACTACTGGACCTAAGTTGTGATGAACTCATTAATCCATTATGTCTTTACCTTTATCCCGTGAGCTGCCACCGCCTTTTCTTGAAAATTGGAGGAAACAATAGAGTGAGTTTTATCAAACTCAGTAAGAATCCTAATATAAGGATTCATCGATCTAAACTGAAATCACATCTAATCATGTACTAATTTTCCTACACGATTTATCTTCACACATCCTATGTTTTTAAGTATTAACAAATTTCTTTAAACATTTATTATTAATGTTTGACAATGTGTCACACATCTTTATTTAAGAAGTGTACAGTGCATATATGTAAATGCTTAGGCGTATTTTTAGATAATCATAGTCTAATTAAATTTTTTTCTCATGCTTTTGTGTAATTAATCTTCATGAACAACTTAACTCCATGTGCAACCTTTATTTTGCTCCTTAGTTTCAATTCACAATATAGCCTCATATTTCATGTCCATTATTCTTGCACCCACTTCTTTCATATATTTCATATACCTCACTTTTTTTTAAAGTATAATTGTATATATATAAGTATCGTTTACCATTTATTCTATGAATTCCATGGTTTATATTTATTCAATATTTATATCTCATTAAACAATTTCGACATATTCTATTAATAATTCCATAGTTCACACTCACCCAAGATTATTTTTATGAACTATCTTAACATGTATTTTTTTCAAAATTCTCAAACTCATTTCATGTTCTTATAGGTTCACTAGAAACTTCTACTCACTATCATGGGATACCCTCGGCACACCAAGAATAAGATGAATTATGTCACCTTAGACAATAGTGTACCTGATACGATGAGGTCCTACAAACGCACGCAGAGCACCAACAATGCAATGTTAAGTGTTCTCAGTTTAAACACCAAAAACCCCCAAAAAATAGATAAACCCGTAAAAAAAACTAATGAAAGAAAAACGAGGCTCAACGTGTAACTGGGTTTGTGGTTTACCTGATGAGCGTGAAGTAAACAAACCTGTAAACTCCTCAGAGGATGACGATGAGATGGATGGAATGACGAGGGAACCATCGCTGGTCCGAGGGAGGACTACAGCATCCTTTGGATGAATACGCCTCCGAGACGAAGGTGAGCTCAAGCAAATGGACAAGGCCTTGCGTACAATGGAAAAGGAACAACCCACCCTGTGAATCTTCCTCATAAGAAGTTGACAGAATGGTGGCAACCAAACGAACGTTCGTGCGGTCCAAGACACAATCAACAGTGCCTTCAGGGTGAAGACTGTCTTCAGTAACGAAAGCGTACTCAAACAACGAACCAAAATTTCCCAACCTCCTTTTTTTTTCCAATCCTTAGAAGGATTTGGTGAGGAGATTGTCAAAACAGAACCACCAAGTAATCCCTTGAACTTTGCAGGCCAGAACGACAGCACCAACTGGATATGACTCACCGGCCAATCGTGACGAACACCGAATGTTTCGAACAAAATGAAGAATAACATCAATATTTTATCAAATGATCAAAAAGTGTCTTACAATGAAGTTCAAAGGGTATAATAGTTTTCCCAAACTCGGAAGGTTCTGCATAAGTAAAATAAAAGAACAATATAGCTGTTATTGGCCAGCTAAAAATATTTGTTAGCGTCCTCCACGTCGGATACTGTTCACAGCACGCCAACTGCTGAGTTGTCAAGTGCTCCACACACGCTGATGTGCTCCACCACGTGCAAGCCTACTTTCGTCTATGCATGCGCCTGCAGCTGCCTCCTGTGCACGTGTGCCGCTACGCAGGACAACTTCTTGCGTGCAACTGACGCCCTCCCTGATGCGCGCCTGATGCCGCATGTTGGGCTTCCTTCGTGCGCGCACCCTCATCCTACCATTGCCCTGCGGCACTCGCCAACTGTGTCCATGCCTTCATGTCACGTGCACTCCTCCCGATCATGTCCTTGTTATGCATGCCATCTCCTGAGCATAATATCCTTGTTGCGCGCCCATCTTGAACAACATCCTCTTGTTGCATGCCCAAAACCCGAACACCTAAGAATAATGGTCTAATCCTGCAAAATTAACAAACGACTTAGAAAAAAAAAAGGTTTGAAGAACGTACCTTGGAATGAGAATGCTGTTGTGGCTCCCGTGGGATATCATAACCTGAGCATACTTTAAATTAGTCTTTAGAACTTTAGTATTTTATTGTGTTTATGTAGCATGAACTTGCTAACATGTGATGGATGGAATAGAGCTACATTTTTAAAAGAAGAGGGACC
Source organism: Begonia masoniana (assembly GCA_022432975.1). Classification (NCBI taxonomy): domain Eukaryota; kingdom Viridiplantae; phylum Streptophyta; class Magnoliopsida; order Cucurbitales; family Begoniaceae; genus Begonia; species Begonia masoniana. The sequence continues at coordinate 21,776,095 of CM039505.1, read as the reverse complement.
ACATGATAGTGACCTTTGAAAGGAGAGAAGGCTTGCCCATAATGGCAAGACAAGGGTGTACTTGGCTAGCCATGTGGCAGAGTACCCTCCCCCATTTTTGGCTCTTTTTCTTAGTTGTCTCCAAACCCTAAATCTTAAGAAGGAGGCATGGTATTTATACCATCTTTTAGCTTCCCTTCAGGACAACTTTTGAATGAAAACATAGCAGATTGCTTTTAGCTCTTTGAAGCTTCCAAACCATGTTCCTCCGTGAGTGACATCCAAGAAGCATTGAGTATGTTTCTTGTATTTCTATTTTGTGAGAGACAAAGTGATTATACTTCTTTTGCAACCTTCCTTCTCCTTTAAATGGCGTGAAGAATCATTAACAAGGTTGTATTCAACTCTCATCCAAGCTAGTTGGAGTGCCCTGCTTCCATAAAGGTGACAAACCCAAGAGGTGTTGTTTGTTCCCTCCTTAGACTAGCAAGTAGTCATTCATCCATAACTTTTCAACCACAATCAATTAGCCTTTGAAATATAGTGGCCAGCCTCACACATCTAGGGTGAGTTTGTGTAAATTTTAGACTATTTGGATTTAAACTGAAGATTTTATACACGTTGGAATCTAGGAATTACTCGGTCAAATCTGTTGTCCAGCCGAGTGAACTCGTGTTTGTGTTTGTCCTTTAAATTGAAAACATCATTTGGTATCAGAGCTCTGCTCTTTTCTTGCTGTTTTGTTGTGTTTGTGTTGTATTTTGGTTGACTAAAATGATGTCAATATTTTGAAGTTGTACTTTCCAAGTTGTTGGCAAAGACGATGGGTTTTGGCTGAATTATAGCTTTCCAAATATAGCCTCTACTTTCTGCGAAGAAAACCCTATGACTGAGGCAACTTTCAAATGTGCCATTTTTGTGGCACATTAATAGCTTTCATCCTTTCAAAAGGAAGTCATCTATTAAATGGTACCCACCTTTAGCTTTGACTTCACTATTTGCATACCAGTATTTGAAATCTTTCTCCTCTGAGTAAAGTTTCATGACTAGTCAAGACCAAATATTTTAGTTTCTAATTCGGTTAGTAAAGTGTACCTTCGTGGTGGTGCGTTGGTTACAAGATTTCAGTCTCCCTTTTTGTCCTTAGGGGTAACGTTCAAGAAACTCCACCCGTTTTGTGTGTATTCTATTAATTTTTTCTTAACTTTTTATATGTTTCAAAGATTGGTGGTCGGTATGAATAATGAACTCCTTGTGAAGTAAGTAATGTACGACATAAAACTTCCTTATCATAAGTTGAATAATTTAGTTTGGTGCCCTTTACTTGCTCGCTAAAATAAGCATCGATCTTCCCTTGCATAAGAATAACTCCAATTTCCAGTCACAAGCGTCACATTCCACTTTGATATTTTTTAAAATCGACCAGGTTAAGAATCGACCAAATGCATAATTTTGTTTTTGATAGTATCAAAACTTACTTGACATGCTTTAGTCCAAAGATAGTCATTTCTTTTTTTGGTGCAATCGGTGACTAATGTCAAAATAGTGCTAAAACTATTGATAAATCTCTGATAAAATAAGGCTACTCCATAGAAACTCCTTATTTCGAAAATATTACTCATAATCAGCCACTTCTTGATTGTTTCAACTTTGGTGTCGTCCATTTCAATTCGACTACTAGATATGATAAATCCAAGCAAATGTACTTTTTCTTGTACAAAAGAGCAATTTTAAGATTGCCAAAGAGGGTGGCTTCCTGTAAAGTTTCAAATAATTGTTTAAGATGATTTAAATGGGCCTCTAAGTTGTCTCTAAAACTACGATATCATCAAAATAAACCACTATAAATTTTCCAAAAATTTATTATGTATATGGTGCATAAGACACATAAAGGTGCTTGGTGTGTAAGATAGGCAAAAAGACATTAGTAACCATTCATACAACCCATATTTAGTCTTGAAAGTCGTTTTCTATTCGTCCCCTTCTGTCATTCACATTCGATGATATCCGCTCTTGAGATCCACTTTAGATAATATCATCTACCCATAAAGCTCGTCCATTATGTCATCAAGTCTCAGTATTGGAAACATATATTTTATGATAATTTGATTGATGGCTCGACTTTCCACACACATTCTCATTTATCTGTCCTTTTTGGATACCAAAAGTGTTGGTACGACACAGGGATTATGTGATTTGTGAATATCCCCTTTTCGAGTAGTTTCGTGACTTGTAGGTTTAATTGTTTTTTCTCCTTCGAATCCATTCTATAAGCCGGTCTATTTAATTGAACAACTCCTAGTAAAAGATCGACTTAATGCTCAATCTTACGGTTAGGTGGAAGGCCATGAGGTAATTCTTCAAGAAAAAGGTTCTCAAACTTAGTGATAAGTGAACTAACCACGTTTGGTATTTTCCTCAATTCTTTTAGCTTGTCTCGAAATAACATTAAGACAATAAAACCAACACTTAGTAACGCTTTTGAGGATCACCTTTTGTCATGAAATTTTTTTTTTCTTTTGCCTTTCTTTAGTTCAAGCTCTTTAGCAATTTGATTAGATCGAAGGGGGGCTAACTTGATTGTTTATCCACCATGTTCAATAGAACAAAAATTGGTGAATCGTCGTGGATGACTTTTTTGTAAAATTGCCAAGAGCGACCAAGCAACATATGATTCGCAGTCATTGGAGCAACATCACATGTTACTTTATTGTATTAATGATCAATAGAGAAAGGAATACTTACCTGCTTTATAACTTTGATTTCCCCACGATCATTAAGGCACTTTAGTTTGTACTAGGTAGGATGATTTGTAGTTTTGAGTTGTAATTTCTACACCAACACCAATAAAGCTACGTTTGTGTAACTTCCAGCATCAATGATTAAAGAGCACATGTTTTCCTTTATTAGACACTAGCTAGGAAAAATATTCTCCCTTTGGCACAGAGTATCTTCATGGCTAAGTGTAGAGAGAGCTCTGCAAATCACTATTAATAAAGTGTCTTCTTGTTCATGAAATACTTCTTCTTGAGGCTCCTCTATGTCCTCCTCGGTATGTATTATGTCATATTCACTCTCTATCGCATTGTATCATTCTCGTACCACGATCATGTGATTGTTAGGGCATTGAAAAGTAATATGCCCTAAACAAAAACACTTGAAACATTTGATGTCTCTCGATCTAGGTTGTGAAGTATGACCAATTGGTCTTTTTCACTCAAGCACTTTGTTGGTATTACTTTTGATTGGTGTTTTTTCCTCTTTGGATTTAACTTGAGAGTTGGAAGTTGAGGATGATCTTTTTCTAGGCCGAAAGGAATAAGGCTTAAGCCTTTTGTGTTGCCTCTGAAATTTAATGCCAATTGTATGAACTCCTCCATGGTGTGATAGGGTTCTAGTTCAACAACGTTTCCTATATACCCATATAACCCCTTGATGAAACGTGCAATAACTTGTTCCTCCTGTTATTCAAGGCCACTCCTTATTTTAAGTGTCTCAAATTCGGTTCATAAGCCTCCCACGATATAGGTCCTTGCTTTAAGCTATGAATTTTAAGAAACAATTCTCGTTTATTATGAGTTGGTACAAACCGTTTACTCATCAAATTCTTCATCACTCTACATAAGTGAACTTTATCTTCACCTTGCCACCTCCTTCTAACATTTAGATTCTCCCACCACAAACTAGCATATCCTATGAGTTCTAAGGAAGATAGTTGTATCTTGGTCTATTTCGAATATTAGTAGCAATCAATGTCATGAACCAGATCTCGACGCCCTCGAAGACCGAGATAGCGACGTGGATTCTCTACCTAGAGAATGCTAAATAAACCATAGGCACACCAGAAAAAATAAATTACATGCAACTTGACTGCAATAAAATATAAACAACTCATAGTTTATTACACAAGTCTCATTACGTGCAATATTTTATCCACATTTTATTTATCTAGACATGGACCAACTAAAATAAAATCCAGGAAAAGATAAATAAAACACAAACACTACTGGACCTAAGTTGTGATGAACTCATTAATCCATTATGTCTTTACCTTTATCCCGTGAGCTGCCACCGCCTTTTCTTGAAAATTGGAGGAAACAATAGAGTGAGTTTTATCAAACTCAGTAAGAATCCTAATATAAGGATTCATCGATCTAAACTGAAATCACATCTAATCATGTACTAATTTTCCTACACGATTTATCTTCACACATCCTATGTTTTTAAGTATTAACAAATTTCTTTAAACATTTATTATTAATGTTTGACAATGTGTCACACATCTTTATTTAAGAAGTGTACAGTGCATATATGTAAATGCTTAGGCGTATTTTTTAGATAATCATAGTCTAATTAAATTTTTTTCTCATGCTTTTGTGTAATTAATCTTCATGAACAACTTAACTCCATGTGCAACCTTTATTTTGCTCCTTAGTTTCAATTCACAATATAGCCTCATATTTCATGTCCATTATTCTTGCACCCACTTCTTTCATATATTTCATATACCTCACTTTTTTTTAAAGTATAATTGTATATATATAAGTATCGTTTACCATTTATTCTATGAATTCCATGGTTTATATTTATTCAATATTTATATCTCATTAAACAATTTCGACATATTCTATTAATAATTCCATAGTTCACACTCAACCCAAGATTACATTTTATAGAATTATCTAGACATATTTTATTAAAATCTAAAAACTCATTTTAATGTTCTTTATAAGGTTCACTAGAAACTTCTAAGTAATGTCTAATTTTATACTCTTTCTATAGAATTCTTTGGACATTATGATTAATGTCTAAACCTCATAATTCTTTACACCACTCACTAGACATATATTATTAGTGTCTAACTTTATTTTTGTTTATCACATTACTCTATATGCAAGAATTAATGCATATGTGAATATGTCTACGCATATGACACTTTAAATCATTGCCTAGGTGCCATGACTCACCCATTTCTAATTTCTATACTCAATAATAAGTAATGTGTAACACCCGACAACTTCGGTCAGGTGATTTTCTCAGTAGAATTAACTGTCACCTGTTTATTTTTTTAACCTTTTGATTTAATGTCTTAATGCCAAGTTTTTATGTATTTTGTCTTAAACTTGTACGGTGGCAGATTGGTAATAAAGTGGGATTTTGGCTTATATAAATAGAATGAGGAAATCCTTAAACCTCTCAAAAACCTCACTGTAGCCGTCACACTTTCCTCTTCGATTTCTCCACTCTCCAGAGCTCTCTCTTAGCCGGCGACTTCTCCACCAGCGAGCGATTTCTCCTGTATCCACTCCGATAACCCACATTCGAGGTAAGGTTCTGACAATGTAGTTTTTGGAAAAGTTATTTAGAGCTCTGCTTTTAGCTAGAAACCCGCAGTCCGGATTTTGTTATGACAGAGTAAAATAGGAACATTGTTAAACTGAGTTTGGTAATAGCATTGCCGATTTGAATCTGAACTTTTGACAACCGACTGTAAATAACTGCTAGGTTGAATCCGAATGTCTGGAATCTTGGAGCTTAACCCACGCACCCAAGGTGCTTGACGGAAAAGACTAAGAAATACAGAGTTTAGGATGACATTTAGTTAGGACCTTATTAGTTTTTGAGTTTAAGTTATTTAACTACGAATATGAAATGTCATAGGCAAGGAAAGCTCAAGTGAAGGTGCTGCTCAGCTAAGGAATCCAGGTAAGTGAATGTATTAAGATTTCCGGCCACTAGGGCCCTACACCGCAAGGGTATTAGGAAATCATTGAGATGTCTGTCTGTTGACTATGACTAGTTATTGCCATGATATGAAGAATTTGTGTAAGAAGATGTTAAGTTACAGGATGTTTTGCTTGTCCTTATGGTATGACTTCTCTCTGTGAACTTCATGTTTATGCATTTAGTCCACGTTTATGACTCAGTTAAGAACATGAAAAGTAAATGTAATCGTGATTAAGTGCAGGACGGGGAAAAGAGACTATGACAAGTATAGCTCGCGGATTCTCCCCCTGGTGGAGGCCGAGTTGATGATATGTATGGCTCGCGAATTCTCCCACTGGTGGAGGCCGAGTTGATGATGTGTATGGCTCGCGAATTCTCCCACTGGTGGAGGCCAAGTTAGTCGTTACTATGATTGCCGCGATAGGCAAATGACTATGTACCCCTGTCTTTCTCCCTCGTCCCCTGCCTTAATACATGCTATGTAAATAATGAAAATGAGCATGAATGAAGAAAGATTTACGGACTTATGTTTATTAATTTGTACACTCATGTATGTCTGCCAGCATGCATTCCTTACTAAGCATTAGGCTTATAGTTAAACCTTATGGTGTAGGTGAAGAAGGTTCAGGTGAGGATGCTATGTTCAAAGAGAATGTTTAAAGCTGGTTGCTGGTGGATGCTCAGAATGACAGTGCAGGACTGGATAGGCGATTTATGACCCTTGGTTATGCTCATAGTATGTCGGTGGTTTATATGATAAAGAAGGTCTAAGTGGATTAAGATCTCTTATAACAATGGAGTCTGAATTAGCTGATTTAAAATTCAGAATCTGTTAGGGATTTTAAGGACTAATGAATGGTCTGTTTTACTTAAGTCTTCCGTTATCTATACTCTGAATGAATTGTAGTTTACCAGTAAGGTTTATGGTCAAGTTGAGCTATATAAATGTTGGAATGAGTTCTGTCGTAGAAGTTTCTATCGATGGAAACTAAGTTAGCGTTTTCTACCGGTAGATGTGGTTTAGCTATCGGTAGAAGTCGAGATAAATTTTCCCTTTCGGAAGATGAAATCTGTGGTGTTAATGAGGCACGTGAGAGGCTCGTGTCGAGCGGGCAGAAATAAAGTGTCATGTCATCGGCAGAAGTAGAGTATTTTGTCATCAGCAGTTGTAGGTATTTATGTCATCGGCAGATGTAGAGTATTACGTCATCGGCAGAAGTAGAGTGTTACGTCATCGGCAGAAGTAGAGTATTACGTCATCGGCAGAAGTAGAGTATTACGTCATCGGCAGAAGTAGAGTGTTATGCCATCGGCAGAAGTAGAGTATTTTGTCATCGACAGATGTAGGTATTTATGTCATCGGCAGATGTAGTGCATTTTCCACCGGAAGATGTAAGAGATATTTTGTCGTTAAAGCTACCGGAAGATGTCTTCTTGATCGTTGTTCATTAATGGACACGTGATCTGCACATGTTCACCGGTAGATGTATTAGGAAGTTTGTCGTTAGTGCCCGGATGGGGTGTTTTCTATCGGTAGATGAAGCCTGTTTTTCATCGGCAGATGTTGTGTCTGTGACTATCGGCAGATGCGGCTTAAAAGAGGTGTAGAAAAGATGTGTTGCGTGGCTGGCACGTGACCATCGGTCGATGTGAGCCTAGGACTCCATCGGCAGATGCATTAAGATGTGTTTCCAAATAAAAATAATAATATAAAAGTAAACGCACCGTTAATGAATAAGATGCATGAAGCATGAACCGAATGATTAGGAGATTAAGAATGGTGATCACGTGACGGCTCCTGGCCGGGGTCGTTACATAATGAATATGAAATACTGTAACGCCCCCGAACCCACCCTGGTTTGGTGCGCTACTTTCCTAACCAATCCCGCGTTTAAATCATAATTTAAAATAATTTTCGTTAAAATCTCGACTCCAAAAATATTAGTAAAAACGTGGAAACAAATGAACCGACGTTGCTTACTGTACGAAAAAAAAAACAAGCGACATAACGACTGAAATTTCTAAAATCAAATCCTGAAAAATCAAACATTTATAAACACGTTCAAAGAAATCCCAAAACAGTTCCCAAATCTCAAAGTTTTATAAAACACGTTCAAGGAGATTTCAAAACAATTCACCACCACATTTACAAAATCGAACCAACAAAACAGTCAAACCCTTCAAACATTCAGAATAGATAGAAAACTATACAAAATCCCCAAAGTACTGAACTAAACACATGTAATGCCCCGAACCTACCCCGGCTCGGTGCGTCACATTGCAAACCCAACCCGCGTTTAAAACGATATTTTAAAAAAATTTAGATAATTTTTCGAATCGGTTTTTGGACGCGCCCAAAATACGTTTAAATACGTCAAAAAATGTCGGTTTAAAATCATTTGGAAATAGGAAAATTTTAAAAAGAATTTAAAATCAAAATGTACGGCATAACGCCTAAAATTTGATAAACCAAAACCTGCAATTTAAAACCAGGAATCAAACTAGTTCAAACCACAAACACTTACAACCATTATCCATCAACACAATTGGCTCGCAAACCGTCAAAATAATTGCGAAAACATTTACAAATGCAATGTACCAAAATGTATCAAAACCTATCACAATTTAAACAAGTTAACTCATCAAACAACTTAGAACACCCACCAACTATCTACATACCAAATATCTACATACAAAATAGAAACCTCCCACAAACCCGAGGAAAACGGTGGTCAAGACGCTCCAACAATAGCCTGCACCGGCGGACTCCGTACTTCTCCGATTGCGGCCTAATCCTCAGTGGTCTCGTCTACCTCACCTGTAATATACTCGTCACCTACACCATAGAACACAAAAATGTAAGCCTAATGCTTAGCAAGTAGGGAATACAAATGCTACAACACAATGCAATCAACCTAACACATGCAGTTTCTACCACTCAGTTGTGCTTATTTGCTGTTCGTTGTTGTTCGTTTCATAAGCCATGTGATTTGAGTAGGCACACATCCCATAACCGTCTAGGACGGCCAAACTCAAAATCACCAGAGCAAGACCAGACAGCTCTCATCCCATAACCGTCTAGGATGGCCGTACATAATATCCCTCGTCGATCGTAGAATCCTATAACCGTCTAGGAATTCATACTCACGACATTTACATATTTTAGCCAATCATCCTTCATAGAATTCTCTTCAGGGTGCTACACACCAGCACCGTATCCTGACAAGGCACACTATTTCAGATTGTGTATTTTAGCCGGTCTCTCATATAGTTCCCTTCGGGGTGCTACATACCAGCACCGTATCCTGACAAGGCACACTATTTGAGATGCATTTTACAATTCACTTTATCTGATTATGTTCACACTCACAAACAACCATGCAAACAACTCGTATTTTCGTTTAACTGAAAACCATGATGCATGTTAACGAAGATGCAACCAAATACAACACGAAATAAATAACCTTATCGTTCTATGGTGTAGGCCCGAAGGCGAAGGAATAGCTACCACTACTTACCTAGATGCTCGGCTTCCAATTGCTCAATTCTAATGGTCAATTCACACGTTCGACGACATAAAATAACGGAAACTTAGCTCGATAAGTTATCAATACAATCTAAGGAAATTTTCTAACTAAAACTAACAATACTTAAAACACATTTCTCTCACAAAACACAAAACCCGATTTTTTACACAATTTTGACTGTCCAACTTCAAACAGTCATAACTTCGTCGTTTTTCAACAGATTTCGACGCGCCACCCCAATTCGGAAACCTCTACACGTCTACTATCCATTGAAACATTCAAATTAATCAAACAATTCACTTAGGCAACCCAAAAATACTAAAGACAGAATCGGCCCACTTAAGTTAAAAACCGGTTTTTCCCAAACTCCATTCCAATTCTCAATCTAACTCCATAAATCACCTAAACCAATCCATCAAACAATTAAATGGTCAAAATAGGAAAGAAAACCAACATTGAAACTCAATTTTCGGACTCCATGAATTAGGGTTTTCAAACTCTCACCAAAATCACTTAAAACTCACTAAAAACTTCAACAAACTTCACCTAAAGTACATAAAACCAAAACCCATTTATTTTTACCTTCAATCACCTTGAGAAATTGAAGCAAAGAAGAGTTGAAGGGGCGGCTATGGAGGATGAAGGAAGAGAATCGATGAAGATGAAGAATAAAATGGAAAATCACCTTTTAACCTAACTATTTTCCACTTTTTCTTTTCTCCACTATTCTTTTTAAAATTGTAAAACCAGCCTCACTTTTCTTCTCCCAATTTCTCCAACGTGATTTACCTTTAATTTCCCCCCTTTTTATTCATTTATTTCCTTTACAAAAATTTCCTATTGGTTGTTAAGTCCTTTGACTTTTCAACTCTCTTTATGTTGAATTGTCAAACCCTTTTTGTTTTCTCTTCTCATCCATTACACTTCAATGCATAACATCAAACTTGTATAATTTAAATCTTATACTTAGCATAATCTAGGCTACGCACGTAATAGGAAATTTTCAGGTGTTACAACACATCCCCAAAGATCCTGGGAATCAAACAGTTTCTAAAACATATTCAAAATAGTCCCAAAACATTCTTTACAACGTTATAAAACAATGTCTTTTCTACAAACACAAAGCCAACGAAACAACCCAATATCACGAATCCAAAATAGTTAAAAACTAACTACACTCCAAAGTACCATTCCACCCACGTCTTTCCGAAGACCATGGTCGAGACGCCCCGACAACTGCCCGCACCGGCATACCGCGTACATCGCCGACTGCGTCCCAATTCTAGCTTTCCTCATAGCTCTCACCTGCAATAACGTCGCCACCTACACCACAGAACACAAAACGTAAGCCTAATGCTTAGTAAGTAGGGAATAATGCATATGCAAAGATAATGCACACTTGACTCCTAACACATGCAGTTTCTAACTCTCAATTGTGTTCATCTCATTCTCATTTCATAAACCTTTCACATAGCCACAACAACGTACGTACTTTAAACCGTGACTCTCTGGTAGACACCTTCTGAATTGCCATTCTTTCAGGATCTAATTCGCGACGAGGCGACACATCAAGGAACCACCGTGCATCTTTAGTGGTAACCTCCCGAATTGCCATTCTTTCAGGCACTAATTCGCGACGAGGTTATACCACATATCTTATGTGGAAACCTCCCAAATTTCCATTCTTTCAGGCACTACTTCGCGACGACGCAACTCCACAAAATGCCACATTACCTCACATATCTTCTTATCTTTCTTTACTTTCCATACTCTCAATTCAAAACATGCTCAAGACTCATTCGTTTCGTAGTTAAAAAACAATGATGCATGTCACATACAATGCTCAACACAAAGCTCAACACTAAACAAACACAGTAAACAAACAAACAACCAATCATCCCTACCGTTCTGTGGTGTAGGTCCGAAGGCAAAAGTCACACATCCACTACTTACCTGGATAATCCGTACGTCTAGTAGTTGCTCACTCCGAGTACACCAATAACTCGCTCGTTAACCTAACAGATAAATGAGAACCATTACCTAAAAGTCAACAAAGAACTTCTAAGAAAATATCTACTCTAACTCTAGCAATAAACCAAGCTAACACTTAAATTTTAAACTAGAGTTCAGTGGTTTTAAATACAATATAATCAATTAAATCCTTCATTCACCAAATTCAGATTATAACACCATGCATTAACCCAACTTTAAAAATTCATAACTAATTCTATACATATTGAAATGCTTCAATTCCAAAGCTCATAGATCCATAAATAGTTTTGCAAGCTGAAATAAGAAAGAAGTTCAGCAAACACCAAAACTGAAACAGGTGTATAATTTCCTTCAAAGATTTTGATCCAACTTTGAAAAATCATAACTTATTCGTTTTTCAACGGATTTAGACATGCCACCACATTCCGTAAATCTCTACACGTTTACTATCCATTGAAACACTCAAATTAAATTAACAAACAACTTGGCTGATCAGAATTTCCAAAAACAGAATCGGCGACCACTTTTACCAAAACCGATTTTTACACAACTTTCACCCAATCACCAATCTAACTCTAAAAATAACCTAAAATAACCTATCTAAATGTTAAACCATGAAAAGTAGCCATAAAACCATCAAGGGAATGGAAAAATTCGAAGTTCCCTTTTTAGGATTTTCTAACTTCATCAAACCTCACCAAAACTCTCACAAAACCTCAAAAATCTTCACTAAAATGCATTAATATCAAAACCCATTAATTAACTAACCTTGAACCTTGAAAAATCTTGAAGAAAAGAAGATAGAGAAACCCTAGAAGGAGCTGCAAATTTCGTGGAATGAAGAAGAAGAGGAATAAGCTCTTTTTTCACTTTAGTGGTTTTACTTTTAAACTCACCAATTTTTCTCTTTTAATTTTTAACCACTACTTTTTAAATTTTATAAATCAACCTCCCCTCACCTCTCTTTCTGTACTCCCACGTGAATGGCTCCCCTCAATCATTTTTACTTTATTGTTTCCTTCTTTTATTTTCTTTCCATTAATTCATAAGTCTTTTGACTTTTCTTTTTTTTTTTTTTTCCACTTTTTGTTTCTTCCACCAAGCTTTCTAATTTTATAAAATAACCACATTCTTTCACATACTTTAATCCAACGTGATTGTCAAGCTTCTTTCTCATCCACAAAGTTTGACTTAATCAAACCTCACTTTCCATTACTTTTTCAACACCATGACTTTTCAACCCTTAAAGTTTATTCTTCCTTCACCTTCCTTTTTGCTTCTCCTCACGTGATGCCTCTCTTCTTTTCACCTTTAAATTTTGTTTATTCATTTCTTTATTAATTCACTTTTAAGTTAAACCACACATACCATTACATTAAAATCAACTCAAAACAATTTCCCATTAAAATCCTAGGGTTTCTCACAATTCCTCTTCCAATTCACTTTTAAATTCAATAGCTTAGGAAAACTCTAGGACTACCATTAACCTCTCTCGACATACCCTAACTTGGGCTACATGCGTTAGAAGAATTTTCTGGATGTTACAAATACAACTCTTACACACCACTTGTGCCATGATATGTGAGTCAATGCAAGTGTGTGCACCATATTATTTAATTGATCTCATATTTATCAAGTACTACATTAACATGTTATGTGAATGTCAATATACATAAACTATATCAACATGTGATGTGAATGGTGATATGCATGATTCATAATCCTAATATGTACAGCCGCACACATATGTACATTCTACTGATTATTTCATAGTATTCTTCATCTTCTTCTTAGGAATGGAAAATACAAAGCAAGGTTGTACAAAATCCTCATTCAAAGTTCGTTGGAGATCTCTCTTGATTAGAGAGAGACAAGACCAAAAAGGTGCACCTTATAGCTAGTTCAGACGAGGAATGATCAATCCTCCATTTCTTTTCATCGTCCACGAATCAACCTCTGAAATTTTCTGGGTATCTCTTCCACATCCCTAGTAAGTTCCTTTTAAAATTTCAAGTCATTTGGAGTAGGATTAAGAAAGTTGTGCATTTGGGAAGTTGGGTCATTCTCGGCCAAGCAGTAGTTCTACCAGAGCAAGTTTTTTTGAGTTATTGTTTCGTATATAACTTTTTATCCACATTGAATTGAGTTCTGAAATTTTAGGAGAATTTCATAAATGTTCTTAGCAAGACACTTAAAATTTTAGAGTATTTGAATTTAAATTGGAGAAGTTATACTTCCTGGAAGTTATGGTATTTTCAGACCAAAATTGTTATTTTACCGAGCGAAAGTTGTGTTGCTATTGTGCTTCTATATGTTCCCAAAGTTTGAAGCATATCAGAAGGGTTAATCATTATTTCAAGGTGTCGACCCATGTGTCTTTTGTGGAGCAAGCATCAAACCTTGCTTGCAAGGTGTTGACCCCTGTAGTGCATTTCGCACCCCCACAATATTTTTAAAATGGTAATTGAAGATTTGGTGATTTGAAAATCATTGCCTCGTGGAGCATGTTTTGAAATGATAAGAAAATCATTTTTATGTAAGTTCATGTACTGCAGTTTTATAACTACTTTCATGCTTTTGAAAGCAAATGATAAGATTAGTTTTACATATGCATCTAAGTATAACATAATGTTCCCTCTTGAGTTAGTCACTCACCTAAAAGTCCCCCCTCTATCTCCCGAGTTAGAATAGTTGAGGCTGATGCTGTAGCACCCGAGAATTTTTTCTCAGTTTAATTAATCGAAAGAATTGGAGAGGAAATAATAAAAAAGTAAAGTAATTAAAAGTGAATAAATTGGTTAAACTAAAATGTTTATTAAATTAAGTTCGTGAAATTAAGCCGTGAGTTATAATTTAGAACGAGATTTAGCGAAATTCGAAATGGTCGGAAACACAGGAGGGCAAAACGGTAAATGAAGATTCGATTAATTAATGGTTATTATTATTATTATTATTATTATTATTATTATTATTATTATTTTTATTATTATTATTAAAAAATAATAATAAAATCAACAGAATAGCCGAAGCTATGGTGTTGAACCCGAGCCCGAGCGCGAGGGGAGAGGAGAGGCGAGGGAGACGACGGCGACGCAGCGCCGTTCACCGGCGATTTTCGACGGCTTCCGGCCAGACGTCGGCGACAAGCAGGCTCAGGCCCATCTCCGCGCACAAACCGAACGGTGAGCCCTAGTTTCTCCCTGTTTTCGGTTCTGTCGTGGCCGAGGGTGGCGAGCTCGATTGAGCTCCGATCACCGGCCGTTTTTGGTCACTTCCGGCGTGGGTTTTCCAATCCTTGGGCCGGCTATTGTTGCTTGGCCGTGGAATGCCCAATTTAGGCGAAAATCAGTGAAGCCGATTTAGGGCATTTTGGTTTTGGTGAGTGTAGCTTCGATTTTTGGTTAAATTATGCTAATTGAGGATATATGTGGTTGATTGGTGAAGAATTGAGTGAGAATTGATGAGAAATCAAAAAGGGGGATTTTCCGGGAAAAGGGGCAGTTCGGGTTTTCTGCTTTTTGACCTAGTTCCGGTTATTTGTTTTAAAATTTCCTTTTGGCAAATTAAAATAGGTTATTAGAGGAGTACGTGGCCGCTAGAATCATTCGATTCCGATAACCGACGCGAAAGTTATGCACGTTCGAAGTTTTGAGTCGGTTTTTACCGAACCCGAATTAGTGGCCCGTTTAGTTAGGTTTTAATTGGATTAGGCTAGAAATAGTAATTTGAGAGTAATTGGTGAATGTAGGCTTGATTTTAATAAAGCTTGATTATTTGTCATAGGTCGAACCATATGTGACGTGATGTGCCAAAACCAGCAAGCTACGGACGACAGGTAAGTTCTCGTGACTTACTCTGGCCGATTGGCCTACACCGTACTTCGATGTCGCGTCGAGGATCTTAAAGGATTGTTCGTTTAAAGTTTTTTGGTTGGGTAGATAGGTTTAGACGTTTAGTAGGTTATTTCTTTTACTGTCCTGATGGTACATATGATTGTTTGTTTATAGCTTTATTAAACTGTTCATGCATCACGTATTTTAACTTGGCATGAAAATGAATTTCTGCACTGCACCATGTTTTCTGAAAACCGATGTGGCCCAGAAATTGGGGGCTCAGATCTATTGTGCGGACCGATTGAGGGTCTGGCCAATACCACATTTCATGTACTGTAATTAATGAACGTAATCTGTTATCTGGTCACGCGAGGTGGGGCTCAGGCACGGCTGTACGTGTTGTAAGCGTGTACCCCCCTCCTCTAACCGCACAGGGTAGTCCGACCGCTGGATGGGCCCCCTTTGGTTAGGGGGATGAGATCTCGGTGATATACTGTCTGCGACGCTCTGTTATGCATGATTTCTGAACTCCATATGCACTGCACGCATCTGCATTTACGTAGAATTTACTGAGCCCGTTAGCTCATAGCGTGTCTGTATAGTGTAGGTGATCCTGACATAGGTGAGGACGAGATCCTTCCACCTGAGGAGTGATGCAGTTGACGGAGGATTGCTCGCGGGGTGTGCTGGCGCAGTCGATGCTTGACCGACCCGTGGGGAAGTATGTATAAGGAAGCCTTAACATAAGGACAAGTCAGAAGAATAAGGAAGTTCGACTTATGGATGATTAAGTGAAAACTAACGTTGTGTAAATTATCTACATGCGTATTAATGCAGTTGGTTATTAAAAATTTAAGACGTGAGGATTACTAGCATGTGGTGCACAACCAAAGACTTGGTTAATCAAACCAAACGCAGTAGATGTGGTTAGGAGGTTAACGATGCATCATTTGGTTTTAGGGATTCTAGTTTAGAGATTGACCCTAAGTATGGGCTAGAATCAAAGCCCTTGTGTGGCGAGTTCAGTGTAACGCCCCCGAACCCACCCTTGCTCGGAGCGCTACTTTGCTAACCGATCCCACGTTAAAACATAAACTCCCAAACATAAAAGAAACTTACACAGCTGAATTTACAACTAAACTCCCGAAACTCTCTTACTTCGTACCTAGCTGCCTAGACTCATCAATTCCTTTACCCCTAACCTTTCAGCACCACGGTGTTTTTCTCGAAAATTTCGGCAAAGTAACGCCTGAAAATGGCGCCTCCAAAAATGCTAGGTACCTGCACACAAACCAATCCCAACCAGATCCAGAATATTTCTAACCATCTAACCAACCTATGAAATCTCTAACAAACCACATATCGCCAAGAAATGCTATCAACATACAAAATAAGGAAAATCTCCAATATATGGTAACACTTCACCCTGACCTATGACTATATACAACGAATACACATCAGACATCCACCCAAAAAGAACTACACATATCCATCAACTTACAAGCAGACATTTACAATACTACCAAAATACAAAACCCACATTCTCCGAAGACAATAGTCGAGGCGCCCCGACAACTGCCTGCACCGGCATGCCCCGTACTTCTCCGACGGCTCCCAAGTCATGGCTCACTCGCTCAGCTCACCTGTAACCGTATCGTTACCTACACCACATAACAAACACACACACACGTAAGCTTACGCTTAGCAAGTAGGGATTAACACATACAACTAAATAGAATGCAAGCTAAAACATAACGCTGAACAAAACAACCAAACAACACAACGACACGAAACAAAACACAGATTTACCCGCACTCAAAAGGATGCCTTATTCTTTGCCACGCCAGACAATGCCACACCACACAACAATGCCACCACACTACAGCACAACACATACAGTTTCCACTATTTGCTAATGCACGTTAACAACGGGACATTAAATCCTCTAGTGCATCTTGCACGTTAACGACGAGGCGTTCAACTCCCCAGTGCATACTCTCTAGCACGTTAACGACGAGACGTTAAACCCTCTAGTGCATCTTGCACGTTAACGACGAGGCGTTCAACTCCCTAGTGCATACTCTCTAGCACGTTAACGACGAGGCGTTAAACCCTCTAGTGCTCTTGCACGTTAACGACGAGGCGTTAAACTCCCTAGTGCATACTCTCTAGCACGTTAACGACGAGACGTTAAACCCTCTAGTGCTCTTGCACGTTAACGACGAGGCGTTAAACCTCCCTAGTGCATACTCTCTAGCACGTTAACGACGAGGACGTTAAACCCTCTAGTGCTCTTGCACGTTAACGACGAGGCGTTCAACTCCTAGTGCATACTCTCTAGCACGTTAACGACGAGACGTTAAACCCTCTAGTGCTCTTGCACGTTAACGACGAGGCGTTCAACTCCCTAGTGCATACTCTCTAGCACGTTAACGACGAGATGTTAAACCCTCTAGTGCATCTTGCATGTTAATGACGAGGCGTTCAACTCCCTAGTGCATACTCTCTAGCACGTTAACGACGAGGCGTTAAACCCTCTAGTGCTCTTGCACGTTAACGACGAGGCGTTCAACTCCCTAGTGCATACTCTCTAGCACGTTAACGACGAGGCGTTAAACCCTCTAGTGCTCTTGCACGTTAACGACGAGGCGTTCAACTCCCTAGTGCATACTCTCTAGCACGTTAACGACGAGACGTTAAACCCTCTAGTGCTCTTGCACGTTAACGATGAGGCGTTCAACTCCCTAGTGCATACGCTCTAGCACGTTAACGACGAGACGTTAAACCCTCTAGTGCTCTTGCACGTTAACGACGAGGCGTTCAACTCCCTAGTGCATACTCTCTAGCACGTTAACGACGAGACGTTAAACCCTCTAGGGCTCTTGCACGTTAACGACGAGGCGTTCAACTCCCTAGTGCATACTCTCTAGCACGTTAACGACGAGACGTTAAACCCTCTAGTGCTCTTGCACGTTAACGACGAGGTGTTCAACTCCTAGTGCATACTCTCTAGCACGTTAACGACGAGACGTTAAACCCTCTAGTGCATCTTGCACGTTAACGACGAGGCGTTCAACTCCCTAGTGCATACTCTCTAGCACGTTAACGACGAGACGTTAAACCCTCTAGTGCTCTTGCACGTTAACGACGAGGCGTTCAACTCCCTAGTGCATACTCTCTAGCACGTTAACGACGAGACGTTAAACCCTCTAGTGCTCTTGCACGTTAACGACGAGGCGTTCAACTCCCTAGTGCATACTCTCTAGCACGTTAACGACGAGACGTTAAACCCTCTAGTGCATCTTGCACGTTAACGACGAGGCGTTCAACTCCCTAGTGCATACTCTCTAGCACGTTAACGACGAGACGTTAAACCCTATAGTGCTCTTGCACTTTAACGACGAGGTGTTCAACTCCCTAGTGCATTTCTTATACATTTCATGCTACTCACACAACACTCAAAACTCAAACACCAAACAAACTCCAAACAATAACACAACACTCAAACACCAAACAACAGCCAAGAATCTCAGCTCCACACTACGTAATACAAAACATCACAACTATCAAACAATACTGGTCAACCACACAACCAAAACAATACAAGGCCACCATACAACCAAACCATGCCTAACCAAAACAAACAAAGCAAAGCAACCAATTCACAATTCAAACCAAGTAAAGCAACCAACTAACAATTCAAACAAGGCAAAGAAATCAACCAACGACAATTCCCTACCGTTCCGTGGTTTAGGCCCGAAGGCAAAACATAACGTCCTCTACTTACCTGAACTCTTGCACTGCACTTACTCGCTTTGGCTATGTAAATTTCCCCACTCGTTAACCTATCACAGTCACAAAAGTCACTTAAGCATTACAATTTACTTCTAACGAATATTTAAGCTAACTCTAACTACAATTATTCAAACTTCATTCAAATTAAGCCTACATTCCCCAATCACTCACAAATTACCATTTCTAGCCTAATCCAACTAAAACCTAACTAAATGGGCCACTAATTTGGGTTCGGTAAAACCGACCCGAAACTTCGAACGCGCGTAACTTTCGCGTCGGTTATCGGAATCGAACGATTCCAGTGGCCACGTACTCCTCTAATAACCTATTTTAACCTGCCCAAAGGAATTTGAAAACAAACGACCCTAGCTAGGTCAAATATCACAAAACCCGAACTGCCCCTTTACCCGAAAAATCCCCCATTCCGATTTTCCATCAATTCTCCACCGATTCTTCACTAATCAACCACTCACATACCCAATTAGCATAAACTAACCTAAAATCGAAGTTCCAATTCAGAAAACCCGAAATCCCTAAATTGGAGCCCTCGGTTTTTAGCTCCTCCCGAGCTGCCCACTGCTCGGCATTCCTTGCCAACACCGAGCTCAGCAATTTGACGCCGAGAGCAACCAAAAATGGCCGGCGATCGGAGCTCTAGCAGCTCGTCGCCGTCGGCCCTAAACAGAACCGAAACATTGGAGAAAAATCGGTCTAACCTGGTCGGTCCTGCGCGAAGACGGCCGGAAGTCGCAGCTCTAGCACCGTCGACGTTATCTAACCGGAAAACGTCGGAAAACGCCGGTGATCGGCGCCGCGTCGCCTCTCCTCCTCGCCTCCGTCTCCCCTGCTCCCTCGGGTGCTCGAACACGACAGAATGGCTTCGGCCATTCTGTTGTGTTTTTATTTATTTTTTTTTAATAATAATAATAATAATAATAATAATAATAAAACTAACCGTTAATTAATCCTCAATTACTGTTTTGCCCTCCCGTGTTTCCGACCAATACGAATTTCGTTAAATCTCGTTATTAAATTAACCTAATCCCCGTCTTAATTTCAATCAAATTTATTTACTTTACATTTCAATTAATTAAAACTCAATTACTTAAAACAACATATTTTATTATTCTTTTAAATTTAATCTCGGGTGTTACATTCAGAATTTTGGAGGGATGGAGAAAAGTGACTTGAAAAGAATGGAGCGATTGTAAATCATAGTATAAGGTCGCAAGACATGAGACAGTAATGCCATGGACTGCAGCTAAGTCAAATTTTGAGGACAAAATTTTAATTAAGGTGGGTGGATTGTAGCACCCGAGAATTTTTTCTCAGTTTAATTAATCGAAAGAATTGGAGAGGAAATAATAAAAAAGTAAAGTAATTAAAAGTGAATAAATTGGTTAAACTAAAATGTTTATTAAATTAAGTTCGTGAAATTAAGCCGTGAGTTATAATTTAGAACGAGATTTAGCGAAAGTCGAAATGGTCGGAAACACGGGAGGGCAAAACGGTAAATGAAGATTCGATTAATTAATGGTTATTATTATTATTATTATTATTTTTTTATTTTTATTATTATTATTAAAAAATAATAATAAAATCAACAGAATAGCCGAAGCTATTCTGTTGAACCCGAGCCCGAGCGCGAGGGGAGAGGAGAGGCGAGGGAGACGACAGCAACGCAGCGCCGTTCACCGGCGATTTCCGACGGCTTCCGGCCAGACGTCGGCGACAAGCAGGCTCCGGCCCATCTCCGCGCACAAACCGAACGGTGAGCCCTAGTTTCTCCCTGTTTTCGGTTCTGTCGTGGCCGAGGGTGGCGAGCTCGATTGAGCTCCGATCACCGGCCGTTTTTGGTCACTTCCGGCGTGGGTTTTCCAACCCTTGGGCCGGCTATTGTTGCTTGGCCGTGGAATGCCCAATTTAGGCGAAAATTAGTGAAGCCGATTTAGGGCATTTCGGTTTTGGTGAGTGTAGCTTCGATTTTTGGTTAAATTATGCTAATTGAGGATATATGTGGTTGATTGGTAAAGAATTGAGTGAAAATTGATGAGAAATCAAAAAGGGGGATTTTCCGGGAAAAGGGGCAGTTCGGGTTTTCTGCTTTTTGACCTAGTTCCGGTTATTTGTTTTAAAATTTCCTTTTGGCAGATTAAAATAGGTTATTAGAGGAGTACGTGGCCGCTAGAATCATTCGATTCCGATAACCGACGCGAAAGTTATGCACATTCGAAGTTTTGAGTCGGTTTTTACCGAACCCGAATTAGTGGCCCGTTTAGTTAGGTTTTAATTGGATTAGGCTAGAAATAGTAATTTGAGAGTAATTGGTGAATGTAGGCTTGATTTTAATAAAGCTTGAATATTTGTCATAGGTAGAACCATATGTGACGTGATGTGCCAAAACCAGTAAGCTACGGACGACAGGTAAGTTCTCGTGACTTACTCTGGCCGATTGGCCTACACCGTACTTCGATGTCGCGTCGAGGATCTTAAAGGATTGTTCGTTTAAAGTTGTTTTGGTTGGGTAGATAGGTTTAGACGTTTAGTAGGTTATTTCTTTTACTGTCCTGATGGTACATATGATTGTTTGTTTATAGCTTTATTGAACTGTTCATGCATCACGTATTTTAACTTGGCATGAAAACGAATTTCTGCACTGCACCATGTTTTCTGAATACCGATGTGGCCCAGAAATTGGGGGCTCAGATCTATTGTGCGGACCGATTGAGGGTCTGGCCAATACCACATTTCATGTACTGTAATTAATGAACGTAATCTGTTATCTGGTCACGCGAGGTGGGGCTCAGGCACGGCTGTACGTGTTGTAAGCGTGTACCCCCCTCCTCTAACCGCACGGGGTAGTCCGACCGCTGGATGGGCCCCCTTCGGTTAGGGGGATGAGATCTCGGCGATATACTGTCTGCGACGCTCTGTTATGCATGATTTCTGAACTCCATATGCACTGCACGCATCTGCATTTACGTAGAATTTACTGAGCCCGTTAGCTCATAGCGTGTCTGTATGGTGTAGGTGATCCTGACATAGGTGAGGACGAGATCCTTCCACCTGAGGAGTGATGCAGTTGACGGAGGATGGCTCGCGGGGTGTGCTGGCGCAGTCGATGCTTGACCGACCCGTGGGGAAGTATGTATAGGTTTTGAGGGTTTTTGGAGTGTTTTGGGCTGATGGTGAATTGTGTAGAACATTTTAGGATGCTTGGTTCTGGTTAGGTGTTAGATTTTCATGTTGATGTTTCAAACATTTTGTTTAAGCCATTAATTTAACGTTATGGGAATGTTTTTAGTTTAATTGTATAGTTGATACATTTTAGGGTGTTTGGTTACGTTTAGTTGATAGATTTGTTTTATAAAACGTTTGTTAAGATTTTTATTTGGATTTTTATGAACTGCTTGGTGATTTTGTAAACAGGAGGATATGTCACACTTTTAAACGGAACCATGCAGTTCGTTTTCATGAAAATGTACTTCATTTTAATCGTGTTTAGAGTCGGTTTTGGGCAGAGTTACAAGAACGTATGAATGTTTGGAAAGTTTATGTAAAATGTATAATTGAAATGGAGATAGAAATGATATTGTGAAGAAGTGATAAGCTGATAAATTGAGGAATGATAGAAGGTTGAGTGGTTTTATGTAAACTGTTTTTGTATGATAAATGAATTTTCTTTAAAAGTTTTCGAGGATGTTTTTAATTGATTTAGAGGCTTAAAAAGAAAAATTTCGTACGGGAAATTAGGAATAGTATGAGGGTCGTTACAGAGAAGCGGATTTCCTTCTTCGTTCTCCTCTTTTGGTGTCTTCTCGAGCATTATTTCTTGTTCTTATGAATAACTCTTTGGTTGTACTATTTTCTTTCTATGATTTGTCTAAACTATTGTGTGTTTTGTACTTTATTTTTTGCATAGTATTTTATTGGATTAATTTTAGTTTGCATTATCCTATTTTTCTCTAATCGCTATTAGACTTCGGCCAATTCTTTGTGAGCAAGGGCTCAGTTTAATTTAAAGTCCTAAACTTAGGCTGGGCGGTCTGGTTCTCTCAGATGATCAGGTTGTTTAACTCGGAGTTTCTATCTAGGCCCACCTCTGGGTTGTGACACAAGCAATGAGCAAAGTAGAATCACCCTAAATTAATCTCATCGTAATTGTATCGCATAGTTACCAAATCCAAAACTAAATCTTTGAATGTGTTCAAGTATTCTTTGAAAGATTACGATTAGTTATACGATGTCACATAGGGTGTTACTGGTGACACCGATAATGAATGCAATGACAAACAATATAAATATGCATAAATAAATGAGACAGGAGGTTGTTAACGCAGTTCGGCAACCAGCCTACGTCTGCGGGGCCACGCCCAGATATAAAAATATTTCTTTGAGTTCACAAAGTTACAAGACAATCGGACTTATACAAATAAAGACTCCCTATTATCTTTGTCGCCACCTCTAGCTAACTTCCCCAAGGAAACTGTTTTTGCGAGATCCCCTCAACTTAAGATTGACCTCTCTCGAGATCTAGATAACAACAAGCTCCCCTTGTCGTTGATTCCTCCCGGAACTCGTGTTATGGCAAGATCCCCTCGCCCACGATCAAAGTGACAAGCTCCCCTTGTCTAAAAATAGAACTCCTCCCGAGTTCGGATGCAGCCTCCTCCCGAGACTGAGTTTCAATGATGAACAAAGAAAATTACCTCCTGGGACACCCTCTTGAACACCAACAGGTTGTCTCCGGACGCAATACACAACACACTCAATAAATCGATGCAATCCACAGCATAAGAAGAGTGTGTAAAACAATCACAGACCCAAACGCAGAAACGTTGGGAGTGAAAGAAAAGCGACGGCACAACAAACAAATAAACCGTTCCACGCGAAACTCAAAACTCCGTCGTCAATCAGCTTTCACAAAAAAACAAAAGCTTTAAATAACCTTGGTAACTTCCATATCATCGAATCAGAACAGTTACCAAATTAGATATGACGCCGCGATATTTAAGGAAAACAAATCTTAACAAATTCGGTTGTGTGACACACCGTGTGACACTTTAGGAAAGTATCTCCAACAAATCAGATATTCGCCCAATAAATTAGGAAATCATCCCATTAATCATGGGAACTCGAAGCCCAGCAGATTTGGCTATATTTTTATCAAACCGACTTACCAAATAAAAGATTTCCAAAAAACAAGTGTCTATTGCTTTTTCAATAACTTTCCCAATATTCTTGTTTCCTTATCTTTCTCTTTCACAAAATCTTCATGATTGATAATAGGACGCCATCCAATAATCAGAATAACCTATTTCTTGATCACCAAGAAATAAATTAACAATTCGATAATGATGGAATAAAATATTATTTTTATAATATATTGTCAAAAAATCAATGCCAACATATCTGCAACATCTTTGCATTTACATTCTTCAATAAAATTCTCCATCAATTGATGAGAATAAAGTCATTGCTTCACATGCAACTTGCTAGTTAGGGGATTTTCATACAAAAGCTCCAATTTTAACCAAATTCAGCACCAACAAGTTCATTCATAACGTCCTACAAATTTGATTTCACAAATATAGATGTATTAAAGATATGACTTTTCGTTCATTAGTAAGTTTATTCTTTTCACTCCAAGATGTGGACATTTTATTGAGCCCTAAAAATTGCATAGTCTAAATCATTTTGTGCGAGCAAATCTCACATTTTTCAGTTATCATAACAAAAATCTCATATTCTGATCCAACATCGAAATATCATATCTCATCGAACCTAAAAAATTACCAAAACAAATCGAAAAATCATAAGTAAAAGAAAACTCCAAAAAAATCACTACAAATCAAAATTGAATTTTCAATAAAAATTAAAACTTGTTTCATCTGTAAAATCAAAGCTTGGAGAGTCGAATTTGGATATGATTAGAGACCGTGCTCAGACGTTGTTGTAGCTAGGCAAATCACGTCAGCTTTCTGGACGACAAGCAATGGTCTCCTGCATAGATTTTTTTGCGACAAAAAACTTGTCCTTTGTTAGTAAGCAACACTTCTAGGCGGCTGGGACTTGGAGGAGCAACCGAGTCGAGGGTTTCTCCCTTCTCTCTATTGGCAGCGGTTATTGATCTCCGTCAGCGATGATGACCTTCCTACCTTCTGATCGAGGAAACTAGCAGTGGGCAGAACCGGACCGGATCGGACCAAAGGTTTTGGTCTGATTTCAGTCGGTTCTTTGCGGTGTTCGGTTCGGGACCCGTCCTTCCACCAAACAAACCATCGGTCCGGATACCAAAATCTGGAAATCCTGTGGAGAGCCAAACCTGTTCTTTTTATTTGAAATCAAAATTGGGATGTTGAATTTAGTTTCTTAGATTTCATTTTAATTATAGATAGTTGAATTGAATTTGTTAGAGGAAACAGTGGCAACAAGGTCATTTCTTCTTCCTATTAGGACGAAGGAGTCGCAATAAAAGGAAATAAAAATTTCTATTTTTTTAATTTTCTTTTTCCAAATCACTTTTTTTCCAAAAAAAAATTGCAAATGAAAAAAATTGTTTGATCTTAATATAGAAACTCTAAACCTTGTTTGATACCAATGGTTGAAAATCAAACGCCAAACAAAAAAAAAAAGAATGTACACAAAAAATAGAGAAACCAAAATTTACATGAAAAATCGTTACGAAAAAAAAACATGCGCAGAGAAAAAACGCACTATAATTAAATCAAGGTACTATTAAGTTTTTGTGATCAAACAACAACGAAAAAAACTGATTCAATACGACCCAACTAGAATTGAGATCACACCTGACTCTAACAGAGCTCATAAGAAAATATTACAATGTACAATTATAAAGAACATGTAGCCTAAATGATAATGGACATTGGCCATCAGACAAGCTGTACAAGTGATCTAGTTTGATGAGTAGCTATATTAAAATTTGGCTCTAAAATTATTTTGAGTTAAGGTTCTCGTGTCAAATACTGAACATCTGGCATCTTTTCATCAGAAAGAGTTCGATGATAAAAATGAATATCCCTTAAAAAACTTGTCTAACCCATTTAGGACTATTCCATTGATTAATATACATTGAGTTTATATTAATTTTCTGACAAAACAATTATGGTGTTGAACTGTAAAGATTATAATTAGACTTAAGACTAACCATTACCATTATTTTTTTGATTGGTAACTTCTATCGATATTATTGTTTGATTAATGTTTGTATAGGTAGATCTTAAGAAAGTCGGACATTCAATCTATATCATATTCTCTGCATCAAATAACCTGTTAGAGATTTTTTGATGAAATTTTTAAAATTGTTATTTTGATTTTAAAAAGAGATATCAAATGAATAATTTCATTGAAATTTATCCATCATTGGATCTCCAATTTTCAGTTAAAAAGATTGCAACCATTTGAACGAAGACCAACAACATTATAATTCACACAACATGATGATAACAAAACATGAACACTCAAATAGCAAATACAAAAACTCAAAAGTGACATTATTATATTAAGCATCATATCTCAACTTTTCAATTGAAAGGATTGCCACCATTTAAATGAAGATGAACAATATTTTAAAACACAACATGGTGATAACAAGAAAACATGAACACTCAGATAACAAATACAAAAAGACAAAACTGACTTTATTATATTAAACATCGGACCAAGTGATGTCAAGGCCACCCCAATCGTCCTCAGGAACACCCAAGCCCTGCCAAACCGCCATAGACGCATCAACAATATTGTTGGGACATGGGGGCTGATAATCATGGTCCTTGTCACAGCCCATGGTGGAGTCACACTCGTCCACCACCATTGCAACCACACTCCTACCATTGCCATTGATGGTGATGTTGTGATGGCACCTGCTCATTTTGGCAAACCACCCCGTTGAGAGCGCAACGATTGGAATGTCATCGGAATGGTATTGGCCGTCACACTCAGACGGACCTCCTCCATCTTTACCTTTTTCAAAGCCGTTGATAGTGAGGAAAGCCTTCGTCTCCTTAGTAACCGGAGGTGAGCATTTGTAAGTTGTGTATATTTTTCCATCCTTGCAACAATCAGAGTTGTTATCTCGGTTACATTTGTTCTTGGGAGGCTTTCGTCCCCTCAATCTCCCACTTGGACGACACTTAGCTTCAACATCAAAACCGATTGTTAAAATGAGTGCCATCAAGAGAAAAAAGGTTGTCTTCATCTTCTCTTTTAGGCTTCAAATTTTACTTGGGGTGATTGAGTATCTTAGGTGTTCATTTGTGGGTATTTATAGAACTTTTGAGTGGACCTAAGAACAACGTGCTTTGTAAACTTAAATTTAAAGGTCATATTTGAATCTATTTTATTCTTATTTTAGGCGATAAACCGTTTGGCTGTTGTGGAAATTTCAAATGAAGAAGCAAAGAATAAGACAAAGTAATGAGAAAAGAGTAACCTTCGAATCCTACATTGGATTCTGGAAGCGTTGATTCCTAGTTTGTTTATGAGCTGTAATTGCAAGCAGCCACAAAGGGTCCCATTCAACAACGGACAGATTAGTTTATAGATTTCATTTATCCATTCTTTATTAAATTTAATATTGAACATATGTGGCTCTTGTTTGCTTGTCGCTTTCTAAAAACTTGTGACTAAAGTTTAATTAAGGGAGATTTTGGAGATGGTATGGCAGCCAAATCATGTAAGTACGAAACTTAAATGCAGCGACACCACAGGTCACGCCCTGAGTTCAAACAAAGAAGGCAAAAAAAAACCAATGCGACTCGGAAAAAAATTAGCCTCCAAACCTGTACTTGAAAATTTTGGTTTGCTACATAAAACTTTGAACTCATTTAAAAATTTAACCAGACAATTTATGATCCACGAACTTCACATCAATAACAATCAAATAGATAGTAATATTGAAATACTATGCATGACAGAAAAACACATCCTTCCTTTAAATATTTCACAATATGAGAAATTTAAATAA
This sequence comes from Begonia masoniana, assembly GCA_022432975.1. Taxonomy (NCBI): domain Eukaryota; kingdom Viridiplantae; phylum Streptophyta; class Magnoliopsida; order Cucurbitales; family Begoniaceae; genus Begonia; species Begonia masoniana. The sequence goes on along the minus strand of CM039505.1, from coordinate 21,748,256 downwards.
AAGAAACAAGAGAAACCTTTTTTATTTCCTCCACCCTTATTTTCTAAAATTTATGTTGGCTTCTGAGGTGAACAAATAAGCTCACCAGGAAATTTTAATTACTATGTTCTACATGTAACTTTTTCTAAAAATAAATTTCATGAATATCTTGCAAGACATTATTTTGAAAAGGCGTACAAACCTAAAATAATGTATAATCTCGACCTAATCTATCAGATCCAGAAACAAACGCCCCTACGCCAAACATGTCCATGTCTATCTAAATGAAATTCTATAAGATATACATAAGAAAACTCATGTATATATATCATGTGGACGCCCTATGAGATAGGACACGCCTTATTTTTCTAAGCTATATACAAACATAAAGTAATTGAAACTTTCTACTTTGCATTGATCTTTTAATGTCCACAACGTGCTCAGTATTATTGCACTCACAACGTGATTTGCCTTGAAATTAGATTTTTCATAAACGTCTGAAAACCTAAACGAAAATTGATTTAGTGAATTATACAATTGAATGCCATTGATAATAGCTACATATTGGCTTGTCGGTAGCTCATATCAGGGATTTCCTTGATATTTTTCTTTTTGTCTCGTCGTCTTCTCCTTCTCTGTTGTTTTTCTCTTTGTCTCGTTGTCTTCTCCCTCTCTTTATTCCATCCTTAAGTAAATAGATGATTTATTTAATGAAGTTATTTTAATTTATTTTACCATTAAATTATAGAATATATAAATTTATTTACATCATAACAATATAAATATTATTGTATGGACTCGATTTGTCAAAAATCCAAGCAATATCAAACGAATTATCAAAGTGTTATCGACAATATTATCTTTTCATAGTTATGTTTATGGTCTAAATAAAGAACTCAAGTCTAATCACGTGATTAATTGTTAATGACAATAATTATTTATCGGAGTTATATGATTTGTTATTAGTAATTAGCGATAAAAAATGTTATTAAATTAGTTAAAAAAATTTAGTCATAGCCAGTTAATTAAAAATAAGGATATTAACCAACAGCTCCTTGGTTTTTTGTTTTTGGTTTAGATGGCAAGATCAAAGTTTTTTCTGTCTTTCGCAGGTGGACTTTAAATCCCTAAGGATCTCTTAGCCGATGAAATATATATAACTTTTGATCGGAATGTAATTGGTTTGAAAATTAAAAGAGAGATAAAAATATTTCGATTCGGTTCAAGAGCGTTTTGTTCTTATCTATTTGGACCAAGTTGATCTTTTGATTTAATTTGAGTTTGAGAAGCCTATATCCATGCATAGTAAAATCTTATCTTTATCTCATTTAAATAAGTCACACTCTATAGCATGGAGATACTCTATTTGGGTCTCATTTTGTGACAATTTGACTCTATTTTCTCCTATTCTAATTAAAAATCCAACCTTTATTAAGAATATTCTACAAAGTTGTAATTTTAACATTTAAGATAATTATATATGTGGATGACATAATGCTAAAGTTCCACCATTATTAACTAGCCATCGATTCATGTTATTTTCTGCATCATGTAGTCAGTAAGTTAGTCAAAGATAGATTTATTGTTCGGCATAATTTATTTTTTATATTTGGATGCTACAATGGGAATACAACTTACAAATTGATTTTTATGTTCAATACTGAAGTTGATGTTATTTAGCTATCTTGTGATGCCTATAGATTTTTGCAAATTTCTTAATCATTTTATTGTACGCATTTTGATCGTAAGCTCACAAGTTTCCTTAATTTATGTTAAATGAATGTATTTTTACTTCACTGTTTGTCAACGTTTATTTCAATTTGAGTGTTGTATGGAATAAATTAAGGGTTGAAAAAGATAATATTATGGTAGTCCTTAGGCAGTTGCCTTGCTCCACAGACCAAATGAGGTAAGTAAAAAAATAATTCTGACTAATAGGAAGACAGGGTATAATGGCATCGTTCAAATCTTATGAGTTTTGTGATCATGAAGCTTTCAGGGGCATCATGTCTAATGATGGTAATGTCGGATTATTCCTTGAGGAATTAGAACAGTGTTTTGTGACAAAGGACAAGGCATGTTTTGAAGAATTAATTTTATGTGTAGGATGAAAATAAGTTTACTACGAGGCTGAAGGACCCTTAAGTTATTGTTAGAGACTAAGTTTGTTTAGATTTTGAAGAGACTTATATCGTACTTCATTTAGACGCAATTTAGTTCTATTTTTGTTTGAACAAATTCAATTATTTTTACTTTTTTCAAATAATAAGTTTAATCTTTCTTTGAATTCAAATATTGTTTATATTGATTCTTATCTTCACATGATAATTTATATTTACTTGATAATGATGTCTCATTTAATAAAAACCTATATATAAGCCAATGTAGTGCAAGACATAAATTAACTAACAAGAGTTTTGTGACATTAAGGCACAGGTGCTTAGCTCACATCTCTCGTGAAAGAATGAAAAAGGCTTATGCTTGTGTTAGTACTATTAAAGAACCCAGATATATGTAACAAAATTAAATGCCTATAAATCTTCAAATGTCCTAAAAGTAATACATAATTACATTGTGGATTAATCCCAAAGGGTTCTTGAAATGGTCAAATAGAAGTCTCACTCTTTAGACATATTAAATGCTATATAGTTCAATATGAGAATCAACTCAGCAGAAAGATAAAGGTCACCAAATTTGACCATAGTGTGGAGTAACAGGATAGATATGATAAAAGTCTAGCGCCATTGGGTAAATTTATAAAAGCATATAATATCTTTACTCAAGACGTCATGCTAGAGATGCCTAACATGAATAGTGTATCATAGAGATGTAACAAAACACTTAGTGATATGATAGGAGAATATCTCCTTAGAAAGTGCTAAATGTTGTAGCTTACATCGTTGATAGAGTATTGACTAAAGTGGTTGTCAAAAAACCCTTATGAATTTTAGACCAATCAAAAAGCCAATTAAGGCACTTTTAGATTTAGGGATGTCTAGGAAGTGTTGGGTATTTTCTATGCATGTGCACATATTGAACATGTAAAATCCCATATTTTTAAGGATTTTATTTCATTTAATGTATGGGTGTAATTTATAAATTTATAAAATATTGAGGTAAAAGTGTGAATATAAGGAAGATGGATAAAAAGGTTAGAAACCCTATGGGTTTCCCTCATTGTGCGCCGCAAGAAGAGGAAGGAGAAGGAAAAGGTGTTTTCCATTCTTGTGATTCATCGAGGTTGGAGAGCATAAGAGTGTTCACTTAGCTTGGGACACCAACCTTTGTGAACGAGCTTTGATTATCGGTAAGTTTTCCTCTCCGTTTTAGAGTTTTGTAGATAAGATTTTAGAGGGAGTAGATTCGAGCAATGAAGCTCGAATCTGTTTGATCATTTTGTGTATTAAGAGGGTGTGCATGTGTTGCCGCCATTTGGAGGCAAGAATCGACAAGGGGGAGTAATTTTCACGACTTCCCTGTAACGACCCTTAAACCTATCCCTTAATATCTCGTATAAATTTTTTTTTTTTAAACATTCTCAAGTAAACCCCTTTCATTAAATCGTTAAATCAAAGTATAAATCGTTGGAATATATTTAAAAATCAGTTAAATAAAACCATTAAAACAGAGGAGGAATCGGCCAAGCAAATTGAGGGGCAAAAAGGGCAATTTGCCCATAAAAATCATAGCCGATCGATCGGCCATTTCAGCCGATCGATCGACTGAAATGCAAATATAGGGGGCGATCGATCGCCCCACACATCAGGCGATCGATCGCCCCTCCGATCGATCACCAACCGATCGATCGCCCCTTTCGGCGATCGATCGGCACACTCTTTGGATTTTTCCAGAGAGTGGCGACCATTTACGCCGATCGATCGCCTCTTTAAGCGATCGATCGGTAACCTCTCTGGAATCCGAAATTCCAGAGAGTTGCTTCTCTCTTTTCTATTCTTCCCTGCACACTTATACTTCCCCTTCTTCTCCCATAAAACTTCAACATCTCATACATACTAAAACACTTCATAATCATCAACCCAATATCTTAACTTTATTCATCACAAAATACACTACTCTCTCGTAACCTCCTCAACTCATAAACCACCGAATCATCCACTCGACGCACATTCAAAACGTAATAAGATCTCGTGAAAAACGAACTGCGTGGATCCATTTGAAAACCAAACAAAAACCCCTAGGAAATTCAACAACCAAGCAGTTCTGTATCATCTAAATAACGGGCTTAACAAAACGTTTTATAAAACGAGTTTACCAAAACATTAAAACATCAATTCATTAACTATCCAGATACCAAACATCCAAAAATATTTCTAACTATACAATTTTTCTATCCTATTATCTATCAAATCCCCAAAATAATTTACTTACATCCCCAGGGGTCAAAATTCACACCGACTGCCAACGCACTCCCACGGGCCATTCTTCTTCAACATGCTCATGCATCGGGTGGAGAAACGTTGTCCTCACTTGTTTCGAAATCACCTACACCATAAAGTCAACTATGAGCTAGAGGCTCAGTAAGCTTCGTAAATTCAAATGCATGCTGTGCATATGAGGTTCAGAAATCATGCAAATATTTTAATCATTATTTTACAGAACAGATTGTTACAGAACAGAATGTCACCGGGGTCTAACTCTCACCAGATGGAGAGGGCACATCCGGCGGTTGGACAGCCCTTTTCCGTAAACAGCCATTTCTGAACCTCACCCCGTCGTGACCAGATTACGTACATTCGTTTCTTTAATTAGTTTCATTTTCTTAAACACGTGCAGAAATCCGTTTTTCATGCTATTTTAAAAGAATGTGATGCATGTACAGAAAAGGGCATAATTTAAGCATACAACGTGTGTACCATCAGAATGATAAAAGCATAACCTATGAAAGCAACTAATCCTAACTATCCAACCAAAGCAATTAAACAATAATGCCCCAATAATCCTCAACGCAACTTCGACATATGGTGTAGGCCAATCGGCCACAGTAAGTCACGAGAACTTACCTCGCGTCCGTTGCAATTCAAGCTCTGTCCACAAGCGTTGTTCACCTAGGGCAATTCACAACATTCGTCGTTAAATCGAGTCTAAACCATCGAGTTTCGAAAACTATAAACTCCTAGCTAAAGGAAATTTCTTAAAACTCTAATTAAACTTGTTGAGGCATTTTATCGAGCAATTCGTGCTCGTGAATTTCTAAACCTCCATTAATGGAGTTTTTAAACCTCCAACCACCCAAAAACTCAACAACCCTCTTTAATTCCAACAAACTTCCTCCAATAACTATAAATACACCCAATAAAGTCGTAATTAGGGTAAACCTATCGATTTCCAACCTTAACTCACGTTTTTAACAAAATCCTAAACGAAACCCTAACCATATAACTCTGCGAAAACTGAAATATATCGTTTCAAAACAGTAGATTCTTACCTAGGGTTGGGATTGAAGAAGAAAATGCGAAGAACAGAAGTCGATCGAAGGAGCTTCAATCGCCGGGAGAAGAGAACGCACGAGGGGAAGAAAAATCGCCGATGAAGGGTTCTCTAGAGAAAATTTGCGTAAGTGTTGAGGAGAAAGAGAGGGGTATGATATTTTATAAAATTTGACTTGCCAAATTACCATCATGTCCCTCTATTTTATTTTCTATTTGTTTCGTTACTTATTTCGTTATTTATCCAACGATTTAGTTTCTCTAAATTTTCATATTTCACCATAAATTCCAATTTATCATTAAGGCTCCATTAAAACTTTTCTTTCGCAAAACGGACTTAGTTTGATACATTTACAAAAATGCCATTATTTATTAGAATACCAATATCCCGTAAAACCGGGCGTTACATTCCCATCATTTGAAATTGTCCAAGTGTCGATCACAAAGGACGATCGGTCGATACTTCAAACCTTGCACTGGAAACAGAGTGGCAAGTCTGGATCGATAAAGAGATGTATCGACCGCACACCTTCTATTTTGTAAAAGGTGTCAACACTACAGAAGGAAGTGTCGACCGCCAGTTCATTTTGAACTGAAACCTAAGAGTTTGGAGTGGATGAAGTGTCAACCTTTAGTTAATTTTGAGTTGGAACCCAAGAGCTCTAAAGTGTCGACCGCTGCCAAAATCGAGTGTTCTAAGTGTCACGGGTCCCCTTAAAATGTTGATTGCACTGTTTTTAATTAAAAGAAATTTTGTTGCCGAGCCGCTACGCGGACGTTTATGAGTTCCTAGTCCATTTGTGATTAGTGAGATAATCATAACCTTGGTTTTTTGTTTTAGGCTCAGACGACTTGGAGGACTTCAAACAAGTTGCTGATGTTGAGCCCCTAGTTGGAAGAATAGCACTCCGCGTAAAGATAGGGGTTTTATATTATTTGCACTGCATTGCTTGGTTTTTATGACAACCCTATTTTGGTGAGCTATCTCAACCATGAAAAAACTGACGGGGCCTGGTCACCAGCACGTCAATCTTTTACGTGTAGGTATGTATGATTTACACATTTACCATTGATACATGATTTTATTATTGTTGTGATAGAGGATGGATCCCCGTGATACTTTGGATTGTCTCGGTGTCAAAATATGAAGAGGACATCCCAGTACCCTACTGCTGTGTCAAAGTTGTCTTGTATGCAGGTCCTCAGATGAGTAATAAAGCGGTGATGATGTGCTCATTGGGTTTCAAATCTCTAAACTTGAATAGGGCTATATTTGTTATTTATTTTCGTTTATATGGGTTGCTTCCTAGATTACTATTGTTCACTGACAACCCGGGCATTTAACACTCGGTTTTACGGGTTTTTGATTTTCCACTATACAATGGCAATTTCGTAAATATTGTGAATTTAGCCCGTTTTGTGAACGGAAAGTTTTATTAGAAACCTAGTAATAAATTAGAATTTTTTGTGAAATAAGAAAATTTGGAGAAACCAAATCGATAGTTAAATAACGAACTAAGTGAATAATTAAACAAAATGGCAATATGGTAATTTGACAAATCAAATTCTATTAAAATTTCACAACCACTCTTTCTTCTCCCACACTTACGTTTTTCTCCAGAAAGAATTTCTTCTCTGGCGACTTCGCCTCCTCCACGACAATTCTTCAATGTCGATCGATTCCTCCACTCTGATCATCAACTTTCCTTCACGTTTTCTTCCCCAATCGACGTCTTAGGTAAGATTATACTATTTTGGGACGTTAGTTTCCAGTTTTTAGAGAGGTTATTCATTAGGGTTTCATTTAGGGTTTTGTGAAATCGATAGATTATGCTAGAAACGATTAGGTTTACCCTATTTACGACTCTAATGAACGTATTTGTGGTTGTTGGACGTAGTTAGTTGATTATTGGTGAATGTTGGAGTTTTTGGTTGTTGGAGATTTTGAAAACTCCATTAATGGAGGCTTGGTTATTCTTGAGAGCGAATTGCTCGATAAAATGCCAGAGAGAAGTAAATTAGAATTTTAGGAAAATTCCTTTAACTAGGAGTTTCATTAGTTTCGGAGTTTGGTTGTTTAGGCCCGGTTTTAATAAAGAATGTTATGGATTGGCTTAGGTAAACAAAGCTCGCGGACGGAGCTCGGTATGCTAAGGACTCGAGGTAAGTTTTCGTGACTTACTGTGGCCGATAGGCCTACACCATATGTCGTGTTTTGATTGTCAAGGATAATTAGAGCAATGAATGTTTTATGCTTTGGTTGGGTAGACTAGGTTTAGTTTATTTTATAGATAATGTTTGTATTGTTTTGATGGTATTCGTGTTATCTATGCTTATGTTATGCTTTTATTCATCCATGCATCATTGTTTTAGAAACGTCATGAAAATAGATTTAATGCATAGATTTCATGAAAATGGTAAAGTAAGAAATGAAAGTATCACGTAAACAACGCATGGTGGTTATTGGGGAGAGGTTAAGACCTGACATTCCGTGGTGAGCAGATCTTCCTCCCTTCAAATGGTGTGGGCTATCTACCCGCTTGATGTGCCCTATCCATCTATCGAACGATGTCCTGATAACCAAAGATTGACCTGGACTGATAAATGAAATGACATGGACGGACTATTTCATAGCATTGCGTATACATGTTCATGCATAGACATTTACGTAGAATTTACTAAGATCTCCAGCAAGGTGAGGACGATGCTCCTCCACCTGATGCACAAGCAGATTGAAGAAGGGTGCCTGTGGTAGTACGCTGAGCAGTCGAGGTGAATTTTGACCTGTGGGAGCAAATGGTTAAGTGTTTTGAGGTTTTGGCTGATGGGTGATGATATAGAAAATTATATAGAAAACTCATTTTAGGGTCATTAGTAACTGGTTAGTGGATATATATAGATGTTTTGGTGTTTTCTGGATAGTCCTTAGAGATGGGTTTCCGTTTGATGATTTTATAAATTTTCGTTGCATATGTTTAGACATTGATGAAATATATTTGATTTTTGATGGTTGAAATGGGTTTTAGATGATTTTGAGTTGGGTTTTTATTTCGAGAGCAATGCATGGTTTAGAGTAGGGATTTGATGATTTTCAGTTGAGGTTTTCGATCATGGAGGTGTATTTTGGTGGAAATATTGAAGGATGATTGAGGATTCATTTTGAAGTGGTATTAGGTGAGAAGTTCAAGGAAAATGGTGAAGAAGTGGAAAAATGGCATGGCAGGGGAGGCAGCTCTCTAGAACGAGGTCCAGAGAGCTCACCGATCGATCACCAGGGAGGGCGATCGATCGGCCCCTGCTGGCTACGCCTTGGAAGAAATTCCAAAGCGGTAGCCGATCGATCGCCAGAAATGGGCGATCGATCGGCTAGCAGAATGCAGGCAAAGCGTTTTGGAATTTCCAGAACGCTTGCCAATCGATCGACTAAAATGGCCGATCGATCGGCTGTTCTTTTTGGGCAATTCTGCCCTTAGCCGTGACCGAACGCCTGCTTTGTGATTTTTTTTTCTATATAAATACATTTTCTTTAAATGAATTTTGAAATGATTTTAACAACCCTAGTCATTGTTTTAACGTTCTAAAAGTCAAAAATTTTCAAGTCCTAAAATGTCTTAGTTAAGTCTACGGCAAGTAAAGTTTTGTGATGGCCCGGTAAAATGGGAAAACGGGTTTTAGGGCGTTACACAATGGGCCTAGTTCTTTCGATCGCATGTTGCTTATTCATCTTTTTGGCTCTTTAGGTGTTGCTGTCTTCAGTCGCCACCTTTTCTATGTTAGTGTACCGAAGGGGTCCTTGAGCGACCTTTTTTTTTTCACTAAGATGATTTTCAAGTGAAATGTACGATGATAGTCTATTTTCATATAGTCGTCCATGTATACAACAATGATTTATTTTGTAACGACCCGGGGAGGATCGTCACGAAATTCTTGACTTTACATAAAACTTTAATTCATATTTGAACTCTTTTTTCCTTCTCTGTTTTTTTTTTTAATAACAGTATACCTAACAGGCTTAAAGACTTCAACTTAACGGATGGAAAAATAGTCCCTTGTACATGCTTCCAATCGACGTACAAGTTGCATGGGTCTGCATGCATCAACCGATAGATATTGCGTCTTCCGGATGGCACGTGCACCCCACATGACTCGTTTAAACACCTATCGGCAAATGCGAATACTCGCATCGACCGACGATCACGTGCATCTCGAGTGACCAATTAAAACATCTACTGATAGACATGTGAAATTCACGTGTTCATCTAAGACATCTTCCGATAGCTTACAAGCTCTATATCATCCGATCACTATACGACAAGAAAACCCTAACATCGTCCGATGGCTAAACACTCTACATCTGCCGATCGCTAAACGACAAAATAGCACATTCATCATCCGATGGCTAAACACTCTACATCTGCCGATCGCTAGACGACAAAATAGCACTTTCGTCATCCGATGGCTTAAACACTACATCTGCCGATCGCTAGACGACAAAATAACACTTTCATCATCCGATGGCTTAGACACTCTACATCTTCCGATCGCTAGACGACAAAATAGCACTTTCATCATCCGATGGCTAAACACTCTACATCTGCCGATCGCTAGACGACAAAATAGCATTTTCGTCATCCGATGGCTTAAACACTACATCTGCCGATCGCTAGACGACAAAATAACACTTTCATCATCCGATGGCTTAGACACTCTACATCTGCCGATGACGTCAGCCGGATGAATGCCTCATCCAGCTTCTATCTTATGGCAATAAAACACTATAATCATCAAACAACCTCATCCAACAGAAAATACTACAACTCACTCAAATCTTAACTTGGAAATTATAAACCCTAATGAGTAAAAACCATATCCCATACAAGATACACATAGCGGAAGGCTTAAGCAAAACAGACCATTCATAATCCTTAAAATCGTTAACAAACTCTGAAGTCAAACCAATCAAAATCCGAATCTCATTGTTATAAGAAAACTCTATTCTACTTAGTCATCTGTTTATCATAAACTTCTCTGACTTACTATGGGTATAACCAGGGAACTTGATCGCCTATCCAGCCTTCACTGTCACACTGAGCATCCTCCAGCAACCAAGCTTAGACATCCTCATTAACCTTGAGTTCCTCACCTGACAACTCGTCACCTACATCATAAGGTTTAAACTATAAGTCTAATGCTTAGTAAGGAATGCAACACTAACATGGATGCATGAATGTATGATTTGGGAAAATCACATGCTCATAAGTCTTTTCTTGTTCATGTCTTTGCTCGTAATCATCATTCATAGTCATGGATCATATTCATCATTCATAGTCATTGATCATATTCATCATTCATTTCATTATTCAGGTTCTTCATTTAGTTGTGTGGATTAAGAGAGAATTTGTGCCGGTAAAGGGGGTCCGACAGTGAGTTTGATCATGGTCCCTACTGCGGGTCGTATTCATATGTCCCTCTTTTGGACTGTGGTATACGCCGAACCGCCCCCAACCCTCTCTTAACCACGTTGCATAAGTTTTACTTTCTTATCTTGTTCATGATGAGAAACATCGCTTATAAAACATTTTCATATGCATAAAACTTTCATGATGCATGGACATGGAAACTCTTAAAACATCAAGCTACAGAGGAGAGCATTATCCATCATGGAATATTACTTTCGAACTAAACGTCATCAAGAACACTAGGCATCAGCATAAGGGAGTTTCTAATCATCACATAACATTCTACTTAGTATCCTCTGATGTAGGGTCCTAATGACCGAGAAACCTGTACATTCACTTACCTGGTCTCCTTAGCACTTGAGCTCCTTTCTCTTCAAACTTCTTCACCTAAACATTTACATTGCAGTAGTTAAAACAAAATCCTAATAGTTCTAGTCTCAAGTTATCCTAAGATCTAATAGCTAAGAGTCCTTCCCGAGTTCTTAGTTTAATACTCAATGTAACCCGAAATCCCAAAATGAAAACAGACGGATTCGATAATGATAACTCAGGGTTAGTTGTTTTAAATGTCCGGAATCGATTCGGAATGACATTACCAATCTCGGGTTTCAAAATGTTCTTATCAATACTCGGCCATTGAAGAATCCAAAACTTCAATACAGAGCTGAAAACAGAGCTAATAAACTAACAGATAGCCTTATTGTCAAACCCGTACCTCGAGCACAAAGTAGCCGAGAAGCAGCAAGGAAACCGATCGCCGAAGGAGGGATTTCCAGCTGACAGAGAGCGAGAGCTTAGGAGAGAAGAAATCGCCGGAAGTTGGGGATGTCGGCTACAGTGGTTTAAATGAGGTTTGAATCCTTTCCTTTTTCTTTAAATACTGGCCTCAATCCTCCATTATTACAACTTTGCCACTCAACCTAGTTTAGATCTACATGTAATTAATTAAGCTTGGCATAAATCCTAAACTACGAAGATTAAATATTTATGACCGTTAATACAGTTAAAAAAATCACCTGGCCGTTAACTCGGGTGTTACATCCATCCCTCCTTAAACAAAATTTTCGTCCCCGAAAATTGATCAAACAAATAACTCTGGATACTTGTCCAACATGTCCTGTCGTCGCTCCTAAGTGGCTTCTTCAATGCCATGAATCTTCCATAAGACCTTGACCAACGGAATCTCTTTGTTCCTCAGAGTCTTAACTGCGGATTCCAATATCTGCACTGGCTTCTCTTCGTATGTTAGCGTCGGCTCAATCTCAAAATCCACTGGTTTAACAACTTGTGTAGGGTCCCGTATACATTTCCTTAACATTGACACGTGGAAAACATTATGAACTTTATCCAATGATGGAGACAATTGCAGTCTGTAGGCTGTACTTCCGATCCTTGCCATGATAGGGAATGGTCCAATAAATCGTGGAGTAAGTTTTCCCTTCTTGCCAAATCTCAGAACTCCTTTGAACGGTGAAACCCTTAAGAACACTTCATCTCCTACTGAAAATTCAAGTTCTCTTCTTCTTCATACCTATGGTGGACTGGTAACTATTGTTGTAAGAGAACTCAACCAAGGGTAGGTATCTACTCCAGAATGACTGGAAATCTAGTACACACGCCCTCAGCATGTCCTCAAGTATCTGGATAGTCCTCTCTGATTGACCATCTGTTTGGGGTGGAAAGTAGTGCTAAAGGATAATTTCGTACCTAATGTACCTTGTAAACTTTTTCAAAATCGAAAGGTAAACCTGGGATCACGGTCAGAGAAAATGGATACAGGGATTCCATGCAATTTAATAACTTCCTGAACATAAAGATCAGCAAATTGGTCCATCGTGTACGTTGTCCTTACAGGTAAGAAATGGGCTGATTTCGTCATCCTATCAATTACAACCCAAATACTATCATGTCCTTTAGTTGTCTTAGTTAATCCTACAACAAAATCCATAACCGTCCCGATGCTATACACGCTCATAAGGCTCTACATACCTAAGTATGCCCTTACATTTCCAAGTTATTCACCATACTTGTCTTGTCCAGCTCCTAACACTCAGCTCCTACCGGTAGTAGACATCTTGGCTAAGCTTAGTAAAGCGTCCCACTAGCCAAGCAACAACCCATACGTATTTCTAATATCCTACGGGGATCCCTTCAAAGGTTATCAATCAGTTCTTTATTCACCATTCCATATAGATAGGTTCTGAAATTCTACTCGCTTCCTTGTAATGACCTATCGACATCTCTCCTATCAATAAACTTGTCGTGGTTAGGTTTACCACCACAATCCAGATCCCCTAAATTCATAGAATCTTGCCCTTCTTTCCTTCATAAACTTAGAAGCGCCCTCCCTCCCACACTAAGGCTCAACTTCCAAATTCCTCGAGTATTGCTGTTTCTACCTCGATTCAGTAATGTGTTTCATATTTGAGATCCACGTCTTACATATACTCCTGGCAATTCACCACTTGGTTATCTTATAGTATATCGAATCCCCAATGGCCTACGTCCATCCAGGCAATAAGTTTTACGTCTGTAGTTCCCAGTTTGACTGCTTCGCCTATAGACTCTTTTCTTAACTCTGTTACCGCCAAACAAATGGGGTATGCAGCCCCTAATCTTGCTGCATTACCTTAGTCGATGCCCACTCCTTCCCATTTGTCATTCCTTAACGTTGCACTGCGGCATTAACTTATTTAACATAACTTTCAGTCTAAGGTGCCTAATTATTTCTGGTTGTTCTTCTCAAAATGGTATGCATTTCTAGGAGAAACGGTCAACTCTATGTTGAAGTATCACCTCATCGTAAAATTTTGACTTCGCAAGGTTCTTGGGATTGACAAATTTCTTTTCCAACTTCCAAGGAACCTTCCACACTTCATATCCTACTATTTTGATGTCTACATCTCGCTGTATTTAACCTATGCACTCCCACCTTAACACACCTGGAAGTAATTCGCACGTTCCCCCCCCCCCTACTGATTTTCACCTTAGTCCAAACAACATTACAGTGCGGGGTTGCCGACATCTCTTTAGGGGTAAACGTCCTGTCAGTATTCTCCCATACATGAACATACCCTCATTGGTTCTACACCTCTTATCTTTTAACTTTTTACCCCTACCCAAGGGACCTTCTAACCCGATAGATCCTTTCACTTTAATATAAATAAATGATATTAATAACCTTCCTAGGCACTCTCCACCTAGTACACACGTTAAATCTTCACTTAAGCTACACCCTCAATCTCATGCTCTTCGTTCTATTACCTGTTTGAAATAAGGCAAAAACCCGGGTCTACATATGGTCGGGCAATTTCCTGTTTCCAGTCATAACAAAAGGGGTGTCTGCTCGATTTATTACTTGAATCAATTAACTACAGCGTTCACCCTGTACAATCTTATCAGTTTTATCTAGTCCAAGGTCTAAAATTGTACCTGCTGCACCCGTATGTTGAGTTGCATCTTCTGTTCCCATCAACCCAAGAACTTCAGGCATTACTGCTGCTCGGTATGAGTCTAACGGCTCTGAACAGTTCTTGATCTGGTGGCCAACCTTGTCGCACCTAAAACACCGACCCGAGTATAACTTGCATGGTCCACGGTGGTTCTTTCGGCAGGTGGAACATAGAGGTGCTGAAAAGGCTAATTGAGGTCTTTTCCCTTTGCCTAGGTCTTTACTTGGGCCATAGGGTCTCTGAACACCCTTCTGCTGCAACCGCCAACCCTTGTCCCGTTGTAATTGCACACCTCCAACAAACTTCCCTGGCCCATCACGGTACCCCTCAACCTATGTTCTTACGTTCCCCAGTTCTAATACTCTAGCCGCAAGCCGCTCAATCAGACAAGATTGACGTTGCACCAATTCCATCAACCGAGTAATGTTATCGCTGTCCTCATTAGTTTCCCTTTGTTGATCTCTTACCATATTGGGATTCCTAAACAATTAGTCATAAACACATCTTAACTTAATGACATTACTAGAATCATAAACACTTACAGTTGTTGGAGAGTACTCAAGTCACAGTCAGTGCTGGAAGGCAGTCTGCAGAATCGATTTTAGAACCTGGTTTTGCTTTGACACCATAATTGTAACGACCCGGGGAGGATCGTCACGAAATTCTTGACTTTACATAAAACTTTAATTCATATTTGAACTCTTTTCTCATTCTCTGTTTTTTTTTAATAACAGTATACCTAATAGGCTTAAAGACTTCAACTTAACGGATGGAAAATTAGTCCCTCGTACATGCTTCCAATCGACGTACAAGTTGCATGGGTCTGCATGCATGAACCGATAGACATTGCGTCTTCCGGATGGCACGTGCACCCCACATGACTCGTTTAAACACCTATCGGCAAATGCGAATACTCGCATCGACCGACGATCACGTGCATCTCGTGTGACCAATTAAAACATCTACCGATAGACATGTGAAATTCACGTGTTCATCTAAGACATCTTCCGATAGCTTACAAGCTCTATATCATCCGATCACTATACGACAAGAAAACCCTCACATCGTCCGATGGCTAAACACTCTACATCTGCCGATCGCTAGACGATAAAATAGCACTTTCATCATCCGATGGCTTAAACACTACATCTGCCGATCGCTAGACGACAAAATAACACTTTCATTATCTGATGGCTTAGACACTCTACATCTTCCGATCGCTAGACGACAAAATAGCACTTTCATCATTCGATGGCTAAACACTCTACATCTGCCGATCGCTAGACGACAAAATAGCACTTTCGTCATCCGAAGGCTTAAACATTACATCTGCCGATCGCTAGACGACAAAATAACACTTTCATCATCCGATGGCTTAGACACTCTACATCTGCCGATGACGTCAGCCGGATGAATGCCTCATCCAGCTTCTATCTTATGGCAATAAAACACTATAATCATCAAACAACCTCATCCAACAGAAAATACTACAACTCACTCAAATCTTAACTTGGAAATTATAAACCCTAATGAGTAAAAACCATATCCCATACAAGATACACATAGCGGAAGGCTTAAGCAAAACAGACCATTCATAATCCTTAAAATCGTTAACAAACTCTGAAGTCAAACCAATCAAAATCTGAATCTCATTGTTATAAGAAAACTCTATTCTACTTAGTCATCTGTTTATCATAAACTTCTCTGACTTACTATGGGTATAACCAGGGAACTTGATCGCCTATCCAGCCTTCACTGTCACACTGAGCATCCTCCAGCAACCAAGCTTAGACATCCTCATTAACCTTGAGTTCCTCACCTGACAACTCGTCACCTACATCATAAGGTTTAAACTATAAGTCTAATGCTTAGTAAGGAATGCAACACTAACATGGATGCATGAATGTATGATTTGGGAAAATCACATGCTCATAAGTCTTTTCTTGTTCATGTCTTTGCTCGTAATCATCATTCATAGTCATGGATCATATTCATCATTCATAGTCATTGATCATATTCATCATTCATTTCATTATTCAGGTTCTTCATTTAGTTGTGTGGATTAAGAGAGAATTTGTGCCGGTAAAGGGGGTCCGACAGTGAGTTTGATCATGGTCCCTACTGCGGGTCGTATTCATATGTCCCTCTTTTGGACTGTGGTATACGCCGAACCGCCCCCAACCCTCTCTTAACCACGTTGCATAAGTTTTACTTTCTTATCTTGTTCATGATGAGAAACATCGCTTATAAAACATTTTCATATGCATAAAACTTTCATGATGCATGGACATGGAAACTCTTAAAACATCAATCTACAGAGGAGAGCATTATCCATCATGGAATATTACTTTCGAACTAAACGTCATCAAGAACACTAGGCATCAGCATAAGGGAGTTTCTAATCATCACATAACATTCTACTTAGTATCCTCTGATGTAGGGTCCTAATGACCGAGAAACCTATACATTCACTTACCTGGTCTCCTTAGCACTTGAGCTCCTTTCTCTTCAAACTTCTTCACCTAAAGATTTACATTGCAGTAGTTAAAACAAAATCCTAATAGTTCTAGTCTCAAGTTATCCTAAGATCTAATAGCTAAGAGTCTTTCCCGAGTTCTTAGTTTAATACTCAATGTAACCCGAAATCCCAAAATCAAAACAGACGGATTCGATAATGATAACTCAGAGTTGGTTGTTTTAAATGTCCAGAATCGATTCGGAATGACATTACCAATCTCGGGTTTCAAAATGTTCTTATCAATACTCGGCCATTGAAGAATCCAAAACTTCAATATAGAGCTGAAAACAGAGCTAATAAACTAACAGATAGCCACATTGTCAAACCCGTACTTCGAGCACAAAGTAGCCGAGAAGCAGAAAGGAATTCGATCGCCGAAGGAGGGATTTCCAGCTGACAGAGAGCGAGAGCTTGGGAGAGATGAAATTGCCGGAAGTTGGGGATGTCGGCTACAGTGGTTTAAATGAGGTTTGAATCCTTTCCTTTTTCTTTAAATACTGGCTTCAATCCTCCATTATTACAACTTTGCCACTCAACCTAGTTTAGATCCACATGTAATTAATTAAGCTTGGCATAAATCCTAAACTACGAAGATTAAATATTTATGACCGTTAATACAGTTAAAAAAATCATCTAGCCGTTAACTCGGGTGTTACATATTTAACGCCTCATTGCTAGCTCGTGGAGCTTGTTTATGTACATTGTTGAAAATCAACCCCCTCCTTTATCTAGGAAAGAAAAGTAGCAGTGAGTAGTTGGATCGATTTTCTTTCTTTCTTTTTACATTTGAGTGTTTAGTTTTCCTCTGGTGACATGTATAAGATATCTGGATTGGATTTGGATGTTTCGATGTATTAAACTGCTTTACTTTATCGCACTATTATATATGTAGTCACTGTGTGAATCTTGGCTTTTAATTTAATGTTTAAATTTTCTACTGTGACTTAAGCCTTGGGTTGGGTGATCGGGTTCTCCCCGAGAATCGATTTGCCCTACCCAACATTCTGTTAGGCCCGTCTTCAGGTAGTAACAGAAGAATTTATATAATTAACAAGTAACATCCCTCGTAGGTTTGTTTTCACTAAAGTTCTAAGTATTAATATTTGTTATGATTGGTTATGTTTTACAATTTTCTAGAAGTGTGAAATGACAGTTATTTTCATGCGGTTATTTTTTACTCCTTCCAAATATTGTTGGGAATGAGTTATTATATAAAGCGTTGGTTCATTATTAGGATAAAGTGCAATTTGGCCCTTACATTATGGTAAAAATAGCAATTTGAACCATAAACTCGGATACTAGGTAAAAACTACCTTAATGTATTGATAATGGGCAATTCACCCCCTACTGTGCCATTTTCTGTTAAAATGACACGTTTTCGTTACATATCAGATTTTTTTACCCGAAATGCCCCTGCCTAGAGTCAGAACCAGGTCAAACCGGTTCACCTAAATTTTAAAAACTAATTAGATTTCTGCAAAACCTAACTTCGACGAAGCCTCGCTCTCTCGACCCTCAGCTCGCCTCTATCTCTCCTCGCTCTCTCGAATTGCTCGCTCGCCTCTCTCTCGCCAGTCGCCCCGCCTCACTCACGCTTGTGCTTGCACCACCAGTCTTCTTCCCCTCTTGCTCCCTAAACCCACCTTCAAACCCTATAACTATTCCCCCTATCCTTACACTTCTCGATTTTCGCTTTCGCTCGTTTCTCTTGTCTCCATTGCCTGTGTAAATACCAATGTAAAGTTCCCCCTTGTTTTGGATCACTACTTCTTTTTTTAGATAAAATTTACTTTGATTTTGATTTTGATGGTGAATTTTCTACTCTTATTTTTTCTGTGATTGGTTTGTTGTTGTTGCTTCTGTGATTTGACTTTTAAGGTCTTTACTATTGAGTGGTGGGAGTATTCTCAATTGATTTTTGACTGCATTTCTCAATTGCTGCATATGTAGTTGAAATCTGGTTGTTTTTAAAAATCTCTGTGTTGGTTGAATATTGATAACAATTTGTTGAAGTCCATTTTCTGTCCTTGTTTAGTTTGCTGTGATTTTTCGACAGAATTGGTTGAAGTCCATTTTCTGTCCTTGTTTAAGTTGTTCACCTAAATTTGTAGACAGAATTGCAGCATGTTCCTACTGTGTTTTTGATTGTTGCTTGGTGATTTTAATCCTGTTTATTTTGTTTGCTTAAATTTTTGCATAACTATTTCGCATTCAGCTATTAAAGAAACTATGAATCTGTTAGAATTGGTAAACATAAATGAAAATAAATTATTTGCTGAAAAAATAACAATTGTTGGGTTATGTTAGAATATGCATATGTAATATAACATGTTAACATCCTATTAATTGTGTTTGCTGAGTCTTTAAGCATTGATTAGGAGGTGATTCTTTACTGTATATTGCGGTGAATTCTTGTGATTTTTATTTTTCTATTTTTGCTATAATTTTCTTGTTAATGGAAATTGCATATCATTCATATCATGATTTTTGAAATTGTTTTATACGTTACAACATTTCTGCAAGTAATTGTTTTATATCACCTTTGCTGTTTTGTAATTGATTTCCGCTTAATTCTCGTAATGCTTCGAGTATAAATATTTTTTATAATTATTTTGTTGAACTGTATATGAAAAACATAGTTGTTTCTCTTTTGTTTTGCAGTGAAGAAGATAAACACATTTTCAATTGACTTTCACTATGGAGGGAATTTTATCAAGAAAAAAGATTTACAGTACGTGGGTGGAGATGATGCATTAGTCACGAATGTTGATGTGGATAAGGTGTCATTTTTTGTTTTTGTAGACATGGTGGTCAATGTCGGAGCTAGCGTATGAAAGACTTTGTATTACATGGAGACTCCATTAGGATTGGGAAATGGATTGCGAAAAGTAAAGTCTAATAATGACGTACTTCAGATGGTTGGGGCGTTGGACAACAAACGTCGTATTCATATGTACGTAGATCATGAAGGCATTGACGTATTTATCCAAGAAGAAGATAGAAATGATGAGTCATCTGATTCATCAGAGTCTGATGGTGATCCTCAAGTTGGTGAAGCGAGGGATCCAATTCATGTAGATGAGGCAGCTGTTGGTGAAGCAGAGGCTCCGATGAAAATCTTTCAGCCACTGAATCCGATGATATGATGCATGCAACAAACACAGCAGAATCAAGCAACAACTCTTTAGAAATATGAAAGGCTGTGCTTGGAGACTCTACGCATCAAAACTAGGAGATAAAGAGACTTTTCAAGTGAAGACGTTGAATGATGTTCATGTGTGTGTAATAACCCAAAAAAAAAACACACTTAATGAATTAAAAGTCCAGTTAGAGTTCTGTGAAAGAAGTTAACGGGCTAATTAGCTTATTAAAGCTTAGGATTTTTATTTGAAAGAAAATTTCCAAAATATTAGGTCGAGAGGACGTGAACTTAATGGAAATACGGAAGTTCAAACACGTAAGGGCGATTTAGTGATTTGATAAAATAAAAATATAAAAAAATAATAATAAAAAAAAAAAACCGAATGGCGTCACGAAGAAGCCATTCAATTTTTCTTCAGCCCAAGCTCCCAAAGGAAGAGAGCCCGAGCTGCTCTGCCGACGATCGACGAGGAAGAAGAAGGAGAATGTAACGCCCCGAACCCACCCCGGCTCGGTGCGCTACTTTGCTAACCCAAACCGTATTTAAAACGACGTTTAAAATAATTTCGTAAAACTTTACTACTCGTTTTTGGATTTTTCGAACCCTCAAATTTTATTGGGAAACGTGCCCAAAATACGTTTAAAATACGTCGGAAAATGTCGGGGTAAAATAATTTAGAAATAAAAAAATGTTAAAAATAAAAAAAAAAAATTTTTGAGCGGCGATCGATCGCCACCCTCTTGGGTGCTACAGTGCCCGAGAGGCTGGCGATCGCGATCGATCGCCTCCGCCGATCGCGCCTTGCGCGCCCTGCACCCTGCGGGCCCTGTGCTGCCCCTACCGACCTTTACCACTTTTCCTTCACTTTTCTCCACACCAAACACGTCCAAAAATTTTAAAATTTTAACCACGCACTCCCGACACCCAAATCTTCAAGTCCGTAAAAATTTTGGAAAACCGACTTAAAACGCGAACGTAAACCCGACGTTATTTACTTTAAAATCAAAACGGGCGGCGTAACGCCTCAATTTCTTTAAACCAAAACCTGCAATTAAACCAGAAAACATATAGTTTGAAACCACAAATACTTACGACCATTATCCATCAACACAATCGACTCGCAAACCGTCAAAATAATTACAAAAACATTTACGAATACAATGTACCAAAACCTTTCACTTTTCTCAAACAAAGTATTTATAAAACACTTATAAAACACTTATAAAACCATCTACAACAAAACATTCACCTCCCACACTACCCGAGGAAAACAGTGGCCAAGACGCCTCGACGATAGCCTGTACCGGCGAACTCCGCACCCCTCCGACTGTGGCCTAATCCTCGGCTGTCTCATTTACCTCACCTATATAGAACTCGTCACCTACACCACAGAACACAAAACGTAAGCATAATGCTTAGCAAGTAGGGAATAACAAATGCATTAACACAATGCAATCAACCTAACACATGCAGTTTCTACCACTCAGTTGTGCTTATTTTGCTGTTCGTTGCTCTAATCATTTCATAAGCCGTGTGATTTGAGTAGGCACACATCCTATAACCGTCTAGAACGGCCACACTAAGAACAACCAGAGCAAGACCAGACAGCTCTCATCCCAACTTTCAGCTGCAGTCGGATCGGTCAAACGTCCTTCGAATGCCGGGGGCTTTAACCTTCTAAACCTCTCTCCACTTGAGCCCGCTCCAGAGCCGGACCCTGTTGCCAAACCTCCCGGTAAGCCTTGTGTAACGACTCCTTTTCCCAGCAAGATATTGTCCGCTCTGGGGATTGGGCCGTAGCCAAATATCCTCCCCTCACGGCTTTGTTTGGCGAGAACTTCCTAGTCGGTCACCCAACCTGGAATTGCTCTCGCTGAAGCACTTTTAACTTCGGAGTTCTTATGGGATCCGTTGCCAATTGTGCTCCAAAACGCGTCTTACTATCTTGGGAGAGTCTCTTTACATATGTTTCATTTCCACATACTTTCTAAAGCGATGTGGAATTGTGACGACCCCCTTTTTACGACCTGTCACCTTCCTGTTCGACCGCGCGGACGTACCGCCATCCGGGTTCCGGTTCGTGCAGCCATCGTACACATACTTGCATATTTGGATCATCACAATCACCCCCCCTCGGGGGCCCAACGTCCTCGTTTGCCACATTTTTGGTTAGGTACAGGCTCTGATACCATTTGTAACGACCAATTTTCCCAGCAAGATATTGTCCGCTCTGGGGATTGGGCTGTAGCCCAATATCCTCCCCTCACGGCTTTGTTTGGCGAGACCCAACCTGGAATTGCTCTCGCCGAAGCACTTTTAACTTCGGAGTTCTTATGGGATCCGTTGCCAATTGTGCTCCAAAATGCATCTTACTATCTTGGGAGGGTCTCTTTACATATGTTTCATTTCCACATACTTCTTCAAGCGATGTGGGATTGTGATGACCCCTTTTTTACGACCTGTCACCTTCCGGTTTGCCCGCGCGGACATACCGCCATCCGGGTTCCGGTTCGTGCAGCCATCGTACACATACTTGCACATTCGGGTCATCACACCTTGCGTCATAAAAATGCCCAACAATTGTGATTGCACGTTCAATAAATCCCACAGTTGTTTATTCGGGTCCTCAAGCGTTCTGGTCATTCTGGGGTCCTCCGAGTCGTCCTGGTAGTCCGGGGTTTCTTGGCATTTTTTAATTCTATTCTTGTAAAAGTTAGAAAATCTAATCTGAGAAAGAAACTAACTAAAAATAAAGAAATACTTACAGTCGGTGAAGCACGTTGCGCGGCGGCCGGAATTGTCGAGTAATCCTTTGAACGACTCGACTACTTTTGCTCTGATACCAACTTGTAACGCCCCGAACCCACCCCGGCTCGGTGCGCTACTTTGCTAACTCAAATCGTGTTTAAAACGACGTTTAAAATAATTTCGTAAAATTTTTCGACTCGTTTTCAGGTTTTTCGAACCCTCAAAATTTATTGAAAAACGTGCCAAAAATACGTCGAAAAATGTCGGGGTAAAATAATTTAGAAATAGAAAAATGTTAAAAATAAAAAAAAAAAAAAATTTCCTCTCGGTGGCGATCGATCGCCACCCTCTCGGGTGCTACAGTGCCCGAGAGGATGCCGATCGCGATCGATCACCGCACCAGCGGCGATCGCGATAGATTGTCCTCTCGGGTGCTACAGTGCCCGAGAGGCTGGCGATCACAATCGATCGCTTCCGCCGATCGCGCCTTGCACCCTGCGCTCCCTGCGCTACCGCTTGCGACCTTTACCACTTTTCCTTCACTTTTCTCCAAGCCAAACACGTTCAAAAATTTTAAAATTTTAACCACACACTCCCAACACCCAAATCTTCAAGTCCCGTAAAAATTTTGGAAAACCGACTTAAAACGCGAACGTAAACCCAACGTTATTTACTTTAAAATCAAAACGGATAGCGCAACGCCTCAATTTCTTTAAGCCAAAACCTGCAATTAAACCAGAAAACATATAGTTTCAAACCACAAATACTTACGACCATTATCCATCAACACAATCGACTCGCAAACCGTCAAAATAATTACGAAAACATTTACGAATACAATGTACCAAAACCTTTCACTTTTCTCAAACAAAGTATTTATAAAACACTTATAAAACCATCTACAACAAAGCATTCACCTCCTACACTACCGGAGGAAAACAGTGGTCAAGACGCCCCGATGATAGCCTGCATCGGCGAACTCCGTACCCCTCTGACTGTGGCCTAATCCTCGGCTGTCTCATCTACCTCACCTGTATAGAACTCGTCACCTACACCACAGAACACAAAACGTAAGCCTAACGCTTAGCAAGTAGGGAAGAACAAATGCAACAACACAATGCAATAAACCTAACACATGCAGTTTCTACCACTAAGTTTTCCTTATTTGCTGTTCGTTACTTTAATCGCTTCATAAGCCGTGTGATTTGCGTAGGCACACATCATATAACCGTCTAGGACGGCCACACTTAGAACCACCAGAGTAAGACCAAACAGCTCTCATCCCATAACCGTCTAGGATGGCCATACATGATCTCCCTCGTCGATCATAGAATCCTATAACCGTCTAGGAATTCATACTCTCGACCATTATGTATTTTAGCCAATCATCCATCATAGAGATCCCCTCGGGGTGCTACACTCCAGCACGTAATCGCGACAAGGCACACTAATCCAGATTGCGTATTTTAGTCGGTCACCTCTTGTAGAGTTCCCTCCGGGGTGCTACACTCCAGCACGTAATCCCGACAAGGCACACTACTCAAGATGCACTTTACAATTTACTTTATCTAATCACGTTCACGCTCACAACCAAACCATGCAAGAAACTCGTATTTTTGTTTAACTGAACACCATGATGCATGCCAACGAATATGCAACCAAACACAATACGAAATAAATAACCCTACCGTTCTATGGTGTAGGCCCGAGGGCGAAGGAATAGCTACCACTACTTACCTTGTGTCTCGGCACGTTCTCGCTCACTCCGTCCGACCAAATTACACGCTCGATCACCTAAAATAACGAAAACTTAACTTAGTAACACTCTAAAGGATTCTAAAGAAATCAACTAACCAAACTAACATTAACTTTTCAACCTAAATCCACCAAACCCGATTTTTACACAATTTCTTTACCGTCCAACTTTAAACGGAGATAACTTTCTCGTTTTTCAACAGATTTTGACGTGCCACCCCAATTCGGAAACCTCTACACTTACTATCCATTGACACACTCAATTTATCCAACCAACACACTTAGCCTAACCGAAAATGCCAAAGACAGAATCGGCCACCAAATGTTCCTAAACCGGTTTTTGTGTAACACTCCTCCAATCTTTAATCTAACCACTCAAACCACATAAACTATCCAACAACTAAATCATCACATTTGGAAAGAAAACAAGAATTTGAACCCCAAATTTTCGGACTCCATGGTTAGGGTTTTCCAAACCCTAACCAAATCAAATCAAAACACACTAAAACCACCAAAAACCAACCCTAAAATATATCTAACTAAAACCCCACATAATTTTACCTTAACAACACCTTGAAAATGAAGCAAAGGAGAGGAGGAAGGGCGGCTATGGAGGAGAGGAGAGAAACCGTGGAGGATGAGGGGAAAGAGAAGAAGAAATGACCTTTTAACCTAACCATTTTCCCACTTTTAACATTACCCCACCAAGTTTATAAAATTGAAAATCCAACCCACCACCTTTCTCTTCTATTTCCATCGTGAATCATCCAAAACAAAGCCCTTTTATTCACACAATTATGTGACATTTGATTGGTTTACATAACTTTGACTTTTCAAGCCCTTTTGTGTGAATTGTCAAACCACATTTCTTCCCTTTCTCTTCCACTTCAATGCACAACATTAAACTTGAATAATTAAACTCTCCTAACACGTCTATCCTAAGGCTACGCATGTTATCAAAATTTTTGGGGTGTTACAGAGAAGGCACTGCGTTTCCCCTTGCTCCGACGAACTGAAGCCGACTGCGGTCTTATTTTTCCATGCCAAACCCGACCAAAACAGGTGAGTTTTTTCCCTGTTTCTTTGCTGTTCTGATGGCCGAGGGTTTAATGACGCTTTATTTTCAAACCTGGGTCGGTTAGGTGCTGAATTATGGGGGAAGGGACGGCAGGGAAGGGGTGATCGCCGTTGGGCAGTGGTGCCCTATTTTCTGGGAGAAAACTGTGAGAGTGTGTGCTGTGAATTCGGGTTTCCCGAATTGGGAACTTCACTTTGTTGTTAGATTATGCCTAATAGGTTAGAATGTGATAGATTGGTGATGAATTAAATGAGTTTTGTTAAAAAACCAAAAATGAGAAATTTGGAATTTCTAAAACTGGTTTTGTTTTTGGGGGTTTTGACCTAGCTACCATTATTTGTTTTAAACTCTCTCCTAATATGTTAAATTAGGTTATTACGGGAGTATTTGGCCACTGAAATCGTTCGATTTCGATAACCGACGTGAAAGTTATGCGCATCCAAAGTTTTGGATCGGTTTTTAACCGAACCGAGTTAGTGACCGGTTTAGTTAGGTGTGAGTTGGGTTAAGTTAGAAATGTTAGTTTTAGAATGAATTGGCGAGTTTAAGCCTAAGTACTAACGAGAATCTCGAATTGTGCTAGGTGAAGCCGTAGGTGACGTTACGTGTAAAACCCGAGCGAGCTAGGACACCAGGTAAGTAGTAGTGCAGGAGAGAATGCCTGAGAGTCGTCCAGAAGGACCTACACCACAGTGGGTTGCATGCTATGAGTCGGGTGCATGCCGGGAGTAGTCTGTGTGTGATGTGATGTGTGAGTGCAGTCGTTGCGAGTACATTATGATTAGCATGCATCATGTTTTAAAAGCTACGCAAAATGTTTTGAGAATGTTTTAAGCACGAGAGAGTAGAGGATGTGAGGTACGGTGTGGACAGACGATAGTAGGCTGAAGTGTGACTTGTGGGCCCCGCTTCCGGGATGAGCTGGAGCGGTGGCGACGTGCTGGTGGCAACGCGGTGTATTGGCTGACTGCCCCGAGCGGTTGCACTTCGAGTCGAGACAGTGGCTGGAATGTGACTTGTGGGCCCTGCATCCGGGACGAGCTAGAGTGGTGGCGACGTGCCGATGGCACCGCGATGATTCGATCTACTGTCCTAGGCGGTTACATTTCGAGTTGGGATAGGGGTTTTGAGTGTGACTCATGGGCCCCGTTCTTGGAGGAGCCGGGACAGCGGCGATGTGCCAGTAAACAGTGCGGTGTACGGACCGACTGCCTGATACGGTTGCATTCCGAACCTCGGTGTGATGCGACGCGGTGAGGAGATGCCAACGTGTGCAGAGACGTGCATGTGCTAGGATTGCATAACTGATTTTCATACTTCATATTTACTTTCAGCACTCTACTTACTAAGCTTTGAGTTTACCGTGTGTTCTGTGGTGTAGGTGTCGTACAGGAGGAGGTGAGTATCGAGAGCCTGCTCAAGAGTAGATGCGTTGTTGATGTTGTGCGACCAGGGCCCCAGCTGATAGCAGTGCTAGGGCGACCCGACCCATAGAGTCGTGGCATAGTGATGATAGGGAGTAGGATTTGTTTTGTTTGTTTTGAGACATTAGGTATTTTGTTGTATATAGTCATAGTTCAGGGTGATGTGTCACCCTATACTGTGGATTTTTTTTATTTTCGTCGATAGCATTTTCTTGCTGTTATGATGATTGTTGGAGATTTTGTAGGTTGGTTAGGATTATTATGGATTTATGTTATGCAGGTACTTAGCATTTTGGGGTGCCATTTCAGACGTTACTCTACCGAAATTTTGGGGAGAACGCTGTGGTGCCTAACGAATCGGATTAAGAGAACGTAGTGGATTGGAGAAAACGGTTTTAGTGGGTGAGATAGTAGTCTAGGGAGTCATTTAGCTCAGAGTAGGTCCCTGTGCGCACTGGGAACCCGGATGGGTTTTCGGGGCGTTACAGTGTGTGCTCGCACAATGGAGAGTCGCCATGCAACAACAAAATGGGCGGCAGAACATTATTTGCATCGATTTAGAAGCCAGCCTCGGTGGAAAATACCATCTATTATTGACACAGTTAGGCGAGACAATAATGTCAACATCAGCCCTAGCCTAGCAATCAGGGCGAGGAGGAGAGCTGCAAATGTGGATTCAACTGAACAATATAAATAACTGGGGTCGTATGCCAGAGAAATTCTGAGATCCAATCCGAGTAGCACCTTTGTTGTCAACGTTGACAGGGTTGATGATCAAACAGAGCCCATATTCAAGTGACTTTACATGTTCTTAGATGCTTGTAAGAGAGGCCGTTTAGCTAGATGTAGACCGGTAATAAGTTTGGACGGATGTCACTTGAAGGGGTCATGTCCTTGTCAACTTCTAACTGCCATCGGTGTTGATGCAAATGACAAAAATATATCTTATTGCAGTGGCTATTGTGGATGTTGAGTTGAAGAAGTCTTGGAAATAGTTTGTGAGGTTGTTGTTGATAGATATTGGATGTGATTGTGGTGAAGGCTGGACATTCATTTCCGATCAACAAAAAGTAAGTATATGTGATCATTGTGAAGGTTTATATGCTTTCACCTACTAACATATGAAATATCTTTTATGCAGGGTTTGGAAGCGGTTCTTCGAAAACATGTACCAAAGGCAGAGGTTCGATTTTGCGTACGTCATATGTACGCAGACTTCAGGAAGAAGTTTCTTGGAAAACTATACAAAGACATTATGTAGAATGCTTCCACTGCAACAACACATGAAATGTTTGTGAAGGAAATGAAGAGGCTACGGAGCTTCGATGAAGCAGCATATAGATATATTGCGGAGTATGATGTGAAGCACTAGTATAGACATGCTTTCAGTCACAGATCAAAGTGTAAGCTAACGTTGAACAATCTGAGCGAGTCATTCAACGCCTTCATCTTACCAGCACTTGATAAGTCAATTAAGACCATGATAGAAATGATAAGATCGACTATAATGGCAAGAATTTGTAAGAGGCATCAGCGAATGGAGCAACAAAATGAACCACTATGCCCTCAAATACGAAAGAAGTTAAACAAACTACAAGATGCAGGTAGAAACTGGTGTGCAACTGGAGCTGGGCTGAAAGATTTCAAGTTAGTGATGTCAATCAACAATTCATCGCTGACTTAGCCAATGCTACGTGTAGTTGTAACTGGTGGGAACTTGCAGGCATACCATGTGTCCATGTTGTACCATGCATATCATTCATGAGGAGGTACATTAAATCGTACGTTGATCATTGCTGCCATCGGCAGACATATTTGACGGTATATTCACACTTCATACAGCCAATGACTGGCTTAGACATGTGGCCACCTTCAATTATGGGTGAAATTTAGCTACCGATTGTGAGGAGACCACCTGGGAGGCTGAAAAAGAAGAGAACGAAGGATGTTGATGAACCTTAAGGTCAGAGTACATTGGGCAAGATGCATAAGGTTATTAAGTGTAGTAAATGTCAGGGTCTGAACCATAACGCTAGAACATGCAAAGGAGTAACCATTGATTCTAGAATTGAAGCCAGTGCATCAACATCACGTGGAAGATCAACTTTGTTTGGTTTTTCTTCATCTTGCATCGGAACTTAATTTAGTAATGTTTCTTCTCTTTTCCAATTTGTTACATTGTATTTAATTATTGCTAACAACTAGACATTCGCAGATGATGATTTTGTAACGATGATATGAATATAATGTTGATATGAATATGGATATGATATGGATTTGTGGATAGCTGGATATTTTTACATTTTGTACATAGCTGGATTTGCATATATAGCTGGATATTATTACATTTTGTATATAGTTGAATTTGCATATCATGAATTCGCAAATGATTATTTTGTAACGATGATATGAAAAGCACATGCATATCATGGAAAATGTCATTACAGTTGATAAATAGTACAGTTATTACCATATGAGTCTACTAAAACAATTGATACAAACTGATCAACAACAATACAATAGTGAGACCCCATATTACCAAGAACCATAATCTATTCCTAAGCAGCTGCACATTCTTTGATTTAGCTTCTTCGAGTGTTCCTGTGGCTTGTTCGAGTGTTCCTATAGCTTGTTCTATTCTTGATTCATCATCTGCGACTCTTGCTTCAGCTTCTTCGAGTCTAGATTATAAAATGTTAAGCACATTCTTCTGTCTCTCCTAATGGTTCGTCGTACCAGGAAAAAAAATTGGATCCTCTTACGCTTCCCCGAAAAAGTATCAACCATTATTTACAATAGAAATTTATGCATCAATTATGACAACGAATAAAAATTTACCTCAAACTTTGGACAAGTAAGAAACCTTTGTCTAGGATTCTTCCGTGTCCATCTTGTTCGCATTGCTGCTCTTACGTTACAAAAAACATATAATTTGAAACATGGAATCTCCACTATCTATTGAAATTTTGCCTCCAACAATTTGACTGTACAGTGCCCGATGTTTGTCCATTTCTACACCTCCTCATCCTTCTCTCCTGCACTTTCACAGCTTCAATAAGTGACCCTTCTTCGGGGTAGCACAATACTTCTCCTAATATCTCTTCTTCCTCATTCTCACTTAGAGAATCTTTATTAAGTTCAGTAGGCTTTTGAGATATGGGAATCAGTTGTTCAAATGTGGTAAGTGACTTAAACATTTTCCTAGTATAATGCTCTTGTTCCTTAATATGACTGGGGCTATCATTGGGAACATTATAATTCACCATTTCGGGTTTATCCTCAAAATTGGTTTTGTAACGACTTCCCCCATAGGTTTCTTGTTTTCTTCTATGGAATTCTTCGCTTCTTTTCCTTTGAGGGGATTCTCTGTTTCTCCTCCTTCTAGGAAAGTCCTCATTTCTTCTCCTTTGAGGAGATTTTTTTGTATCTTCTCCTTTCTTTATCCCTCATTCGTCTAGGGGATTCTACATTTCTTCTCCCTTGGGGAGATGCTTCGTCCCTCCGTAATCTCGGGGATTCATCATATCTTTTCCGTTGTGGGGATTCCTCGTACCTCCTTAATCTAGGGGATTTTAAGTCTCTTCTATGTTGGGGGGAATTTTCAAAAGATTCCCTATGGGTGGGTCTACTTGCACTTTCGAATTTGAGGGTTAGTTCTTGGACTTACTTGCTTATGTTGGTAAGCGCCTCTTTCCAACCATTGATTTGCCCTTGCAAAATTGACTCATCCTCCAATCGCATATGAGTCTCGATTTGTGGAATTGGGGATTCCTTGCCCCTATTTTGTTCCCTTAAAGTTTCGCTTCTTGTTTGCAATCTATCCTAAGTCTTAGGAAGGATTTCCTTATGTTAGGTTTTGTGGTCTTAGGATGTGTCCTAGGAATTTCAACAAACACTTTGTAAATACAAATAATAACTACTTGGGAATTTTATCAAACACCTTGTAAACTAATTAATTCAAAATTTCACAACTATTCTCCTTGTTTCTCAACCCGAATTGCATGCACTTTACCAATAGATTTATATGACTAAATTTAACGATTCGACGCACGATTTACTCCTTAAATCTTCCAATAACAGCAACATAAAAGAGTGGTTTACTTAAAACATCAACTAAACAATCAAACTTTAAGATCAAACAAACTACTCCTCGGCTAAGTAAAAAAAAACAGTTTTAAACACCCTTTTTTAACCACTTTAACCAATAGGTAGTTAGTACGTTTTAAAGTATTACCTTTTAGCTTTAGCACTAGGTGAGGTTAAGGTGTTATGCTGTGAAAATATTCAATAAAACAAAGGTCAAAGATAGCACAAAACAGCACTTGCAAAATAATAAAACAGAAATTTTATTTTAGGATTTTTCACAAACAGTTTTCAAACTCCTATTCATATCAATGCAAAGGCAGCAACTTTAAGCACGATTTTTATTCATAAACATTCAGATTATAGTCCAAACATGCTATTGTCAATGTCAAGTGAATAAATTTTGAGCAAATGACACAAAAATAGCAACCAAATATACAAGAAAAATACAACTAAACTAACACCACTCACCCGAACAGATTTTTTAACTAGAATGAAAATAGCCGAACTAAATGGAAAGGAAATGATGCTATATCACTTAAATGACTCTCATAAGATTTTAGATAATAATAATAGATCAATATAAAGTAAAGAAATGTAAAAATAAATAAGAAAATCGCTACCTTGAATGTATCTTACCTTGAATGAACAATGTAGCTAAAATTTATAAATAAGTGCACAAACAAAAGGTACCAAAATGTTTCCACGGATGTTAGATACGCTCTGATACAAAAATGATGGGTAACGAGCTGAAATTAAGCGAGTTATTGCCCAAAGAGTAAGGGTTGCTCACTGGTCGGCTAACTTGAGAGCAATAAAATGTATGAGCAGAAATGGAAGCATTAAATTGTTTGAATGGAAACAATTTCTTCAGATGAAATGAAGGAAAGAGATGGAATATGAAGTACATGTGAAGTGGTTATAGCGTTCTATGGAGAAAATGAAAGAAAATGATAAATCCCTGAACCAACCAATAGAGGTATTAAGTTACCTCTCGGCTAATGCTTCTTCCAAGGAAGAATACCGGTCTTTGGGAATGGTGTGACCTCCTTTTATGAATCTAGCACCAAGGTAACTTGGATTAGAGTGAGGGAGTAAGAGTTTTCAAGCCACCACAAGCTTGGAAACAATGGAGGTTCTCTCCAATCAGTTTGAGCAAACCGATACCTATTTTGGCACCAACCCGGTAGAATCCAATGGCACCAACCCTTGGATGATTTCTTCCAATAAGAAAACTTGTCTAAAATGAAATACCTCAATATATTAACTTCAGCAAAAGACCCATACAATGGCCAAGAGTCATGCTTAAATAGAGATCCTAGGGTAGTTAAGGTTTTGCAAGTTTGAATGTGAACCGTTGGATGAGTGTGATGATGGGCTCCCAAGATGATTTGTGTTTGTGCTTCATCCAATGATGACGTTTCCTCCCTTGCAAATGTCATCAAGCATCCTCACTGTGCCACATCATCAATCCTTATGAGCACTACCTCTTGTCCTTGCTTCTTCATCCAATGGTGAGGCTTCCTCCCTTGCAAATGTCATCAAGTCCTCTCCTTGTGCCACATCATCAATCATTGTGTCCACTACCAATTATCCTTTGTGTGCTTCTTCTCCCCTTTTGTCTTCTAATGGGTTGGGCCTCCCATATTAAGATGATTCACTTTAACCCAAATTAGCTACCCACCATAC
Organism: Begonia masoniana; assembly: GCA_022432975.1. Lineage (NCBI taxonomy): Eukaryota > Viridiplantae > Streptophyta > Magnoliopsida > Cucurbitales > Begoniaceae > Begonia > Begonia masoniana. The sequence goes on along the minus strand of CM039505.1, from coordinate 21,715,482 downwards.
AACTCTAAGGGCTAATGGTTTTTGTTAAAACATAAAATAAAACTAATGTTTGTTTATAGAAAACCAACTAAAAATAACTTACAAGATTTGTCTCCAGAAGACAAATTCCCGCTTCTGCTAATCCAGCCAATTTGTTTCATCCTGTGCATCCCAAGAAGTTAAGTGATGAGGTTGATCCTTGCCATGTGAATTGGGCCTCCGCTCCAAGCCTTCATTGAGACCATTACCTACAAAAGAAATAAAGTCATTAGTAAGCAAGTAATAAGTAGTATGGTCCTTGGATATGGATTGGGTCTTAGTCTTGGGTTGGACTTTTGGGCCTATTGGCACATCATCCTCCCCAACTAATTTAGGATTTGTCCTCAAATTCCTTTCTTGGATCACCTCGATGTTCATCTCCAAATATCTATTAAAAGATAGTGGTATACCATTATCAAAGTTGAATCTTCTAGGTGGTTGCTTATGATTCTTATCCACCAAGAAATGTAACGCCCGGGTTTTCGGATCTTAGGATTTTCTAATTTCTTAGGTATTTTCGTAAATAGCAAATTAAAGTATTTTCTCGAGCGGGATGTTTCCTTAGAGCCCTAGAAATTTACGGGAATTTTTAGTGGAATAAGTGAAATTTTAGAAACCCAAATTGAAGAGAATAATATTAGAGTTCCCGTTTTAGCCTTTTAGTATATTAATTCGTAAAAATAGCAAAATAAGCCCGTTTTGTGAACGGTGAGTTTTGTTAGAACTGTAATATTAAATTGGAATATTTGGAGAAATAAGGAAATTACGGAAAAACCGAATTGATAGACTAATTAAAGAATTAAGCATAGAATTAATATTAGATTATTATTATAATTATTTTAGTTTTTATAAAATAAAACAAAACAACAGAATTGTTTCTGTTGTTTTGTCGAGCCCGAGCTCCAGCCCGAAGCCGAGAGAGACGACAGGGGAGACGGCGACTCTCCTCCTCTGACGACGGCGACTTCTCGCCGTCCTCCGGCCAGACAACGGCGACGTGAGGCTCCGGTTCATCCTCGTGCACGAACCGACGGTAAGCTCCCCTGTTTTGGTTCGGTTTTCACCCGGTTTCGGGTTTGTTCGTGGCCGACTGTGACGAGCCGGTTTTGGCTCCGATCGCCGGCCGTTTTAGATCGCTTCCGGCGTGGGTTTGCCAACCCTTGTGCCGGCAATGATTGATTGGCCGCGGATTGCTCAAATTGAGCGAATTTCAGTGAAGGCCGAATTAGGGCTTAGGGTTTTCTTAAATGGAAACTTCGATTTTAGGTTAGTTTATGTTAATTGGATGTTAGGAGGATAGATTGGTGAAGAAATTGAAGGAATTTGATGAAAAATCGAAAAAGTGAAATTTTGGGAGAAAGGGCAGTTTCGGGTTTCTGCAAAATTGACCTAGCTCCGGTCATTTGTTTTAAAATTCCTTTTGGCAGATTAAAATAGGTTATTAAAGGAGTACGTGGCCGCTGGAATCGTTCGATTCCGATAACCGACGCGAAAGTTACGCGCATTCGAAGTTTTAGGTCGGTTTTTACCGAACCCAAATTAGTGGCCGTTTAATTAAGTTTTAGTTAGAAATTGACGATATTATGCTTTTATGCTTATTAGTGAATACATTTGTTGTTATTTAGGTAGATGAAATGAATTGGTGATTATTGGTGGATTTTAGGTTAAAGTTCGAATATTGGAGATTATTGAAAACCATTAATGGAGTTTAAGTAAATTGTGAGCATCACGTGCTCGATGAAAAGCCCGAATGGAGAAAGTGAAAGTTTTATGAGAAATTGCTTTAGCTAGGAGTTTAGTTTAAGTTTGAGGTTCGTTTACTTAGGATCAATTTTAATGTACTTTATTTATGAAATGCTTTAGGTGGAGACGACTTTTGGACGGTGCTCGGCTAGCTACGGACGCCAGGTAAGTGGATGTTAGATTTCCGGCCCTTAAGGCCCTACATCGTGTCAACGTTAAGTTTTTGTTGTTTGATGATGATTTTCTGATCGTGGGGTTTGTTGTGTCGGGTAGCCTAAGATGTTACTTTTTAGTTGTTGTTAAGTTCGTTATAAGTAAAGCATGTCTATGTATGTTATGGATTATTTGGTGATATGTCTCGATGATATGTTATACTCAGGTTCCTCATGCATCATGTTTTCTTAAATGTTATATGAAATGCTTCATGCCTAATGTATGTAAAAGAAATGTCACGATTTCGTGTGGGTGGGACTGTATGGCCATATACAACAAAACTATTGTCACTATCCACGCGTTGGATCATGAATACGGCCGAAAGGACTATGTACACGCACTTGGCCATGCCTCCCTGACAAGATGCCCACCTTAATCCATGTTAAAGAAAGAAAAAGAATAAGAACAAGTAAATGAACATGTTAAATGAAAAGTCATGCATTCATGCATACGTCATTATAGAGCATCCCTTTACTAAGCATTAGGCTTAACGTATATGTTGAATGATGTAGGTGACAGGTGTGAACTCGATGACAAAGAGTAGGCGGTTGATGGATGGTGCTCGTGGCGACGGGGTGTGTTTTGGCAAGGTTCGATGACCACGGTTGTGCTCTGGGCAATTTTGGGTAATTGATGTAAACTTGTTTTAATGTTAAAAACGTGAGGGATTTTAGAATATGTAGAGAAGTTTGATGTTTAGGAATCGTAAATAGGATGTAGGCTTGGAATTGAGTCGCTTTGAATGTTTTGGTGACGTGTTCGTTTTGGTGATGCCTTAAAGAGATTCTACTTTTATTATTAATGTTTGTTTTGAGGATTCGATTCTTTTTGATTAAGAAAGAGAATGAAAATGTTTAAGTATGTGGATTGATTGGTTTTGATAGAAAAATGTATGAAGGGTTGAGTTTGATGTAAATGTAGATTGTTTAGAATGTGAAGTCTTTATTTTGGAGAATATACTGGAACTGTTTGGGTATTTTAAACTGTTTGGTTGTTTTAAAACAGGTAAGGATACGCTCGATTTTTAGAGCGATCCACGCAGTTCGATTTCTCGAATTTATTAGAAATTGTAGGTTAGATTAGTGTTCTGTTTTGATGATTGATGAATGAGTGGTTTTAAGGGATTTCAATGATCCGAGACTTCGATTTAATGGTTTAGAAGTCAAAACGTTAGGAGTGGTTTGAGAGTTTAAAGTCAAGGTTAAGTTATGGTTAGTTTATTTAAGGGTTTTGGGAAATGTTTAAAGTAAAAAAATGAAAAAGTTTAATGTGAAAATACGAGGGCTTAGGTAATGATTACGTCACGGCAAGTCCGTGGCGGCCCCTGATCGGATTGGGGTCGTCACAATTATGGTATCAGAGAGACGGAGTTTTAAAGCGAGTTCTGTGATATGCCTGCCAAAAAACACACCGCCGCACGAGGACTCTCCATCGACTGTAAGTATTTAAGTTTAAGTTTAATTCATAGATGTTTATATTATTTGTCTTGTGTTTGTATTGTGTCTAGGAACAAGAAAATGCCGAAAGCACCTAGACAACCTGAGGAGAATCTCATTAGCCAGCTTATAGACATAGTGCACCGACAATCAGAACAGATAGAGATTTGCTCAGCCGAGATGGGAATGGTAGTGGACAAGATAGTGTTTCATGGAACCGAGGTAGAGAACAAACTAGGCAATTTCAACCTCCAACGCTTGGTGGATATGTTATGGATCCGAATCAGGTTGAGGGGTCCCTTGATGATTTTCCGTCACCCCTAGTCAATGAAAGGCCACCATCAGCGAGGGACATTAAGAGGCCCAACGATTCATCGATAGTGCAGGATAGGAGTAAACGGCCCCGTGGAGCTCGTCAAGCTCCCCGATGCTCTACGTGTCTGAAGAATCATTTCGGGGAATGTAGATTGCATTCGGACCGATGTTTTAGGTGTGATAGGAGAGGTCACAAAGCCAGAGATTGTCTAGGGCCAAACAGGAAGCTACCGAGTGGTCCCTCAGGAACAGTTGCTATGACCGAAGATAGGGAAGCTGCCCAACCAAGTGTGGTTTCAGGTATGATTTTATTTCGGTAGTCTATAGAATGAAGAACATTAAAATAGAGGTGTAGTTATAGTAAGAATTTACTAATAAAATGTGTAAAATAGATAGAAGTAGACAAAGGGATGGAAAATATAGGTGGGTGAGTTACTAGGTGAATGGGATAAAAATGACGATAGATCGAATGCAAGACGACGTAAACTTTGGAGACAATAGTTATGCATTAAGATAGGTAGCCTGACCTTGATACCGCTAATACCTTTAAGTGAATAAGAGGACGTAGTAGAAACTCGTATATCTTAGGCTCGAGCTAAGTTGGAGTTATTTAGATAAAGACATTTTCTAGAGTTTAACTTAAGTAGACTATCGAGAGAGTGAGGGACTGTTGCTTATTTTTACAAGAGATTGGAAATTTAATAGATAAGGAACAATAAGAGATCATCCGAAAGACCATAAAAGGTAGTTGTTCTTTATGAAAGAAGTATCGTCTTAAAGAACAAATCAGAGAAGGACAGTTACGGATGCGTGGTGAGATCACGGCCGACACTATAGAGAAAAGAAGACTTAGTAAAGTTAAGAGTGACCAATAAATTGTAGATGCGTTAGACATTTAGATGCTACTTAACCTAGAGACATAAAGTGAAGTATAAGGGTAGGTATTAACTTGAGACGCCTAAAAGTGTAGCGAATCAAAAGAGAGCTTAACACCTTAGATTGGAAGTCATGTTTACGGGTTTATTGTATCCCGTGCATTGTTAGAAGGATGATGAATCGACGAGAGTAAGTACTAATATAGAAATTGTAGTAAGAATAAAAGATAGGTGGTTAAAATCATGGACCAGTCGAAATTTAGCCACTAAGTAGTAATTGAGGAAATCAAGGGAATGAGATCAGATTGGGCGAGCTAGAAAGCTTGGCCTGTAAGGGATAAAGTGAAGGCCGATTCATGTGAGAGTTTAAGGAAGTGAATTTGATCACTTAGATATTTGCCTGGAGACTTGAAAATTGATAGGGCTTGTGGTACGAGCTATGATATGCTTCGTTCCATTAAGGGTAATGGATACTTCTAAGTTTTGGGAAAAATAGAAGGATAAGATTTAAGAACTTTAGAAGATTTAGATTAAGGTTGTAGGTCTACCTACAACAAGTTTGCTAACGAGAAAATTGTTAGACAAATTATTGTGAATAAGCTAAGGAGAATATTTAGAACCTGATTAGCAGAAATGAAAGATTGTGGACCAGATTGTAAGTTTTGAGGAAGTCCTTGTGAGAGTTTAGCATTGAAATTGGAGCTACATTTGGGTACTTAGAAAGGTGAGGAGAATTGGACTGAAGATGTTAAATAATCTACAACAAGTTTTCAAACAAGAAGGTTGTGGAGAAGAGTTGTTATAAAGAAATCTAGAAGGATACTAGGACCCGATCTTGGGAGGAAACATATGAACTTTCGAATGTGGAGGATGGCTAATGCCGTCATGTAATTTTTAGCTCATGGATAAGGAAAATGGAGGTTATGAGATTAGGAGCACATTGGATGAAAGGAAGAGAAATTTGCACGAAGACTGTGCAAACGAGCTTGAATGTGAAATTAGAACAAGAGGTATAGGAAAGTTCCGACTCATAGGTAACGTTGAATTGTTTAAGCGCCCATAAGGTGTGGGTAAATGGTTTAACGAATTGGTTTAGATTTAAGAATTCATTAGTGATTGATGATGACTGAGGTAAGAGTTGTATAAAACGAGCATATTGGACAAAATAGTAGAGACTTAGAGGATACCTTGAGAGCATAAAGGGAAAGATTTAAGTAACAAAGGTTCTGTATAAAGGAATGACATTAGAATAGCTAAGGAAATGTTATGATTGCCCAAGGCAAGTAGGTTTAGAAAATGAGCTTGATAAATTGGAAAGGAGATAGTAGTATAAGAAGAGTTCGAAACAGAGGATTAGGATGAGAGATCTAAGTGTCAGGTCCTTAGTGTTATAGAATTGAAGAAGCTTTAAGGGTTTGAAGTGATTAAGTACGAGTTGTTGTCACGAAATTTGAAGAGTTAGAAATTGAATGAACTTAGCTTGATGAACAAACTAGAGTTGAAGTTTAGTTAAATGAAATTTGAAGGTCTAGGCGACGAAGGGTTAAGTTGAAGTTGATGGATGTAGGAGTAATTGACTTACTAAGTGCAAAGTTAGATGGATTGAAAGCTTTGGAGATATAGAGAACTATGAAGACCCGAAGGGTAAGAGAGATCATAGAAGTGTCGAGGCTAGTGTTACGACATTATTTCTTAGGCGAGGTGAGTAAGAATAATTAGAAGTTGATCAAACAGAAATTTTGGGGACAAAATTCCAATTAAGGAAGGAAGGATGTAACGCCCGGGTTTTCGGATCTTAGGATTTTCTAATTTCTTAGGTATTTTCGTAAATAGCAAATTAAAGTATTTTCTCGAGCGGGATGTTTCCTTAGAGCCCTAGAAATTTACGGGAATTTTTAGTGGAATAAGTGAAATTTTAGAAACCCAAATTGAAGAGAATAATATTAGAGTTCCCGTTTTAGCCTTTTAGTATATTAATTCGTAAAAATAGCAAAATAAGCCCGTTTTGTGAACGGTGAGTTTTGTTAGAACTGTAATATTAAATTGGAATATTTGGAGAAATAAGGAAATTACGGAAAAACCGAATTGATAGACTAATTAAAGAATTAAGCATAGAATTAATATTAGATTATTATTATTATTATTTTAGTTTTTATAAAATAAAACAAAACAACAGAATTGTTTCTGTTGTTTTGTCGAGCCCGAGCTCCAGCCCGAAGCCGAGAGAGACGACAGGGGAGACGGCGACTCTCCTCCTCCGACGACGGCGACTTCTCGCCGTCCTCCGGCCAGACAACGGCGACGTGAGGCTCCGGTTCATCCTCGTGCACGAACCGACGGTAAGCTCCCCTGTTTTGGTTCGGTTTTCGCCCGGTTTCGGGTTTGTTCGTGGCCGACTGTGACGAGCCGGTTTTGGCTCCGATCGCCGGCCGTTTTAGATCGCTTCCGGCGTGGGTTTGCCAACCCTTGTGCCGGCAATGATTGATTGGCCGCGGATTGCTCAAATTGAGCGAATTTCAGTGAAGGCCGAATTAGGGCTTAGGGTTTTCTTAAATGGAAACTTCGATTTTAGGTTAGTTTATGTTAATTGGATGTTAGGAGGATAGATTGGTGAAGAAATTGAAGGAATTTGATGAAAAATCGGAAAAAGTGAAATTTTGGGAGAAAGGGCAGTTTCGGGTTTCTGCAAAATTGACCTAGCTCCGGTCATTTGTTTTAAAATTCCTTTTGGCAGATTAAAATAGGTTATTAAAGGAGTACGTGGCCGCTGGAATCGTTCGATTCCGATAACCGACGCGAAAGTTACGCGCATTCGAAGTTTTAGGTCGGTTTTTACCGAACCCAAATTAGTGGCCGTTTAATTAAGTTTTAGTTAGAAATTGACGATATTATGCTTTTATGCTTATTAGTGAATACATTTGTTGTTATTTAGGTAGATGAAATGAATTGGTGATTATTGGTGGATTTTAGGTTAAAGTTCGAATATTGGAGATTATTGGAAAACCATTAATGGAGTTTAAGTAAATTGTGAGCATCACGTGCTCGATGAAAAGCCCGAATGGAGAAAGTGAAAGTTTTATGAGAAATTGCTTTAGCTAGGAGTTTAGTTTAAGTTTGAGGTTCGTTTACTTAGGATCAATTTTAATGTACTTTATTTATGAAATGCTTTAGGTGGAGACGACTTTTGGACGGTGCTCGGCTAGCTACGGACGCCAGGTAAGTGGATGTTAGATTTCCGGCCCTTAAGGCCCTACATCGTGTCAACGTTAAGTTTTGTTGTTTGATGATGATTTTCTGATCGTGGGGTTTGTTGTGTCGGGTAGCCTAAGATGTTACTTTTTAGTTGTTGTTAAGTTCGTTATAAGTAAAGCATGTCTATGTATGTTATGGATTATTTGGTGATATGTCTCGATGATATGTTATACTCAGGTTCCTCATGCATCATGTTTTCTTAATGTTATATGAAATGCTTCATGCCTAATGTATGTAAAAGAAATGTCACGATTTCGTGTGGGTGGGACTGTATGGCCATATACAACAAAACTATTGTCACTATCCACGCGTTGGATCATGAATACGGCCGAAAGGACTATGTACACGCACTTGGCCATGCCTCCCTGACAAGATGCCCACCTTAATCCATGTTAAAGAAAGAAAAAGAATAAGAACAAGTAAATGAACATGTTAAATGAAAAGTCATGCATTCATGCATACGTCATTATAGAGCATCCCTTTACTAAGCATTAGGCTTAACGTATATGTTGAATGATGTAGGTGACAGGTGTGAACTCGATGACAAAGAGTAGGCGGTTGATGGATGGTGCTCGTGGCGACGGGGGTGTGTTTTGGCAAGGTTCGATGACCACGGTTGTGCTCTGGGCAATTTTGGGTAATTGATGTAAACTTGTTTTAATGTTAAAACGTGAGGGATTTTAGAATATGTAGAGAAGTTTGATGTTTAGGAATCGTAAATAGGATGTAGGCTTGGAATTGAGTCGCTTTGAATGTTTTGGTGGCGTGTTCGTTTTGGTGATGCCTTAAAGAGATTCTACTTTTATTATTAATGTTTGTTTTGAGGATTCGATTCGTTTGATTAAGAAAGAGAATGAAAATGTTTAAGTATGTGGATTGATTGGTTTTGATAGAAAAATGTATGAAGGGTTGAGTTTGATGTAAATGTAGATTGTTTAGAATGTGAAGTCTTTATTTTGGAGAATATACTGGAACTGTTTGGGTATTTTAAACTGTTTGGTTGTTTTAAAACAGGTAAGGATACGCTCGATTTTTAGAGCGATCCACGCAGTTCGATTTCTCGAATTTATTAGAAATTGTAGGTTAGATTAGTGTTCTGTTTTGATGATTGATGAATGAGTGGTTTTAAGGGATTTCAATGATCCGAGACTTCGATTTAATGGTTTAGAAGTCAAAACGTTAGGAGTGGTTTGAGAGTTTAAAGTCAAGGTTAAGTTATGGTTAGTTTATTTAAGGGTTTTGGGAAATGTTTAAAGTAAAAAAATGAAAAAGTTTAATGTGAAAATACGAGGGCTTAGGTAATGATTACGTCACGGCAAGTCCGTGGCGGCCCTGATCGGATTGGGGTCGTCACAAGAAATGTCCACAACTATCGGTTTGAATCATTAAATAACTTGCTATCAAGGAAAATAGTGAGTCATTGAGCATAATAATGAGGAGTTGTAATCCATTGAGTCACTAATAATGATTTGAGCAAAATATTCCAAGATTGCCTCAAATATGTTTCGACTCTACTTCGGCTCAAGTAAGATAAATCGTGTATGAGTATCACAAATTTTGACATTTCCCAATCAAACTTTCCAAAGTTAAGGTTACTCTTAAGGAGTCTAATGGATGTGGTATTGAGTTTTCATCATAATATGGATCCTCAAGTAGTAAACCTTCAAAATCTATAGGTTTGCTAATAATCTTGTGAAGGTTTGGTTTCATCAATGGAAGGGTCTTCTTCTAGTTGGTTTTGAATCCTCAAAATTTTCAATGGGAAAAAAAAAAAAAAAAAAAAAAGTTTTTGTATCAAAATGTTTGTCTCAAGCAATCACAAGCAATGTTGTTCTACAACAGGTCTATAGTCACTGAAGTTTAGAGTGTTACCATCGGCCCCTCGATCTCACTGAAAATATGCAAGTGAGATAGGGTACCGTTCTCGGAGAATGGAGGACCCATCATGGTGATTTGTTGTGTTTTTGATATTTGAGGGTGAATTTTTTTATGAAAATAAACTTTAGAAGTTTTTTTTGGTTAAACATTCACACTTCAAGGGTTCAAATGAATATTATCTTAAAGGGAAGAGGAATGTAAACCGGTTGTAGGAAGTTGTAATCTATGATGATCTATATTTGGATGACAGTTTTTGCAAAGTTCAACTCAGTCCGTTTCACGAAAAGGAAGGTCATTCTGATCCAACGACAATTGGTAATTTAAGGAATTTTTTAGAGAAATTCGGAAAATATAGCTATATTCCGAGAATTACCTCCATCGTAATCTAAAGGATGTTTTAGTAAAACTAGAAATGCCAGGTTCCAAACTTGAGAACGGAAG
>CM039505.1:21416685-21705211 GCA_022432975.1 Begonia masoniana | reverse complement strand
TTTTTTTTTCCCCCCCAAATACCGGATGATATAGAAGCTATTTGTAGTATAGGGACGGTAGATGTTTTACCATCGGTCGATGCGAGTCTATGACTTTATCGGCAGATGCAATTTAAGAGATGTTTAGAAACAGATGTGTCGCGTGGCGGGCACGTGACCATCGGTCGATGCGAGTCTATGACTCTATCGGCAGATGCAATTTAGGAGATGTTTAGAAACAGATGTGTCGCGTGGCGGGCACGTGACCATCGGTCGATGTGAGTCTATGACTCTATCGGTAGATGCAGTTTAGGAGATGTTTGCGAAGAAAAAATATATATATATAATACTAATAATGAACAAGGTGCATGAAGTAAGAACCGATTGATTAAGAGGTTAAGTTATAAATTACGTGGCGACTCCATTTGGGGTTGTTACAATATAATTGTCAACAGGTGGGTCAACACATGCCTGCAAGTGACGATTTGACAATCGACCCTTGTTCAAACATAACTGAACAAGGGTCAACCCTTGCTTTAAAGTGTCAACCCCTGCAGGGTTTGAATGTCATATGGTGACCCATCCATGTCATCCCTTAGTGTTGAGTGCAATATTCATAATCTTGATTTGTTCCAAGCTCAGACGAGTTTACGGTCCACGAGTTGGTACCTGAGGCTGTCATTCTTGTGCGGTAAGAAGAGCGGTTCTTCATCGAGGTAGAATTTTTATACTTTTTGCACTGCACTATATGGTTTTTATGAAAACTTTATTTTGGTGAGTTATCACCCATAAAAAACTTAACAGTGTTTGGTCACCTTGTTACGTATATATACATATGTTTTATATGTTTACTATTGAAGCATAGTGTAACGCCCCGAGTTGATTCAACTCGGTTTGTTACTCACATACTCCGAACTGTAATAAGAAAGTTCTAGGAAAAATTTTAAATTTCACTCACCGGCTAAATAGACATTTCTTTAAATCATCAAAACTTGCAGCGGAAAAACATTCATGTAAAACAGTGTCATTTCGAAAACAGACTAGAAGAACTTTTTAGTTTAAATAGAATAATGAAGAAAAATGTTCGAAAACTCTCTGCAACATCTACAGCCAGTTCGACGCTACTGGGCGCTCTGGCATCCACAGAGTCTGTCGTTCACAATCTTGGACAATATACTTGTCTATGACTCTGGACGATGGACTCTAGACAAGCGACTTTGGACGACGCAATTCTGGGAAATGTACCCTAAACGACATCCGCTTTGGACAACAACACACTGGACGACTACCTTGGACGAAGACACATCCACTGCTCTCTACGACAATTTACTTATAACTTTGGACCACTGTTCCTCTCGTCCACGGCTACATAGGTTTAACGTCTACAGATTTTTGTCCACAGACCACGTGACTTTATCGTCCACGGGTCATATGACTTCATCGTCCACGGGACTACATAAACTCCTCGTCCACAGACTAACGTCCATAAATACGTGACTTTATTGTCCATGGTCCACGTGACTACTTACTTTGGACGACAACTTTGGATGCCTATTTTACCTTCGAATTACCTGACGACTTTGGGCGACTGTTTTCGCCCGCAGAATGAACGACAACTTTGGACGACTATTTTGTCCACATAACAGATGGCTGTTTTCTCTTACAACTTTGGACGATGTTCTCGTCCACGATTTTGGACGATAATTCATCCACAACTCTAGACGACATTCCCAACAACTAAACAATACTTTAATCGATTCTGCACTAATCAGTGGACGATTCTGACTACAAGAGAAATTATAAAATTTTCACAGCAACCATTCAAAACAACTTAAATCCATAAATCAAAATCCAGAAAGGAGGACTGCAGTTAAAAACCAACCATGTCTCGTTATCAGAATGATTTCTAAAACATATCAAAGCATCTAAAACAACCATTGTCATTAAAATTCTCAGCACACTTTAATTAAACATTTGTCCACTAAGTTCCACACCTACTACCATTTGTTAAACTACCTCATCAGTTGCCAATGTCGTTGCCGGGTTGCACTCCTCCAACTACCCTTAATCCTCAACATGCTCAGAGAACACACCTGTGGTCACCTCTTCACCTACATCATAAAACTCATCTATTAGCCTAACGCTAAATAAGTAGAGCAAAATATGAAATGCAATGCTGAATCATAAATCCTATTGTAACGCCCGGGTTTTTGGATCTTAGGGTTTTCTAATTTCTTAGGTTATTTTCGTAAAATAGCAAATTAAAGTATTTTCTTGAGCGGGATGTTTCTTTAGAGCCCTAGGAATTTATGGGAATTTTTAGAGGAATAAGTGAAATTTTAAAAATCCAAATCGAAAGAGTAATGCTAGAGTTCCCATTTTAGCCTTTTAGTATGTTAATTCGTAAAAATAGCAAAATAAGTCCGTTTTGTGAACGGTGAGTTTTGTTAGAACTCTAAGATTAAATTGGAATATTTGGAGAAATAAAGAAATTGCAGAGAAACCGAATCGATAGACTAATTAAAGAATTAAGTATAGAATTGAGGGAAGGACATTTAAGTAATTTGGTAAGTAAAAATTAAAATTTTTATTTAAAACAGAATGGCTTCACGAAGAAGCCATTCTGCTGCCGAGCTCTCGACGACAGAGAGAGCCGAGCGACGACTCTCCTCCGATGTCCACCGCGATTCCTCGACGTTTTCTGGCCAGACAACGTCGGCGATTCCAGGGCTGCCATTTCCGACCGTCTTCGCACACAAACCAAACGGTAAGCTCAATTTTTGGCCCTGTTCTTGCTCGGTTTGTGGTCGAGGGTGACGAGCTGCGTTGAGCTCCGATCACCGGCCACTTTTGGCTGCTCTCGGCGTTGTATTGCCGAGCTTAATGCCGGCGCAGATCGCCGAGCAGCATGGTGCTCGGGTTGAGCTGGAAACAGGGGACCCGAGTTTGAGCCTAGGGTTTTCTTAATTGGAAACTTCGATTTTTGGTTAGATTATTCTAATTGAGGGTATATGTGGTCGATTGGTGAGGAAATGAGTGAGAATTGATAGAAAATCGGAAATGGGGGAAATTCTGGGTAAAGGGCAGAATCGGGTTTTTGCCATTTTGACCTAGCTATGGTCGTTTGTTTTAAATTTCCTTTTGGCGGGTTAAAATAGGTTATTAGAGGAGTATGTGGCCGCTGGAATCGTTTGATTCCGACAACCGACGCAAAAGTTATGCACGTTTGAAGTTTTGGGTCGGTTTTTACCGAACACAAATTAGTGGCCCGTTTAGTTAGGTTTTCGTTGGATTAGGCTAGAAATAGTAGTTTGAGATGTTTTCACGAAAATGAGAGTTTAGTTATGCCGAGCGAGTTCTAATGCAATGTTTTGATATTTAGGTTTTTCAGGTTCCACGGTTAAGATTTCAGATAGAGACAAATTGCTAAGGACGTTAGGTAAGTAGTGTATGTTTACGCGTTGCCCTTTTGGCCTACATCACAGGACGTTAGGATTTGTTTGCATGTTTTCAGTATGTTTAGACTATGCATCATGTTTTAGAAAAAGTACGAAAATGTTTTAGCATATGTTTTCACGATTTGAATGTAGAAACTACAACGATGTAAAATGAAAATGTATAGTGTCTGAGGGAAGTGGTTCACCCTTCAGATGTAAAGTGTGGAATGTCCAGAAAATATAGAACGTCTGAGGGAAGTGGTTCACCCTTCAGATGAAGTTGTGGAACGTCTAGAGATGGAGAAACTAATCCGCCCTCCATTGGTAGAGGATTACATGTATGTACGATGGAAACGATATAAACTGAAACGAAATGATTATGTACGATGAAACTGTAGAAACTGCATATGTTAAGTAAAATGTTTTAAATTCATATTGTCACTACTTGCTAAGCATTAGGCTTATAGTTTGAGTTCTGTGATGTAGGTGGGGAAGAACATGTACGGTGAGTTTCAACGAGCACACAAAGATTACGGACGCGGTTGGAGGAGTACGACTTTGGCGGCAACCCGGCAATATTGTTAGGGCGATTCCGACCGTGGTTAGTATGTGTCTGTGGTTAGTATGTGGACGTGTCTATTTTGGGTATGTTTACGTGTCGTTTTTATTAAGAAAGTGAACGGAAGTGTCTATGTATGTGGATAGATGATTTTTTTTGAAAAATGTATGAAAAGTTGAGTTTGATATATATGTAGTGGAAGTAGAACGTTTAGAATGTGGAGTCTTAATTTTAGAAATATACTGAAACTGTTTGGTTATTTTAAAACAGGTAAGGATACGCTCGATTTTTAGAGCGATCCACGCAGTTCGTTTTCGTGAATTTTAATACGTTTTCGGATATGTTTTTGGACTCCGTTTTGAGTTGGGATTTTGAGGGTTGAGTATTTTATGTTTAGAATGTTGGGGGTAAGTTTATGGAAGAAGTGTAGTTGAAAGAAATGGAGAAAAGTAGGAAAAAAAATGAGGTGGGTCAATTGTCTATGTCCGTTTTCTTTTAAAGTGTTAAGTAAAAATGAAAAATCTTATGCAAAAATACGAGGGCTTAGGTCAAAGTTATGTCAATGTAAAGTCAAGTCCTGTGACGGCCCTACGGGGTTGGGGTCGTTACAGTTATGGTATCAGAGACACGTGGTCGCAATCGTTCAGTTGATTACCTAACAATGCCACTCGCCCCATGGAAGTGCATCGCCAACTATAAGTGTTTAAGTTTAAGTAATGATCTATAGATGTTTATAGTGTTTTGTGTTTTCTAACATGTCTAGGTACAAGAAAAGGCTGTGAGTACCTAAGCAACCTCGAATGGATCCCAATAGCCAGTTTATGGACATATTACGCCAACAGTAATAACAGATAGGGGTTTTGCTAAATCGAAATGGACAAGGTAACGATTCTCAGGACCAAGGTGGAGAAAGGTTTAGACGACTTAGGCCCCCAACATTCGATGGACAGTCGTCGGATCCCACTTGCGCCGATGAGTGGATTCGCAAGATCGAGAGCATGTTTGCTTATGCTAACGTAGAGGAAACCGACAAGGTAACGTGTGCGGTATTTAACTTGGATAAGGATGCCATTTTCTGGTGGGATACAGTGATGGCCGTTACGGATACGAAGGTTATGACGTGGGAACAGTTCAAGACGACATTCTACAACAACTATTTTAGTCGCACTCACCGAGCCAACAAGAGAGCAGAGTTTTCCAAACTACGCCAAACGGGAACAGTGGCCGAGTATGTACAAAGGTTTGAGTCTTTATCTCGCTATGCAGGTCCTTTGGTTGGCAACAATGAGGACAAAGTTTTTCAGTTTGTGGAAGGTTTAAAGTTGGAGATTCTGAAAGGAGTAAAGACTGCAAGCATCGACGACATGCCGTACCATTTGGTTGTGGCCAAGGCATTAAAACTGGATGATATTGAAATGAAACTACAACGACAAAGAGAAATGTCGAGAAGGCCCTTCAGAGAATCTATGACTCAACAAAGTGACGAAGAACAACAACCACCGAGGGGCACAAAAAGGACGAGTGATGAAGAAATTAGTCAAGGAAATGGAAAACGTGCCTCGGGATATTCGCAGTTCCCTCAATGCCCAACGTGTAAGAAGTTCCATGATGGGGTGTGCAAGGCAGGTTCGGGCCGATGTTTTATCTGTAATGAGCAAGGTCATATTTCTACGGGCTATCCAAAGAAGAATCTAGGAAGGTGTTTCAAGTGTCAAGAGGTAGGTCATCTTTCCAGGAACTGTCCTAAGAAAGGTAAAGGGCAGTGCTTTGTTTGCAATAGGACGGGCCATCTTGCCAGAGACTGCCCGACACGGAACAAAGGACTCACAAGAGTATCGCCAAGAATCTTCTCCCTCAATAGTGCAGACAACGAAGAGCAGCCTACCGTAGTTGCAAGTATGTTTCATTTTAATTAATTATAGAAGATGCTAAAGTAGAAATGTTAGGATAAGTCGTATAGAAGTTATGTAGCATGTTTGAACTAGACTCAAGGACTAGGGAGGTAAGGAGATTTGGATTTAAGGCGTTAAATTATCTGCAACAAGTTTGCTAACAAGATAGCCGTTTGAGGAAATTGATGTAAAGGATTGAGGAGAATACTTAGGACCTGATTTTTGAGAAAGCAGAAGTGGATAGATTAATTAGTGAATTTTAGAGAAAATCCTGAGAGGAAATAAATATTTGTTTATGTGTTGAGAAACTTAGGGAAATGATTAGAATTGGTATTATGTAGTTTATGAAGTAGGAAAAAAGGAAGGTTGAAAGTTGAGGTTTAATTCATTAGAATCTAGTGGTGTGCAAATTGGAAAAATATAGGAAATTTTGAATGAGGAAAATAGGAACTATGCGATGTAAGGTAAAAAGGATGATATGATAGATTTAGAATTGTGTATAGATTTATAAGGGTAAGTGTAAAGGCCTTTAGGTTTAATTGAGAGTTAAAATAAGAAGGTTAGCATTTAGGTGTTTAGTGTTTCATGTGAGATAAGTCAAAAGGTTTAGGTAAATTGCGACTCATAAGTTATGTCGAAGTGTCTTTGCACCGTTGAAGTATTGAAAGAATGGTTTAAGGAATTAGTAGACCTAAGAATTTGATAGTGTTTGGTGACAACCAAGGTGAAAGTGGGATAAATCGAGCATAGTGGACACAAGTATAGCAACTTAGAGAATACTTTGAAAGAAAAGGGGGTAAATTTAAGTATTCAGAGCCCCGAGTACTAGGATTGTGTTAGAGTGACTAATGGAACGTCATGTTTGCCAAATGTCCATGGGTATATGGGTGCGAGTGATGGATTAGAAATTTGATGGTAAGGTATAGGAGGACTTGGAAGTGGAAGAATTAGGATAAGAAGACTATGTATTAGGTCCTTCGTATTAAGTAATAGAAGAAGCTTCGAGGAATTATGATGGCTATAGATGCGTTAGATTGATGTGGTATGAGAAAAGTAGGGAAACGATTGAATGTAATTCGAGGAAAACTAGAGTGGAGGTTGAGTTGGGGGAGATTTGAGAGATTAAGTGATGATGGATTAGGTTGAAAGCAATGGACGTATGAGTGATTGAGTTACAAATGCATAGTTAGGAGAATCACAACTTTGAAAATCTAAGAATTGTCATTTCCCGATAGGTGATTAAGGATATAGTGTAATCAAGATTTAGTATTGCAACAGTAATTACGGTGGTAGCATTGGAGTGAGAAATTAGAGGATTGACTAAGCAACAATTTTGCGGACAAAATTTCATTTAAGGAGGGAAGGATGTGACGCCCGGGTTTTCGGATCTTAGGGTTTTCTAATTTCTTAGGTTATTTTCGTAAAATAACAAATTAAAGTATTTTCTTGAGCAGGATGTTTCTTTAGAGCCTTAAAAATTTATTGGAATTTTTAGAGGAATAAGTGAAATTTTAGAAATCCAAATCGAAAGAGTAATGCTAGAGTTCCCGTTTTAGCCTTTTAGTATGTTAATTCGTAAAAATAGAAAAATAAGTCCGTTTTGTGAACGGTGAGTTTTGTTAGAACTCTAAGATTAAATTGGAATATTTGGAGAAATAAAGAAATTGCAGAGAAACCGAATCGATAGACTAATTAAAAAATTAAGCATAGAATTGAGGGAATGGCATTTAAGTAATTTGGTAAGTAAAAATTATAATTTTTATTTAAAACAGAATGGCTTCACGAAGAAGCCATTCTGCTGCCGAGCTCCCGACGACAAAGAGAGCCGAGCGACGACTCTCCTCCGACGTCCACCGCGATTCCTCGACGTTTTCCGACCATAAAACCTCGGCGATTCCAGGACTGCCATTTCCAATCGTCTTCGCGCACAAACCGAATGGTAAGCTCAATTTTTGGCCCTGTTCTTGCTCGGTTTGTGGCCGAGGGTGACGAGCTACGTTGAGCTCCGATCACCAGCCGTTTTTGGCTGCTCTCGGCGTTGTATTGCCCAGCTTAATGCCGGCGCAGATCGCCGAGCAGCATGGTGCTCGGGTTGAGCTGGAAACAGGGGACCCGAGTTTGAGCCTAGGGTTTTCTTAATTGGAAACTTCGATTTTTGGTTAGATTATTCTAATTGAGGGTATATGTGGTCGATTGGTGAGGAAATGAGTGAGAATTGATAGAAAATCGAAAATGGGGGAAATTCCGGGTAAACGGCAGAATCGGGTTTTTTGCCATTTTGACCTAGCTATGGTCGTTTGTTTTAAATTTTCTTTTGGCAGGTTAAAATAGGTTATTAGAGGAGTATGTGGCCGCTGGAATCGTTTTATTCCGACAACCGACGCAAAAGTTATGCACATTTGAAGTTTCGGGTCGGTTTTTATTGAACCCAAATTAGTGGCCCGTTTAGTTAGGTTTTCGTTGGATTAGGCTAGAAATAGTAGTTTGAGATGTTTTCACGAAAATGAGAGTTTAGTTATGCCGAGCGAGTTCTAATGCAATGTTTTGATATTTAGGTTTTTCAGGTTCCACGGTTAAGATTTCAGATAGAGACAAATTGCTAAGGACGCCAGGTAAGTAGTGTATGTTTACGCGTTGCCCTTTTGGCCTACATCACAGGACGTTAGGATTTGTTTGCATGTTTTCAGTATGTTTAGACTATGCATCATGTTTTAGAAAAAGTACGAAAATGTTTTAGCATATGTTTTCACGATTTGAACGTAGAAACTACAACGATGTAAAACGAAAATGTATAGTGTCTGAGGGAAGTGGTTCACCCTTCAGATGTAAAGTGTGGAACGTCCAGAAAATATAGAACGTCTGAGGGAAGTGGTTCACCCTTCAGATGAAGTTGTGGAACGTCTAGAGATGGAGAAACTAATCCGCCCTCCATTGGTAGAGGATTACATGTATGTACGATGGAAACGATAAAAACTGAAACGAAATGATTATGTAACGCCCCTAATACTACCCATTTTATCCGTATAAATTTTTCATTTTATTTTACACTTTGAGCGGAAATTAAATCAGAATTGAAGTCTACATTTTAAACCACTTAAAACAAAACCATTTATAAACTTAAAACTATTTAAAAACAATTAATAAAACCATTAAAACATTTATCAATCGGTGAAGGGTAAAATCGGAAAGCAGAGGCAGAAGAAAGGCAGCGACTAATCGCTGCAAACGCTGCATTATGCAGCAACCAGTCGCTGCATAATGCAGCGCACGATCGCTGCAGATTATGTACGATGAAACTGTAGAAACTGCATATGTTAAGTAAAATGTTTTAAATTCATATTGTCACTACTTGCTAAGCATTAGGCTTATAGTTTGAATTCTGTGATGTAGGAGGGGAAGAACATGTACGGTGAGTTTCAACGAGCACACAAAGATTACGAACGCGGTTGGAGGAGTACGACTATGGTGGCAACCCGGCAATATTGTTAGGGCGATTCCGACCGTGGTTAGTATGTGTCTGTGGTTAGTATGTGGACGTGTCTGTTTTGGGTATGTTTACGTGTTGTTTTGATTTATGTATGTGGATAGATGATTTTTTTGAAAAATGTATGAAAAGTTGAGTTTAATATATATGTAGTGGAAGTAGAACGTTTAGAATGTGGAGTCTTAATTTTAGAAATATACTGGAACTGTTTGGTTATTTTAAAACAGGTAAGGATACGCTCGATTTTTAGAGCGATCCACGCAGTTCGTTTTCGTGAATTTTAATACTTTTTCGGATATGTTTTTGGACTCCGTTTTGAGTTGGGATTTTGAGGGTTGAGGTATTTTATGTTTAGAATGTTGGGGGTAAGTTTATGGAAGAAGTGTAGTTGAAAGAAAGGGAGAAAAGTAGGAAAAAAAATGAGGTGGGTCAATTGTCTATGTCTGTTTTCTTTTAAAGTGTTAAGTAAAAATGAAAAATCTTATGCGAAAATACGAGGGCTTAGGTCAAAGTTATGTCAATGTAAAATCAAGTCCTGTGACGACCCTACGGGGTTGGGGTCGTTACACCTATTCATGCAGTTTCTACATTCACAACTCAGTTGTATTCGTTCGCTGTTGATCCCTCTGTACGATAGGAAGTGGATCAATTTTCTAAAGTCTACATCCTCTACTCGATTAAGGGGCAGATTAGTTCCCTTAATAGCTGATCTGATCCCCCTGTTCGATGGGAAGTGGATCATTTTTCCCAAAGTATAAATATCTTCTGTCTCAATTAAGGGGCGGATTAATTCCCTTAATAGTTAAATTAATTCAATCTGCTCATGTCTTACCATGCCATTACATGTAAATTCGTTTTCATATTCTTTCAAAACAAGATACATAACATACTGAAAACATACAAACAAGTATAAACCCTACTGTTTTGTGATGTAGGCCCGAAGGCACATACATACTCTACTTACCTGGCTTCCTGAAAATGCTTGGTTGCAAACTACTTCGGGGGTTCTGCTCGAACCTACAGCCATAGACAGTGTATCAATTAGATCTTCACTAAACCTCATTTTAAACTATCTAGAAGTCTAATGAAGCTAGTTGGGAGCTCTATTCTTCGAGCATTACCAAATCGCTACAAAACCCGAACTAATCTCTCACTTATAGCATTCCCAAATACGCTTCTACAATCCCCTCTATCATCAATAATCACTAATATAGCAAGAAATCAAAGTAAAACTCACCTAAGTTGAAGAAAAATCAGAGAGAAACTTGCCAAGAGAAGTCTGCCGAGTTGAGCTCCCAAAAAGGAAAGTGAATAGTGGCGGCTAAACCTTCAGCTAAACCCTCCTTTAATACCTTATACCTCACAAATTACACATATGCCCTTAACTAACCAACTTTAACCTATTTAAGTAACCAATCAAATTCACTTAATCCCATAAAAATAAAAGTCACAAAAATGTTGTTATTAAATTAAGGCTGACAATTACTGGTTGCTACAATCTACCCTCCTTAAAAGAATTTTGTCCTCAAAATTCACTGCTTAAACAGCTCGGGATAACAGCTCATCATGTCCTGCTGCCGTTCCCAAGTTACCTCCTCTACATTCTGGTTACGCCATAACACTTTCACCAGCTGAACCTCCTTGTTACGTAGCACTTTTGTTGCATAGTCCAGAATTTTCACTGGTTTCTCCTCATAGGTAAGAGTATGATGAATTTCAATGTTCTGCTGTTCCGCAACCTGAGTTGGACTCCACATACACTTCTTCAGCATGGAAACATGGAACACATTGTGAATTCCTTCCATAGAGACTGGTAACTGTAATTGATAGGTTGTCTTCCCAATCCTCTTCAAGATTGAAAATGGTCCGATGTATCTGGGATTCAACTTGCCTCTCTTCCCGAATCTCACAACTCCTTTGAACGGTGAAACCTTGAGAAAAACTTAATCATCGACTTCAAATTCTAAATCTCTACGTCTTCTATCGGCATACCTTTTCTGCCGGCTTTGAGCTGTCAAGATGTAGCACTCGGGTTTTTTTTAGGGAAAATTGGAGAGAAGATTTATTGGAATTTGAAAGGGCATAATGAGAATTTAGTTTTATTAAAGTTAATTTAGTTTTATTATTATTATTAATTAATTAATTAAAAAAAACAAATAAATAAAATAGAACAACAGAATGGCATTCGCCATTCTGCTGTTCGAGCCCGTCGGCGAGAGGAGAGCAGGGGATGGGGAGAGTGCGACGTGAGGCGATCTCCGACCAAAACCACTGCGATTTCCGGCGTTCTCTGGCCAGACAACGGCGACGAGCGGGTCTCGGTTGTCTCCACGCACAAATCGACAGGTAAGATTCTGTTTTGCCCTGTTTTCGGCTCTTTTCGTGGCCGAGGGAGACGAGCCAGTTTTGGCTCCGATCACCGGCGATTTTTGGTCGTTTTCGGCGTGGGTTTGCCGACCCTTGGTCCGGCTTTCATCGCCTGGCCGTGAGGAGCCCTATTTGGGCGAAATATAGTGAAGCCCGATTTGGGCAATTCGGGTTTTGCTTGTAATCTCTGGATTTTTTGTTAGATTATGTTAATTGGATGTTAGGGGGATTGATTGGTGAGGAATTAGGTGGAAATTGATGGAAAATCGAAAAGGGGGAAATTTCTGGTTAAAGGGCAGTTCGGGTTTTTGCCATTTTAACCTAGCTAGGGTTAATTGTTTTAAAATTCATTTTGGCAAGTTAAAATAGGTTATTAGAGGAGTACGTGGCCGCTGGAATCGTTAGATTCCGATATCCGACGCGAAAGTTATGCACGTTTGAAGTTCGGGTCAGTTTTTACCGAACCCAAATTAGTGGCCCGTTTAGTTAGGTTTTAGTTGGATTAGGTTAGAAATAGTAGTTTGAGAGTAATTGGTGAATGTAACCTTGAGTTTAATGAAGTTTGGGTATTTGTCGTAGATCGAGCCGTAGGTGGACAGGTAACTGAATATTCTCAGCGAGCTAGGACGCCAGGTAAGTAGTTGTGAATTCCTTTCGCCTTCGGGCCTACACCATAGAACGGTAGGGTTATTTATTTATTTTGTGTTGTGTTTGTTGTTTCGTGTTGCATTGTGTTGATTGTTTCGTGTAGTGTTGCATATTTGAAGCATGCATCATGGTATAGCACGTTAGGTACGCCTAGTGGCATTGTTTGGCATTGTGAGCATGAACGTAATCAGATAAAGTAAATTGTAAATGCATCTCGAATAGGATAACTTGTCGGGCTGAGGTTGCTGGTGTGTGCACCCCGAAGGGTACTCTATGAGAGATGACCGGCTAAAACACATATTGCATTTCGAATAGTGTGCCTTGTCGGGCTGAGGTTGCTGATGTGTAGCACCCCGAAGGGTACTCTATGAGAGATGACCGGCTAAAACACATATTGCATTTCGAATAGTATGCCTTGTCGGGCTGAGGTTGCTGGTGTGTAGCACCTCGAAGGGTACTCTATGAGAGATGACCGGCTAAAACACATATTGCATTTCGAATAGTGTGCCTTGTCGGGCTGAGGTTGCTGGTGTGTAGCACCCCGAAGGGTACTCTATGAGAGATGACCGGCTAAAACACAAATTACATTTCGAATAGTGTGCCTTGTCGGGCTGAGGTTGCTGGTGTGTAGCACCCCGAAGGGTACTCTCTGAGAGATGAACGGCTAAAACATGTAATCCTGAATAGTGTGCCTTGTCGGGCTGAGGTGCTGGTGTGTAGCACCCTGAGGGGACCTCTATGAAGGATGGTGGTTCTGAGTGTGGCCATCCTAGACGGTTATGAGATGTGTGCCAACTCGTTCCACACGTCTTATGAAAGATTAAAGCAAGATTAAAGCAAGATTAAAGCAACGAACAGCAAATAAGTACAACTGAGTGATAGAAACTGCATGTGTTAGGGTGATTGCATTGTGTAGTGTCGCATTTGTATTCCCTACTTGCTAAGCATTAGACTTATGTTTTGTGTTCTATGGTGTAGGTAACGAAACGGTTACAGGTGAGCTAAGCGAGTGAGTCAGGACTTGGATGCAGTCGGAGACGCACGGGGCATGCCGGTGCAGGCAGTTGTCGGAGCGCCTCGACCATGGTCTTCGGAAAGATGTGGGTGGAACAGTATTTTGGGTCGTGTATAATTTACATTTATTTTGATGGTTTGTAGAGTTGCCTTTTTGGCTGATGTTGTTTTGAGAGTTCTTGTATAGCTATGTGGGTTTATTGTATATAGTCATAGTTAAGGGTGATGTGTTGCCCTATATTACGGATTTTCTTCACTTAGGGATGTTAGTATTATAGTTTCCATCTTTACTACTATTTGAAGATTTCGTATGTTGATTCCTGGTTAGTTAAGTAGGAGTATTCTGGATTTGTTGGGAATGTATTTAGTTGCAAGTACCTAGCATTTTGGAGGCGCTATTTATAGGCGTTACTTTGCCGAAATTTTCGGAAAGGACGCCGTGGTGCTTAATGGTTAGGAGTAAGGGAATTAGTGAGTCTAGGCAGCTAGGTATGACGTAAGTGAGTTTTGAGATATTTAGTTTTAAATTCAGCTGTGTCAGTCCTAATTTATGATTTAGGGTTTATAATAATTATTTTAAATTAGGTTTTAACTTAGGATTGGTCAGCAAGGTAGCGTACCGAGCCAGGGTGGGTTCGGGGGCGTTACACAAGATTCGCTGTCGGATAAGGGCAACCTTCTCCACTGTTTGTTACACAATATCAGGACCAATCAAACGTGCTTCTCCAACTTAATCTAAGTACAATGGAGATCTGCCTTTCATCCATATAATGCCTTATACGGTGTCATACCTATTGTCGCCTGAAAACTTGTTGTTATAGGAAAATTCCACCAAGAATAAATACTTGCTCCAAGAACCTTGAAATTCTAATATGCATGCACAAAGCATATCTTCTAACGTTTGAATAGTCCTCTCAGATTGTCCATCTGTTTGAGGGTGAAATGTCGTACTAAAATTGAGCTGTGTACCCATAGCCTTGTGCAGACTCTTCCAGAACTTCGATGTAAACCTAGAAACTTGGTCTGATACTATTGTGATTAGGAACCCCATGCAATCATACAATCTCATGCACATACAACTCAGCAAGCTGATCCATAGAGTAAGTCATTTTTATTGGCAGATTTGGTTAGACGATCAACTATCACCCAAATATATCATGCCCCTTTGCAGTTCTAGGCAATCCCACAACAAAGTCCATCGTTATTTGTTCCCATTTCCATTCCGAAAGTGGTAACGGTTGTAATGTTCCCATAGGTCTTTGATGTTCAACCTTAATCTGTTGACAATTCAAACACGATCCTATGTACTCTGCCACACTCCATTTCATATTTGGCCACCAATAATGTTGTTTAAGGTCTCTGTACATTTTCATACTTCCAAGATGAACAAAGAATTTAGAAGAATGAGCTTCCGAAAGGATCTCTTTTTGAAGTTCTTCATTAGCCGGAACAAACCATCTATTCTGAAACTTTAGAATTCCATCATCAGAATAGTTAAAATCTGACTTATCGGTAGAATCCATGCTTAACTTGTACTTGTTGCACTCAACATCATTAGCCTGAACTTCTTTTATTTTCTCAAGAATAGTAGGCTTCAAGGATATGGCAGAATGCATAGCTGACACACTGGACACTGTTTCCAAATTGAACCTTTGAAATTCTGACTCCAAAGCTAACGGCATGTCAAGAATCATTGCTAAGGTTGACATAGTCACTCTGCTCAACGCATCAGCCACCACATTCGCCTTGTCGGGGTGGTATTTGATCTCAAAATTGTAGTCCTTGACAAACTCCAACCACCGACGTTGCCTCATGTTTAACTCTTTCTGTGTGAAAATATATTTCAGACTATTATGATCTGAAAATATTTAACAAGGTTGTCCATATAAGTAATGCCTTTAAATTTTCAATGCAAAAACTACCAGCTGCTAACTCCAAATCATGTGTAGGATAATTCTTCTCATGTGTTTTCAGCTGTTCAGAAGCATAAGCTATCACTCTTTCATCTTGCATCAATACACAGCCAAGACCAACTTTGGAAGCATCACGATAGATGCTAAACTTTCGATTCTCAACAGGAAGTGTTAATATTGGGGCATTAGTCAATCTCTGTTTCAAAGTCTGAAAACTGTACTCACACTCCTCAGTCCATGAATACTTCATGTTTTTTCCTTGTTAACCGAGTGAGGGGTGTAGCAATCTTTGAGAACCCTTCAATGAATTTCCTGTAATATCCTGCAAGTCCAAGGAAACGCCGTATATCTGTAGCATTCTTTGGTTGGGGCCACTCCCATGACTGCTTGAACCTTGGCTGGATCGACAAATATCTCATCTTCCGAGAAAACGTGACCCAAAAAGTGAACTTTGGTCCAACCAAAACTCGCACTTGGAAAGCTTGGCATAAAGTTGGTGCTGCTTTAGTACTTCTAATACCAAGGTCAGGTGCTTTGCATGCTCATCCTTAGAATGTGAATAAATTAAGATATCATCAATAAACACTGAAAAATTTATCTAGATACTCGTGAAACACCCTATTCATAAGGTTCATGAAAGCTGCTGGTGCATTTGTCAATCCAAAAGACATTACCAAGAACTCATAATGTCCATACCTCGTGCGAAAGGCAGTCTTTGGAATATCTTAAGATTTAACTTTCAATTAATAGTAGCCAGACCTTAGGTCAATCTTAGAGAAGACCCGTGCACCATGGAGTTGGTCGAATAAATCATCAATTATGGGTAGTGGATACTTGTTTTTGATAGTTAACTTATTCAATTCCCGATAATCAACACACATACGCAATGATCCATCCTTCTTCTTAACAAAAAGGACTGGTGCACCTCAAGGTGAAAAGCTAGGGCGTATGCTTTTTCCAACAGTTCCTCCAACTGTGTCTTTAACTCTCTAAGTTCCATTGGTGCTAATCTATATGGATTCTTAGATACAGGTTTTGTGCCCGGGTAAACATCTACAACAAACTCTATTTCCCTATCTGCGGCAAGCCAGGAAGATCATCCAGAAATACTTCTAGGAAGTCTTGGACAATTAAGACGTTTTGAGGACTTGATTTTCCTACAACCTGCGTGTCTATAGCACTGGCCAAAAAGCATAAATACTCCCCGCATGGAGAAGGCCTAGCGTTGATAAGAGTTAAAACATACATCCTCCTATCCTTCTTCAAAGCTTGAAATGTACGTTTCAAACCACCAGGGGGTTGAAAACTAACTATCCCAGTCCTACAATCGATTGTGGCATAATGCTTGAACAACCAATCCATATCCAAGATTACATCAAATCTCATTATCTCCATGATAATGAGATCAGCAGGCAGATTCATACTTCCCACTGACACCACACTATTAAGCATCACTTGGTTAGAGTGTATGCATTCTCCGAAGGGTAATGCAACATTAAACGCATGCACAGTTGGCGTAGGCCGTACATCTACCTTGACAACAAACGCAGACGCTACAAAAGAATGCGTTGCACCAGAATCTATTAAAGTAAAAGTAGGCATAGAGTTGATCAATATGGTACCTGACACCACAGCAAGCTGATCATTATCACCCGACTCCATCATGGAGAATATCCTCGGCTTCAACTTAGCAGGGCCACTCTTTAAAGCTGGACAGTCTCTGTTAACATGGCCAACCTTATTACAGTTGTAGCATCGAATGACTCTGAGTTTCGGGCAATCCTTGAACGTGTGTCCAACTTCTTCACAGTTGAAACATTTTCCCGAACCGATTCTGCACTCACCCGGGTGATTCTTCAACCATTTCGGACATTGGAAAATTTTCCTGGTATCTTGTACCTTCTTTCATGTTCCTTGGCTACCCTGGCCTTTACTGGGCCTTTTTGTCCCACGATGTTATTGCGACTGGGTGGTTCCTTGTATAAACTTCCGTGGAGCTTCCCACTACCCACGACATTTCATTTCCGCCTCTTCCACCACCAGCGTCGTGTCCACAACTTCGCTGTAAGTCAAGCCCTTAATGCCAGAAATCTTCACTCCTCTATAAATCTCTGGCTTCAGTCCATTCACAAACTGAAAAACTTTGTCTTCATTCCTGTGTACGAGGTGCCTAGCAAACCTGGACAGGGACTCAAATTGTCGGTTGTACTCAGACACGGACCCCGTCTGTTTCAATTGTAGAAACTCCACTTTCTTTGTAGTCTGGACAGTACTGTTAAAGTATTTCTCATATAAAACTTCCTTGAATTGCGCCCAAGACATTTCCAGGACATCAGTGGTGGTTTCCATCGTTTCCCACCAAAGCTGAGCATCATCGGCCAAATGAAATGTTTCCAAAGTGACTTTGTCTCCTTCTCCAATATTGGCACATCTGAACATACTCTCAATCTTCTTAAGTCATTCCTCGACAACAATCGGATCAGATGATTTTCCATCAAACGTGGGCGGTTGTAGTCTCCAGAATCTGTCTCCAGACTGCTCATTACTGGAACTTGAGTTGGCAATCCCTTGCACCTCTCGGTTCAATAGTAGTCCCAATTGGTCGGACTGCTGACGCACCAAATCTATCAGCTGCCTAATCACACTAGGATCCTCACTTCCCAGATTTGGTGTCTCTCTCGATATTCTTGGTCTGCCTGGTCGTCTAGACATTTTGCTATATTCCCAGACAAGGTTAAATACTCTCATAAATATCTAATAACTAAGGTTAACATAAACACTTACAGTTGTTGGAGTACTCCCACGCGACGATCGGCACTGATGAGTAATCTTTTGAATGGTTTAACAAAATGTCTATGATACCATACTATAACGCCCCGAGTTGATTCAACCCGGTTGTTACTCACATACTCCGAACTGTAATAAGAAAGTTCTAGGAAAAATTTAAAATTTCACTCAACGGCTAAATCGACATTTCTTTAAATCATCAAAACTTGCAGCGGAAAAACATTCATGTAAAACAGTGTCATTTCAAAAACAGACTAAAAGAACTTTTCAGTTTAAATTGAATAATGAAGAAAAATTTTCAAAAACTCTCTGCGACACCTACAACCAGTTCGACGCTACTGGGTGATCTGGCATCCACAGAGTCTGTCGTTCCCAATTTTGGACAATATACTTGTCTACGGCTCTGGATGACGGACTCTGGACAAGCGACGTTGGACGACGCGATTCTAGGAAACGTACCCATGACAACATCGCTTTGGACAACAACACTTTAGACGACTACCTTGGTCGAAGACTCATCCACTGCTCTCTACGACAATTTACTTATAACTTTGGACTACTGTTCCTCTCGTCCACGGCTACATAGGTTTAACGTCTACAGATTTTCGTACACGGACCACGTGACTTTATCGTCCAAGGGTCACGTGACTTCATCGTCCATGGGACTACATAAACTCATCGTCCACGGACTAACGTCCATAGACTTACTTAAATTTGTCGTACACAGACCACATGACTCTATCGTCCATAGTCCACGTGACTACTTACTTTGGACGACAACTTTGGATGACTATTTTACCTTCAAATTACCTGACAACTTTGGACGACTGTTTTCTCCTGCAGAATGGACGACAACTGTGGACGACTATTTTGTCCACAGAACAGATGGCTGTTTTTGCTTACAACTTTGGACGATGTTCTCGTCCACGACTTTAGACGATAATTCATCCATAACTCTAGACGATATTCCCAACAACTAAACAATACTTTAACCGATTATGCACTAATCAGTGGATGATTCTGACTACAAGAGGACTTATAAAATTTTCACAGCAACCATTCAAAACAACTTAAATCCATAAATCAAAATCCAGAAAAGAGGACTGCAGTTAAAAACCAAAAATGTCTCATTATCAGAATGATTTCTAAACCATATCAAAGCATCTAAAACTACCACTGTCATTAAAATTCTCAGCACACTTTAATTAAACATTTGTCCACTAAGTTCCACACGTACTACCATTTGTTAAACCGCCTCATTAGTTGCCAATGTCGTTGCCTGGTTGCACTCCAACTGCCCTTAATCCTCAACATGCTTAGAGAACACACTTGTGGTCACTTCTTCACCTACATCACAAAACTCATCTATTAGCCTAATGCTAAATAAGTAGAGCAAAATATGAAATGCAATGCTGAATCATAAATCCTATTCATGCAATTTCTACATTCACAACTCAGTTGTATTCGTTCTCTGTTGATCCTTCTGTACGATGGGAAGTGGATCAATTTTCCCAAAGTCTACATCCTCTACTCGATTAAAGGGCGGAATAGTTCCCTTAATAGCTGATCTGATCCCCCTGTTCAATAGGAAGTGGATCATTTTTCCCAAAGTATAAATATCCTTTGTCTCAATTAAGGGGCGGATTAATTCCCTTAATAGTTAAATTAATTCAACCTACTCATGCCTTACCATGCCATTACATGTAAATTCGTTTTCGTATTCTTTTAAAACAAGATGCATAACATACTGAAAACATACAAACAAGCATAAACCCTACTGTTTTGTGATGTAGGCCCGAAGGCACACACATACTTTACTTACCTGGCTTCCTAGAAATGCTTGGTTGCAAACTACTTCGGGGGTTTTGCTCGAACCTAAAGCCATGGACAGAGTATCAATTAGATCTTCACTAAACCTCATTCTAAACTATCTAGAAGTCTAAGGAAGCTAGTTGGGAGCTCTGTTCTTCGAGCATTCTCGAATCGCTACAAAACTCGAACTCAACTCTCACTTACAGCATTCCCAAATACGCATCTACAATCCCCTCTATCATCAATAATCACTAATACAGCAAGAAATCAAAGTAAAACTCACCTAAGTTGAAGAAGAATCGGATAGAAAATCGCCAAGAGAAGTCTGCCGAGCTGAGCTCCCAAAAAGGAAAGTGAATAGTGGCGACTAAACCTTCAGCTAAACCCTCCTTTAATACCTTATACCTCACAAATTACACATATGCTGATATGCCTACGGTCCCGATCCATCGTGCACAAGTCAAGAGGTATGTAATTAATTATTTATTTTATCTATCTAATGAACTTGTGGAATTTTGTAGGTAAGTGGATTCTCAAGGCTTGGAAAGAATTAATGAAGAGGGAAATTGTTTTCCTTAAATTCAAATTGTGTAAATGAGCCTTGTATTTAATTTATATATTTTTAGGAAACTTTAGTTTTATTTAAAACTCGTTATTTGGCAAACTTTAGCCTTTTAGAATGCATGTTTGTAATGGTCTTTAAAGGGGATGCTAAACCAAGGCGAACCAAGGAGAGAACCAGTTGAACCGAAAAGAACAAAGGGTTGAACCGGACTGAACCAAGGTAAAACAAGGCTGAACCAAAATAAACCAAGGAGCAAAGGAGTGAACCAGCCCTTAGAAGCTCGCTGCCCAGTGAACCGCTCCACGCCATTCAGCTGAGAGACCTAAAATCAGTTCACTGTCGCTGCTCATGCCTCAGCCGATTCACGCCAACTGCAAGATCCTTCTTCGCCAACGGTCACCTGCCAGTCGCCTTCCATCGCCATCGCCAGAAGTCTCGATCTTCTTTTCGGTGTATTTAGCTTCCACGGTAACTCTGTAATAGTAGATTCGAATTTTTGGAAATACAGAAGAGTTTTTCTTCCTTGTCAGAGTGACCTCCGTGAGCGAGAGAGAGAGCCCCTCTCTGGTTTCACCGGTGCGCAGCACCAGGGGTGGACCATTGTATTGTGCCTCGAGCCCTCGGTTGCTAGGGGGTATTCTTAGCCCATTTTCACTCCTCTGTGTCAAAGAGCGGAAACTGAATATGAGCGAGAACCGAGTGCCCTTCGCTGGCACCTCCTTCGGCAACGTTGGAGTTCTTCTCCCAAACGCTCAAGCGTTGGGACAGCTGCGGGCCTTCCTTCATTTCATCTTCCATTTTCGCATATTTTTGCACAGCACCTACATCACGAAATCAATATTACGCCATCCTTCGCGTTACGCCAAATCGCCTCTGTTTTCGTCAAATTTTTGCCACTATTTTCATGCATTTTTTTTTTCTTCTTCTCTTTTGGCTTCCGCAAATGTGAGTTTGAGTGTCATTGTGGCACCCCGATTCCCATCATTTGGTATCAGAGACGAACCTGGAAGCTCACTGTGTTTGTTTTCATTTTCTGACAATTTTTCTATTTTGTTTTTCTTTTTTTTTTCGTGTCTGTTCTCTGTTTTAGTGTCTTGTGTTCTGTTTGTTTCCTTTTTCTGTCTGTGTCTCATGTTGCATGTTCATCTGAGATTCCTCCTCCAGCATGCTCTGCATTTAAAAAAAAAAAAAATTGCATTCCTTTTTCTGTTCTTTTCTGGTTTGCTGAACTGTTGTCTGTTTCGGTCCAGCATGTTAATTGTGTTAGCTTGGTAGCTTAGGTTGGATAATTAGCTTGTTCTTTTTCTGCTGATTATTTGTTTTCTGTTTGTTATGTTCCTTGTCTGTTCTGTCTTTGTTTCTGTTTGTGTTGGTGTCGGAAAATTTCAGAAATCTGTTTTTCTGAGTTTTTGCAAAACTGTTTTCTTGTTCTGTTTGTGTTTATTTCGGTTCTGTTTCATGTTCCATCTAGATTGTTTAGGTTGTTAAATGTTTTTGTGTCTTGTTTAGATGGTCTTTTCTGTTCGGTGTTTGTCTGTCATTGATAGTACAACATATGCATATCCAATTCGGTTTACAGAACCTTGGGTGATTAATTGATAGCATATTGATCTATTAGATTTCTAGGTTGTCATTTTCTATTCTATGTCTAGTTTAGATTTTTGTTTTTCTGCCCGTCATTCTCACGTCTATTTCAAGTTTACAGAACCTGGAAAATATATGGCTTGCACTTAAATTGTTCTTTTTAAAATTGAAACTTGACTAATGTCTGCTCTGGTTTTAACTTTATAGCAAACAACATCATTTAGATTAATAATTTCTTCTGCTTGTTGCTGAACTACTGTAGAATTTATTGCTATTATCTTACTGCTGTTATCTGCTTATTGGTTTATCATTTTACAGCAAAATACCATCATTTTAAACTAGACTTGAGTACAAAAGAACAACAATTTATATAGTGATATTTGCTGTTTATTCTGG
Organism: Begonia masoniana; assembly: GCA_022432975.1. Lineage (NCBI taxonomy): Eukaryota > Viridiplantae > Streptophyta > Magnoliopsida > Cucurbitales > Begoniaceae > Begonia > Begonia masoniana. The sequence continues at coordinate 21,682,774 of CM039505.1, read as the reverse complement.
AGCATGTTGTGTCAATTTTCTTAAGGTTTTTGCAGCAACCTTGCTGCTCTTTTTAGTGTCCATTCACCAAGATTAATTGCTGAACTTTAATGCCACATATTGGATAACATATGTATTGAATTGGTGATAGTTTTTGTCTAGTTTTAGGTTGTGTTTTCTTGCTGTTTTTCTTGTTCTTTCTTATCTTGTTTAGGAGCATGTTTAGGTGTTTTGTTGTTGTTGTTCAAATTGCTAAAAGGTTTAGCATTTGAACCTTACATTATTGTTTAGTTCTAGATTGTTGTTTTTGCATATCTTAGTCTCTGTTGTGTGTGTGATTTTCGTAACATTTGTTGTGCAGTTTTTGTACCCATCTCCCAAGGCAAGAGGCTTCCTTAATTGGCAATTTTGGAGTTATCAATTGCTTTGCTTTAAAGGTACTTTCCTGTCTATTTTTTTAGTTTATTTTCTGATGTGTTGGGAGACTCTTCGGAACTGTTGACCGAGAGCAAATTCTGTTTAGTTTTATTTTCTGTGTGGAGACTCTTCGGAACTGTTGACCGAGAGCAACTTGTGTTTTATGTTTGTCTGTGTCTGAACTTGTTTCTTTGGATTACATTGTTATGATAATTACCTGATATGATTTTTCCATATTAACCTCATGTTACTGATTAGCTAGCATGAATTAACCATGGTCCGTATCTGTTTAATTTTCAGAGTGTTTTCTTGAAAAAAAAACATGTTCTTTTGTTTGTGTTTGCATTTGCTGTTTATTTGGATATCATTACTGTGAAATTATATGATATGACTTTACCATTTTAACCTCATGTTTCTGGTAAGCAAGCATGAACTAACCATGGCCCATATCTGTTTAATTTCGGGATGTTATTCTTGAATAAAAGCATGTTCTAATGTTGTATTTTGAGTCATAATTTCGATTTCGTTTAGGTGAATGTTTATAGATATTTGTTTCTGTTTTTATAACCATCTTTCGTTGTTTAGGTTGTGTTGGCAAAATTAATTTACATAGAGAATGGATTTGAAAATGAATGCTAAAATTGAGTTCTCATGTTAGTTTATATTTGCTGAAATTATTGTGTTGTTTTGGTGTTTTCCAAATGTGTTTTAGTATGTGTTTTGTTTTGTTTAATCTTTTTACATGTTCCATGTTTAGGAGAGTTTGATGTGCTAATTTGTTGTCTAAATTGGCATTGTTTTGTTTAGACTTTTCTATGATGTTTAGATTAAAATTCTGGTTTAGAAATTTCTGGTTTTTCTAGTTTTAGTTCTTACTTTGGACTTGCATAATCCTTTGCTCACTATGAATTTGGATTTGAATTTTTTACAGCATATGCAACATATTGTCAACTATTATCTGTTAAAATTTCAAGTTATTTGGAGTTGAATTGTGCTAGTTTCGGTTTAGGATACTTTAGGTTGTTTAGAAATTTTTCTGGTTTTTGAGTTTAAATTTCCTGAACTTTAGGCTTGCATAACTTTCTGCTCATGTTGAATCTGGATTTGAAAATTTGACATCATGTTTATCATCTTGTTTTCTAATCCCTGTTAAATTTTCAAGAATATTGGAGTAGATTTGTGTTAGTTTTTCTGTTTCGAAAATTCTGTCGTTTTTATGTGTTTTGTACACTGTTCTGAGTTTTCAATTTCAGTTTTATGTCATAAAAGCCTAAAAAAAAAAAAAATGTTATGCAAACGTTTCACCATGCTTACTTGTGTTTAAACTTATTTAGGATTTTACTTGATGCCTTGGATTGAGATTAAAGTGAGAGCATAAACTATAACATGTTTCAATTGGATTGTAAATTCAGTTTCCATCCATGTTTGAGTTTTTGTTTTGATGATTGATGCATCTCTTGTGTCTATGATTTGTATAGTGTCCTTGATGTTAAGTTAAATTTAGAATGAAGAGCATGAATTAAAATTGCATGTTAAATAGAGCTTGGCAAATTCTATTCCACCATGTTTTTATAAATTCTATTTTGAACTCTTGTTTGATTGCATCAAGTTGAGTGTTTTTGTTTTGTTTAGGACTATGTTAACTTGAGGTCCGATATTTTAACAAAAGCATGTCATATACTATCTTGTTAGTCACTTAGGATTCACTTGTACGTCGAGTGATTTGTGTTTGTGGCCAAGAGCTTTCCTCTGTGGGCCGTTGGTATTGTCCGAGGTTTACCGCTGGCCATTGGGCCCGACAGATCGCCGTGTGAGGCAGTCGCCTTTAAAGGGTGTGGGATAGTGCGACGATTTCCATAAAAGTTCTAGAGGGTTGTCTAGACCCAATAGCTTATCATTGATATTAGTTGCAAGTCTATTTTCTTTGATTAACTTGCTTGATTTGTTGTGCTGTTTGATTAAATGTTTAGGACTTTTAGGTTGAGTCTTGTGACTTAGTTGCTTGTGTTGTTTGTTTGTCTTTGTTTAGAAATTAAAATTTAGAGTCTCACTTTAAAGTCTAGTGCTTGGTCAATTAGTTTAATTGTTGTTGGCCAAGATAAATGTAAAATCAAAATATATGCATATTGTTTTATCTTTTTAGGATTGTTTAGCTTTATACTCCAATTTTGAGCATTAGCTATGGACGAACCAAGGAGTTGGATAGATTTTTGGCAACAAGGTATGTACCCATGAAACCTTACTTGAATTTCTTTTGAAATTAGTTGAATAGTAGGTTGATTGGATGAACTATATGTTTGAGATCAACTTCTTGTATGTTCTTGCTATAATTGGATATCATGTTTAATTCTCCTTGTCTAAGCTTGATTTAATTTGTTGAAAGAACTAAAGAGTAATTTTGTGATCAAATTGTTGTTGCCTCTTGTTTTTGAAATGATAAATCCTAACTCTATTGTTAAAGGAGAATTGTTTTCTTGAATTTTGGATTTAAGTTGAACTTATGCTAAGCTTGATATTAAACTCTTATTCTTTTGATGGATTTAAAATTTGGGTGAACCAGGTGTTGTTTATAAAATGGTAATTTTCATATTTATGGCTCACTATTGACTTGTTAGCTTAGCTAGAAAATAAAATTATTCATTTATGCTTGCTTGAATCTTATGTCATTATCATGTATGTTTGCTTTTAAATTGTTTACATGAACATTTCAAATTTTTGGAATTAGTGAGACCACTGTGGATAGTGAAATGATTTTTAAACTTTAGGATAACTATGTTTTGTGCCTACTGTGGAATGTGCTTAAATATTTTTAGTAGAAAATTTATCCTAAGTGTTGTACCATCCCCCATGATATTCAACTGTTGGATTTGAGGTCAAATCCTCAAGAACCGGGAGGGGATGATATGCCCACGGTCCCGATCCATCGTGCACAAGTCAAGAGGTATGTAATTAATTATTTATTTTATCTATCTAATGAACTTGTGGAATTTTGTAGGTAAGTGGATTCTCAAGGCTTGGAAAGAATTAATGAAGAGGGAATTTGTTTTCCTTAAATTCAAATTGTGTAAATGAGTCTTGTATTTAATTTATATATTTTTAGGAAACTTTAGTTTTATTTAAAACTCGTTATTTGGCAAACTTTAGCCTTTTAGAATGCATGTTTGTAATGGTCTTTAAAGGGGATGCTAAACCAAGGCGAACCAAGGAGAGAACCGGCTGAACCGAAAAGAACAAAGGGTTGAACCGGACTGAACCAAGGTAAAACAAGGCTGAACCAAACTAAACCAAGGAGCAAAGGAGTGAACCAGCCCTTAGAAGCTCGCTGCCCAGTGAACCGCTCCACGCCATTCAACTGAGAGACCTAAAATCAATTCACTGTCGCTGCTCATGCCTCAGCCGATTCACGCCAACTGCAAGATCCTTCTTCGCCAACGGTCACCTGCCAGTCGCCTTCCATCGCCATCGCCAGAAGTCTCGATCTTCTTTTCGGTGTATTTAGCTTCCACGGTAACTCTGTAATAGTAGATTCGAATTTTTGAAAATACAGAAGAGTTTTTCTTCCTTGTCGGAGTGACCTCCGTGAGCGAGAGAGAGAGCCCCTCTCTGGTTTCACCGGTGCGCAGCACCAGGGGGGGACCATTGTATTGTGCCCCGAGCCCTCGGTTGCTAGGGGGTATTCTTAGCCCATTTTCACTCCTCTCTGTCAAAGAGCGGAAACTGAATATGAGCGAGAACCGAGTGCCCTTCGCTGGCACCTCCTTCAGCAACGTTGGAGTTCTTCTCCCAAACGCTCAAGCGTTGGGACAGCTGCGGGCCTTCCTTCATTTCATCTTCCATTTTCGCATATTTCTGCACAGCACCTACATCACGAAATCAATATTACGCCATCCTTCGCGTTACGCCAAATCGCCTCTGTTTTCGTCAAATTTTTGCCACTATTTTCATGCATTTTTTTTTCTTCTTCTCTTTTGGCTTCCGCAAATGTGAGTTTGAGTGTCATTGTGGCACCCCGATTCCCATCATATGCCCTTAACTAACCAACTTTAACCTATTTAAGTAACCAATCAAATTCACTTAATCCCATAAAAATAAAAGTCACAAAAATGTTGTTATTAAATCAAGGCCGACAATTACTGGTTGCTACACATATTATTTTATTATTGATGTGTGTATATATATATTGGAACATGAATCCTTTTGATGCTTTGGAGGTTTTTGATATGAAAGCATCACGAGGCTATCCTAAGACACTTTCTGTTGCGTGAAGGTGGTCTTGTTTGCATGTGACAAAATGGTAATATGACGGTGATAATGCATTCCTTGAGTTTCAAATCTCTAACCTGATCAGGATATGTTTATTAATATCAGTTACGGGTAATGTCCTTGTAGAGTTTCCTCGCTGGCTACTCGGTGATGTGTCAAGAGGAGCCACCACTCAATCACGAGCCAAATCTTTGGCCAAGCCTTTAACTAATGAGTGTGCTATTTTTGTAGGTGAAGCATCATTTGAATACTTGTGGATGGAGCGAAGGGCATTAGACTTGGAGAAGCCTTTCCACTTTCTAACATGGGAGAAACCCTCAGCCACCCCAAAAATAGAAGAAGGAATTTCTATTCTTTGAAACAACTTATGTAATTGATCACCTAGTTTGTTTTTTTAATTGCTTTTGCCTCTTTGTTGTTTGGCCAAACACTCTTTGCAATTAGGGGACTCTTTTTAGTTGTGTTTTCTGAAAGAGATGACCACTTGAAAGTGACATTTGGAGAGAGGAGTGGCTTTGCAAAAATTGCCCAAGCCTTCATGTACTTGACTAGGTGTATTAGCCAAACACACCTGTTTTGTTCCCTCCTTGTGGGTGCTGTTTGGGAACCCTAATTTGTAAAGTGAAGTGGTACTTAAACCCCTTTTTTTGGCTGCTAGAGGCAGATTAGTTGAATGCAAAAATTGAAGAACCATTCTTCCCCTAAATCTTAAAGCTTTTCGGCATCAATTCCACAATCCATTTGATGAGTAATATCTGATTGTGTTGTTGTTGTTGGTATCCAATTTGTGAGAGCCAAAGTGTAACACCCAGAAATTTTTTTGGATAATTTGCTCTAGGGCAATATTTGTGACCTAAAATTTATTCGTTTATAGAAATGTAGAAATATTTTGAGATTTAAAAGTCATTAATGGAAGGTTAGTTAGATACTTGGACTAAGAGGAAAACTAAAAGGTGGTAAGGCTTAAATATTTAGTTGGAGACATAGGAGGGCAAATTAGGAAGGAATTATGGTTGGTGGAGGTGAACAAATGGTGAGTTGACACCTCACCCTTAAGTTGGCTTCCTCAAGAAGCTTTAGCTTTCAATTGAGAAAAAATAAAAAGAAATGAGGGGGAGAAATGGATGCTAGACCTTACTTGAGATTGGAAATGGATAAAATTGTGGATTGATGCATGATTGGATTAATTGTAAAATTGTGCAAAAACTAGATTTTTGGGCGCAGTTTTGGGTTTCTCAATTTTTGACAAATCTATTGATTTCATTTTAAAAAATGTTTCAGTATGTTAAACTAGACACTTTAAGGAAGCCATAGGCCTTGGAATCAAGTCGTTTCGATATTTTTAGAAGAAGCTATGAATTTTGAAGTTTGCTCAATGTTAGGCTAAAATCTGGGTTTTTCATTTTATTTTGGTTTTGAGCTGTTTGGTTGGAATTCGTCCAAATGTTGACTGTTTGAAGTGCTTGATTGGAACTATGTGAATTGTGACTTAGGATTGAATAATTAGAAATTGGTTCAATTGGATTGTATGTTAATTTCCTTAGATTTGATTATTGAGATTGTTTATTTGCTTATAATGATATGCTGAGTGGTTGGATAGATGTTTGGTGGTTGTTTGGAGCTAGGAAATTCATGCACTTGTTTTGGATTTAATTTGAATTCTATTGTTGTTAGATATGGAATATTAAGTGTATATGTTTGCCTTTTGTTGATTTTGGACTTGGTTTGTTGAACTGGGCTATAATTCAAACTCTTAGACAAAGGAGAGTTAGTTTGGTTATTTGTGTTGAAATCTATTGGATATTGGATAATTGTTGGAAGTGGATTTGATTTATTCGATTAGTTGACTAAGATGTTGTTGCGATTTATACACCCAATTGGTTATGGAATTATAGTCGAGTAGAATGTAGATGTGAATTGTATTTTGGAATAACTTGTTGATTGATGAAATGGTTACAGAACGATAGTTATTAATTGAAGTTGAGATTATGGATGATAATATTAGGATGGTATGTTATAGGTTTGCAAGTTAATGGAATCGATTGAGTTGGATCGAATAGCTAAGGACATGAGGTAAGTATGCTTTGCATGCTCCTTTGTCGTCAAGGCCTACATCACGAAATGCTAGGGTGTTATGTGTATATTTTATGCTTGAATGTCATGTCATGCATCATGTTTTAATAAATGCACGAAAATGATTTGTGCATATGATTTTCACGAAATGACATGTACGTAGGAACAAAATGAAATGAATAATTATGTATGCTTCGAAGGAAGTAATTTGCCCTTCGTCGATTATGAGAATTAATGCTTTGGAGATATTGATCGCCCTTCCATCGGCACTTAGATCACAACAATGCCTAGGTTCTAGTGACCCCATTGTCACGCTTTGGAGAAATTAATCTTCCCTCCATCGTCACAAGGATTATCATGTATGCTTTGGAGAAATTGGTCGTCCCTCCATCATCACAAAGATCGTAGCTTTGGGGAAAACTAGAATTTACCAATCATGTACGATAATGCAACAAATAAACGAATATGCTAGAAACGAACATGTTAGGAATGCATAGATATGTTTTAAATTCATTTAAGCATGCTTATTGAGTATTACACTCATAGTTTGAATTTCGTGATGTAGTTGACGAGCTAGAAGGTGAGTTACACGAAACCGTTCAAAATGATGGAAGCGGTTGATGGGCGAATTTCCAATAGTGGACTTTGGGGGTTGTTTGGCAATTTTGACCATGGGTAGTATGTAAATGTTTTCGATTAGTTTATACACGTTTTTTGTTTAAATTTTACGTGTAAAAGAATTTGATACATTTAAAATGTTTTGGGCATGAAAATGGTATCGTTGCTGAAAATTGATGGATTTGGTTATGGGAGTCCAGAACCATAGCCGATCGGTCAGCCGGGGACAGCCGACCGATCGGCCATTTGTTTTGGTTTTAAGAAAAATATATATGTATGGAAATATTTTTTTTTCTAGTTTCCAATTTTTTAAATTGGGTTTTAACAAACGGTTGTCCCATCAACACTAATAGTTTTCTGCTGCACATTTCAAATGATTTCAAGAGGATTTAAAGTTTATTTCAAAAGTTTTTTTTAGTCGCATTGTATAAGTTCACGTGTACGAACGCTCCGAAAATCAGGAATATTTTCAGGGTCGTTACACAAAGTGGTACAATTTCTATTGCAACCTTCCTCCTCCCTTTCTTGGCGTGGAGAATCACCAACAATGTTATATTTCAATTCTATCTAAGGCTAGTTGGAGTGTTTCCTTTCAAGAATGAACCAAATCCCGAGAGGTGCTGTTATTACCTCATCGGACCAACAACCACTCTTTCTTCCATAAATTGTCATCTATAGTAATTCAACCTCTGATTTTTTAGAAAGCATTTCCATCACACCGAAAGTAAGTTGACATTAAACTTTTAGCTCATTTGAAGAAGTTGTGCATTGGCAAAATATATAAGCATTTTCGGCCAATCAGTTTGGGTTTTCCAAGATTTGTGCTTCAACTTCCAAGCCTTAGTTAAAGCACGTCACCCGGGGTAACGCTACTGGATCTTCGAATTGCTATTACTTCAACTTCCTTCATGACTCATGAGGTGTTGTTGGGTCTTCGAATTGCTATCTTTCTATGCTATTGTGCCAAAGGGATCTTTGAGTAACCCTCTTTTATTGAGGTAGTTTTAATGTGAAAACTATGATGACGGTCTATTTAGTATAGTTGTCTACGTATACAACAACGTTTTTAAATAATATCATATTAGTTGCTCATGGAGTATCTTTTCTTAAAATGACAAAAAATTGGTTTGCATGAAAAGATGTTTGAAAACAATTTATAATTTAATAATGTTTTGAGATGAAAGATAAAAGAAGTTTTACATGCATCTGCATTTAGTATAAATTTTCCACTGAGTTAATCACTCACCTTAAACGACCTCTTTTCTTTCCAAGAAAGGATAAGAGTGATCAGTAGCTTGACCTAAATGGAGGCAGACCTTTTTATTTATTTTCTGTTTGAGTGCTTATTAGTTATATTGTGAAGATTTCTCTTGATTTGTGTCTGCATATGACTATTTGGATTTGAATATTTAGTTTCATGTTGAATTGTTGTTTAATTATCACATTATTATATTTGTAATCACTGTGTAGATTTTTGGGGTTTGATTGTGTTCAAGTCTTCCACTGCGAACCAAGCATTGGACTGGACGATCGGGTCCTCTCTGAGGATCGGGTCATCTGACCAGACATTCTGTTAGGCCCTGTCTTCGGATTGTGACCTTGTGATTCCTGGAATTAAAATTAAGGTGAGACAATTTCTTCAATTTTCGTATAACTTTGTATAGGTTTCAGAGAGACAATATCTTCAATTTTCATATAACTTTGAAATTCTGAACACACACACAACGGAGAATTATTGTAACTCCCGGAGAACTATTGTAACTCCTACAATCAAGTTGTTCCAACAATGGTAATTATATTATACAATATAAATGGAGAATTATTGTAACTCCCAGAGAATTATTGTAACTCCTACAATCAAGTTGTTCCAAAAATGATAATTATATTATACAATATATATGTTTCTATGATTAAACCATTATCTTTTAACACTACCCCTCAAGTTGGAGAGTGAATGTCAAAAACTCCCAACTTGCTTCTCATTACTGTGAAGGTTTCCTTTCCAAGTGGTTTTGTACATATATAAGCTAGTTGTTCGGTTGGAGGGACATATTCAGTAGTGATTGAACCATCTTGAATTTAGTCTCGAATGAAATGACAATCCATTTCTATGTCTGGTTCTTTAATAAAATACCGGATTTACTGCTATTTGTAAAGCTACCTAATTGTTGCAGTACAATAATGTTGGCTTTCGATGACATATCCGCAATTCTTTCAATAATGATCGTATCGAAGATAATTCACAACATGCACTAGTCATAGCTCTATATTCAGCTTTTGTCAAGAATAACAAAATTGTCTATTGTCTTTTTGTTCTCCAAGATACAAGAGAAGTTCCAAATGCAATATAGTTGATTTTCAAGACACTAGACAACCCAATTTGAATCACAAAAAACTCTTAAGGATAAATCATTTTGTGAAGGGAAAAATAAACCCTAGCCTAGATTACTCTTTAAATATCGTAATACATTTAGGGCAGCTTCCATATGAGGTTTATGTGGAGCATGCATGAACCTGCTCAATATGTGTAATGAATCGGTAATGTTTGGGCGTCAAAAAAATTAGTCACCATACAAAATGCCTGTACAAAGATGGATCCTTTAATAATGCGCTTTCGACTGTTAGTTTCAAATTTTGTTTCATAGAAAAATTTGCAGTTTTAGCTACCAAGGTCCACCATCCTTTATAATTTCCATAGCTTATTTCCTTTGTGAGAGGAATATTCACTTCTTTGATTGAGAGGCTCATGTGTCTCGAGATCACCTTACAACAAATCAAACCAAACAATTTTCTAACCTTTTTGTTAATTATGTAGGTTTTATTTTCCTAGCTAGCTTGGAGGCAAATGAAGGTGCATTAAACAAATGGGAGTTAAAATATTCGGATGTTAGGAGCATAAAAGCGACATCTAACTTCAAAGTCTTCCTCACATCCAACATCATTCATGAAATAAACTTAAGTTATTTTCTCTTTATCTTGAAGCCCAATTCCATTAGAAGACAAATCTACGAAGATAGATATTATTCCAATGCTATGACCAAGAAATAAGAGAAGTCAAAGATTGATGTGTTGGAATGGCAACTCCGGAATAGAGCCTTCACCTTGGTCACAACACTTGCACATGGAAAGAACCTAACCTAGCAGATTCAAAGGAAGCTACTCAAGGGTTTTGTTCTATTTTAGGAAGTCCAAGAAATATTATAAAATGATCCTTGATGTAGTAGGTATTAGAAAGGACTTACTTTTTGGGTTGAGAAGTCAAACTTCCCAAATTGGTAATTCTAGGTACTCGGCCTTTGACCTAGCTGGGTACCTTTTTCTTCCTTTTGCTTTTTGAATCATGTGACGTCTCTTCTCGGGTGCAAACCCTAGCTCTCTTGGAGGTGGTATTTAAGCCAATCTTATGGCTTGTAATCTTCAACAAACATTGAATCAAAATTGTGTAGAAGTTTCTTCTTCCACTTGAAATTTTTTTTCAAGTTGCCGCCTGTACTGGCAAGTAATATCCAAGTGTTGAGTGTGTGTTATTTGGTTTCACCCTTTGTGAGTGAAGGTGTGATATGCCCCGGAGGCTGGAGACTCAAGTTCAAATTAAGGTAAATGATCAGTTGAGTTCTTTCACTAAAACGTATGTTTATTTTGTAGGCAATGACCTTCGGATTGCTTGGATCGGGATGGTGCACATAAAGAAGGAGGATGGCACGCAAAGAAAGGCATGGCTACGACATGGATCAAGGATGACGCGCGCATGACAAAGCATGGCGAGAAGCATCAGCACGCACGAGAGAGAGGAAGACCATATGCAACAACTGGCGCGCGTAGGAGAGTCTCGGTGCAGCAGTTGGAGCGCGCAAGAGAGGATCCAGCGCCCAAGGTGCGTGCACTAATACACCAGCAGGCGCGCAGCAGGAGAGCCCAGCCTAGCGATGGCTGCGCATCAGGCGCACGTGAGAGCAGCGCATGTCGTTGAGCGACGAAGCAGCGCGCGCGCGTGGAACGCCAGCGACAGCGACGCCGCAGCTTTTTAAATGGCTAGTTGCCATAACGGCTATTTTCCATTTTGTTTCTCCTTCTTTCTGCTGATGAACTGAGAGCTTCAAGCTCTAATTAAGCTTGCTCTGAACTCGTGTAAAGGTTGATTTTGGATTTTGGATTGATGAATTATAAGCTGTGGCATATTAGAAAAACCATCCTTGGTTGATCATCCCGAGAGGAGAGCGCCTCCATTACCTTCAAGCTCACGGTTGCTTGCAAGTTTCTTACATTTCCATCCTTCTCTCCAAGCTTCTTGAAGCTGGAAAGCAGAAGAAGGTGGCCAAACCCCGTTCCCGGCATTGTGTTTCTTCCTCTGGGAAAAAATTCTGCCGAGAGCTTAAATTTGCTCATTGGCCAGCCAAGGGCCATTCAGCCTATTTCCAGGCATTGCACACTTCATCGACATTCTCTGAGGTGAGAAATCAGGTTTGCTCACTTACCCATCTTCCAGAGATCATCCTTCCATTTTCACGTCTCTTCCTCTGTTTTGAGCATTTTCTTCGCCTGTTTTGAGGTGTTCCTTTGAGCACTGATCTCTCTATTGTTCTCGAGTTTTCCACAAACATATTTACATCCCATTTGCTGGCCTGTAGCGTAACATTTGGTATCAAATGTAAGTGCTCTTGTTTTTGAATTTTTGCTCTGTTCGTGTTTCTTTGTTCTATCATGTTTGTCTGGTCCCACCCGATAGTAATATCATGTTTAGCTATTGTATTCTGTTTTAATTCTTAAGAGTTTTCTTGAATATTTGAAGCATGAATCCATCATTTTTGCTGTTCTAGTTTTCTTTTCTTAACTTTTAGTGTTCTCTTAAGTAGTCGTGACTGTTTAGCATGTGTAATCACCTATTTTCTGTTGAGTTTTCTTGTTTATTTTTTTGGTTTTGTGTTTCAGTTCTATTCTGTCTTGTTGATCTGTTTAGAAGCGTCAGAATATTTTAGTGTCTTGTTCACTGTTTTGCTTCTATTTTCTTGTCTGTTTTTGTCTCAAGTTTAAGCTACCATGAAAGTCAAAATTCCCATATTATTCTAGGTTGTGTTTGTTGAATTTTAGGATTAGAATTGTGATAGCTTGTTCACTATTTTAGTTGTGTCCTTTTCTGTTTCTGCTATTTTATTCTCTACTTTTTTATTTTCATTATCCAGCATGTTAGAATCGTTTAGGTGTTTTCAATTTGGGTCAGCTTGTTTATTTTCTGATGTGTTAGGAGACTCTTTGGAATTGTTGACTGAGAACATCTATTTATGATTTTCTTGTTTTGTGTTGTGTTGTTTATATTTTTGCTTAATGATTTCATTCTCTGTTTTGACTAGTTTTAGGATGTTCTTTTGAACCATCTTGCTGATATCCTCTTGTAGTTTGCTGTGTTTTTGTTTGGGTTAGATTATGTTTAAGTTTGGTAAATCTTTTAGCCAAAGCCAAGGCTATAAAAGCCAATCCATATCAACCCCCAAACCAAACTTTGGTCAGCCTAGCCTCATAGAACATTTAGAAAACTTCAACCATAGGCTTGAAGGTGCAAGCCTATGTTTTGAAAGCTTAAACCGTAGGCTTAAGGTGTAAGCCAATGGCTAGAAAGAGAGGAGAATGGTCTTCATAGGTCCCCTCAAGCTCCACTTAGGAGAAGAGAGAACCCAAGCAGACAAGACCAATTTAGGAGAACCTTTGAAGAGGAAATTCATTTTGAGAAATCTACCCAAAGGATTCTTGTTAGGCCCGCGCTTGCAAGACAAGCTCAAGAACCTCAAATGGATCGTAGCTCATTGGAATCGGCTAAACCGAGGAAATTTCAAACAAAAATATGAAGATGATCAACCAAATGTGTTTCAAATGAAATAAAATTTTATGTAAGATTAGTGGAGTGAGTATAGTGTGTGATGGTGGAAGGCGTGGTCAAGATTCATTAAGAAGAAGAAGATTTGCAAAAACTCCAAGAATCGGCCAATAAGCAATATTTTAAGCTTTTGGCAACGTTTCCTTCCAAAGAAGAGAAACTGATTCAATGGACACGGTTTGTAGCCATTTCTTGCTGTTTTCCACTCTCAAGAGAATGGAGAAAAAGATGGCTAATACAACCCTTACGAGCTACCAAGCTAGAAGGGATGTTTTTTGGGGCGCAACCTCACGGTTGATGCTCAACCGAGCTTACCTTGAAGACCCTTACTCCAAACTTCTTCAACAATGAAGAGAAAATCTGTGGATGCTCTTTATAAATCAGCCAAAAAGTCTACAAACACTAATAGCCATGATTATAGGCCTAATGGTAGTTGGCTAGGGTTTAGAGTGGGTTGGGCCACCATTTGGGCTTCCTTGCAAGCCATGTCTTCAAGTGAGCTAAACCTTTAACCAAGCCACCTTTAACTTACCATACATCTAGTCCTAAATGCCTAACATGCATGCATATAATAAGGTTTAACAAGAAGGCCCGTGCATGCATGAATTTTATTATCTCTTTTCTTATCTAATCGAATTAAATTCTCATATTTTGGAAAAGAATTATTTTGTGCTATATCTTCGTATATTGTCAAAAGGAGGGATTCTTTTGTAATCTTATTATTTTCTAAGGACAATTACTAGGGAATAGCAAATAAGCAAGTTACTATTGTGCCAACAAGGTATGTATCACTCAACAATCTACTTGATTGGTTACTTAGAATTAGATGGATAGTAGATGGTTTAGCCATTATTTTTGATTGGATATATGGACATATTGATTTTAATCCTTCTTTGACAATTAGCTTTAAAGATTATTTGAAAGAGGATTTATTTTGTGAAGTCGCACCTAACGTAGCTCTTATCTTGTCATATCCATCTTTGAAGTTGAATAATCATGTGATGGATAACTTTAGTAGTACTTCCATGAAAGCATCTGTTAATTTCCCTTAGAGCTTGTTTGCTTATGGAAGATATTATTGTTTAATTTTGAATTTGGTGATTGTAGTATAAGTATGCCCCTAGTTTCCAAATTGAATTGTATTTTCTTGAGGAGACTAACCTTGTCTAATTTTGTAGTATTACGAATTAAAAGGGAAGGAATTGGAAGTTGGCATAAGTACGAGGCATCCTTCAATTTCAAACTTGGACTATTTGAGGAAATGCCAAGGACTACACTTCACCATCCATGGCCAAATCCATAGCCAAATTTTTCTACTAATTTATTTGTTTATTTTGTAGGCCTTAATGATCAAACCAAACTTTTTAAGCTCGGGCTAGTTTGTAAAGAACAAGTAGAAGAGTCTTTAGATTTGAGGATAAATCTTCAACAACTCGGTGGAGATGTGCCCCGGATTGGGATCATTCGACCACGACCAAGTCTATGGCCGGATTTCTCTTTTTATGAGTTTGTTCATTTTGTAGGTACTCCTCGTGACACCATTCGAAGCAAAGGAGTACAAGAAAGTGATCTTTTAGATTTGAGGACAAATCATCAATCACCCAAAGAGGATGATATGCCCCGAAGGCCGAAAACTCAAGCTCAAATTAAGGTAAATGATCAATTGAGTTCTTTCACTAAAACGTATGTTTATTTTGTAGGAAAGGACCTTCAAATTGCTTGGATCGGGATGGTGCACATAAAGAGGGAGGATGACACGCAAAGAAAGGCATGACCACGAAATGGATCGATGATGCGCGCACGGCAAAGCATGGCGGGGCGCACGAGAGAGGGAAAGGACCTTCAAATTGCTTGGATCGGGATGGTGCACATAAAGAGGGAGGATGACACGCAAAGAAAGGCATGACCACGAAATGGATCAAGGATGATGCGCGCACGGCAAAGCATGGCGGGAAGCATCAGCGCACGAGAGAGGGAAAGACCATATGCAGTAGCTGGTGTGCATAGGAGAGCCTTGGTGCAGCAGCTGGCACGCGCAAAAGAGCCTCGGTGAAGTCTTTGGCATGCGCAGGAAAGGATCCAGCGCCCAGGGAGGAGCGCACGCTGATACACCAGCAGGTCCACAGGAGGAGAGCCCAGCCTAGCGATGGCCGTGCATCAGGCACACACGAGATTAGCGCATGCCGTTGAGTGACAAAGCAGCACGCGCGCGTGGGACTTCAGCGACAGCGACAGCGACGACGCAGGTTTTCCAACGGCTAGTTGACAGCGGCTATTTTCCATTTTGTTTTGCCTTCTTTCTGCTGATGAATTGAGAGCTTCAAGCTCTATTTTAGCTTGCTCTGAACTCATGTAAAGGATGAGTTTTTGCCTCGGTTGATCGTCCCGAGAGGAGAGCGCCTCCATTACCTTCAAGCTCATGGTTGCTTGCAAGGTTCTTATATTTCCATCCTTCTCTCCAAGCTTCTTGAAGCTGGAAAGCAGAAGAAGGTGGCCAAAACCCGTTCCCGACGTTGTGTCGACGTTGTGTTTCTTCCTCTAGGAAGAAATTCTGCCGAGAGCTTAAATTTTCTCATTGGCCAGCCAAGGGCCGTTTTGCCTATTTCAATGCATTGCACACTTCATTGGCATTCTCTGATGTGAGACATTAGGTTTGCTCGCTTACCCATCTTCTAGAGATCATCCTTCCATTTTCACGTCTCTTCCTCTATTTTGAGTGTTTTCTTCGCCTGTTTTGGGGTGTTCCTTTGAGCATCAATCTGTCTATTGTTTTTGAGTTTTCCACAAGCGTATTTACATCCCATTTGCAGGCCCGTAGCGTAACAAGGTGAAATATTTATCTTACTAAATCATTTTTTTTACTCTCTCTGTAGAGGTTGAATACTCAGCAAGGGTTTAGAAAACTCTGTCATCATAGAAAGTTGGAAGCTATCATCCAAGAAAGTTGAAGAACACTAGAAGATGCAGTCGCAACATATTTGGACCAACTTGCACTCCCGCAACCATATTTTTTTTAGGGTAAATTCCAAAAATCACCTTGAACTATGCGAAATTCTCGAAAAAACCCTCCGACTTTAAGTCTTCCCAGTCAAAACCTCAAACTATAAAAAATGATCAAAAAAACCCTTGGCGGAGGGCCGAATTGTAATTAGGGGGGCCGAATTGTAATTCGGGGGGCCGATAGCACCCCGATAGCCCCCCGAATCCGAAAATACAAGGAATTCGGGGGGCCGCACTGTTCATGCGGGGGGCCGCATGAACAGTGCGGGGGGCCGCATGAACAAAGCGGGGGGGCCGCATTTTGTAAACAGCTCCCTACTCTATAATTATTCTTCATTATTTTTAAATAATTTTTAAAAATACTAAATTATATTCAATTCACTTAAAATTTTACCACATATTCATCACATCATGGGAAGATAATGTAAAAAATTTCGTAATTTTTTTAAATTGTTTATGATTTAATATAATTTTTATAAAATAATGTCATTAAAATTACAATATATCGCACAAGTGTTATAAAATCACGAAACGTTTTACATTATCTTGCCATGATGTAATGAACATGTGGTAAAAATTTCAAATAAATTGAATATGATTTAGTATTTTTTAAAAATTAAATCTTCATGAAGAAGAAATGAAGATTTAATTTTTTAAAAAATACCAAATCATATTCAATTTATTTGAAATTTTACCACATGTTCATTACATCATGACAAGATAATGTAAAACGTTTCGTGATTTATAACACTTGTGCGATATATTGTAATTTTAATGACATTATTTTATAAAAAATTATATTAAATCATAAACAATTTAAAAAATCACGAAACTTTTTACATTATCTTCCCATGATGTGAATGAATATGTGGTAAAAATTGTAAGTGAATTGATATAATTTGGTATTTTTAAAATTATTTAAAAATAATGAAGAAGACATTATAAGAGGTAGCGGTTTACAAAAATGCGGCCCCCCGCACTGTTCATGCGGGGGGCCGCATGAACAGTGCGGGGGCCGCATGAACAAAGCGGGGGGCCGCATTTTGTAACAGCTCCCTACTCTATAATTATTCTTCATTATTTTTAAATAATTTTTAAAAAATACTAAATTATATTCAATTCACTTAAAATTTTTACCACCTATTCATCACATCCTTGGAAGATAATGTAAAAAATTTCGTAATTTTTTTTAATTGTTTATGATTTAATATAATTTTTTATAAAATAATGTCATTAAAATTACAATATATCGCACAAGTGTTATAAAAATCACGAAACTTTTTACATTATCTTGCCTGATGTAATGAACATGTGGTAAAAATTTCAAATAAATTGAATATGATTTAGTATTTTTTTAAAAATTAAATCTTCATGAAGAAGAAATGAAGATTTAATTTTTTAAAAAATACCAAATCATATTCAATTTATTTGAAATTTTTACCACATGTTCATTACATCATGACAAGATAATGTAAAACGTTTCGTGATTTTATAACACTTGTGCGATATATTGTAATTTTAATGACATTATTTTATAAAAAATTATATTAAATCATAAACAATTTAAAAAAATCACGAAACTTTTTACATTATCTTCCCATGATGTGATGAATATGTGGTAAAAATTTTAAGTGAATTGAATATAATTTGGTATTTTTAAAAATTATTTAAAAATAATGAAGAATAATTATAGAGTAGGGAGCGGTTTACAAAATGCGGCCCCCCGCACTGTTCATGCGGGCTATCGGGGGGCTATCGGCCCCCCGAATTACAATTCGGCCCCCCGCCAGGGGTTTTTTTGATCATTTTTGATAGTTTGAGGTTTTGACTGGGAAGACTTAAAGTCGGAGGGTTTTTTTCGAGAATTTCGCATAGTTCAAGGTGATTTTTGGAATTTACCCTTTTTTTTATCCACAATAATTCAACCCACCATTTTTGTGACATTTATTGACGCGATACGGAAACAGAAGGATGATGATTACAGCATAAATAAATAGCAAGAGTCGGTGTCGTTGGGTTTAACCGAAAAGACCCTAAAAATAGCATAGTTATAAGCTGGAAAAACAGTGTAAGGGCATGAAGATGAATGGTGTTATCTGGGATATGGCTAAGAGGGCAAATATGTTAACCTACCTCAGATAATGCCGAAGAGATGATGGAGATGACTGCTAGTCCGTCAGGCAATTAGAATACCTTCGGATGAAGCCACCTCCGTGAAGAAGGTCCAGCAAGTGGTCAGGTTTACCACCTTCCTGCTATGGTTCCAACCTTAAAAGAAAGGATATGAGAGGTGTCGATGAGAGTCAACAAGCAATCAAAACTTGAAGACAATGAGTAACCTTCGAATGTTGCCACTGAAGACGAAAGACGTGAGCAAATCTTACAGCACTCTTCAATTTTGAAGATAAACTTGACTGTTTTATAAATTTGCCAAAATCCTTTAAAATCGGTTCAGAAGAAGCTTAAATAGAAGGGGAAGAAGCTGCTGGAAAAACCAAAAAAAAAAAAAAAAAGAAAAAGAGAAAAAAGAGTCGTTGGCAGAATATAGTCGTTGGGCGTACGGTCACTGTTCACGCGCACTGCATCGATCACCTGCGTGGCCTGTGATGATCCTCGCACGGGCTCGTTTGTCGCTGCTCGACTGAGCTTCCTTTGTGCGCACCACTTGCTACAGCTGTCTGCACACGCCTCTCGCTGCTTCTGCTCGCGCACGCCCCTTGCTGTTGTTGCTCGCGCGCCTCTCGCTGCTGCTGCTCGGCTTGATCCATCTTCGCGCGTGCCATCTTAATTAGCTGATGATGGGTTACGCTTCTTCTCCCTGCGCGCACGCCTGCTGATCTTGGTTGCACCCAGCCCTGCGCCTCCTTCTCGATTGGCCTTGTTCCATGCGTGCCTCCTTCCACGGTTCGCGTGCCATCCTCGATCAACCCGAACCTTCCTGTGCACACCTCTTCTTGAACAACCGAGTCATCCTAAGTAACAACTAAGCAACATACTAACAAACTACAAGGCTAATGTTCAAAATACAAAGGTAAATGTTTTGCCATAATTTATAAAAGACAATGAATGCTCGGTTATATGAATTTGTCTAAGGGAAGAAAAATTCCCTCTTGAGTGTTCTCTTTGAGCAATCTAAAAAGGTCTCCACCTGCAAGATTAACAAACATCTTAGTTAAATGGTTTGTTGGTGGACGTACCTTGGTTGCTGACCGAGTCACTGGTCTCTGAGGCATATCATTTATCCTCACACATACAACTTTGTCCTATTTATAAAAGCACATCCATATGACTTTAAACAAGTGTGTTATGCCTCTCTAAAGTTGACCTATTTTCTTGGCCAAATTTGTAATCTACCTTTTCAACATTGCCCACACTTTATAGCGAAACTTTTGCTTCTTGCTTCTTTATGCCCCCGACTTTGGCGAACATTTCATTCACTCCCTCCACAAGAATTTGCCCAAATTTCAGCCTCAAAGTCCAAGTATTGAAGGAGTTGTGCTTGTGGCAATTTACTGCTCCCTCGGCCAAAATAGTTTCTTGCAAAGCCGAGTTTTGAATTTTAACTTCCACCCCCATTTTGTAGCATGCAGAGACTTCAATACACAATAAATATTTTTAGTCGCCTAAGTCTTTCATCCAAAAACAATTATGCAACTATTGTTTAAAGGTAGATATAGCGACATGGTCATTACCCGTTATAGGAATATCATCAACATAGATGAATAATGATGTAACGGATTTTTCTTTCTTACATGTGACCAATGAGTAATCTGGCTTGGACTGAACAAATCAGCATCTTGAATAGCTTTAGAGAATTTGGCGAACCGTTGATGTGATAATTGTTTAAGTCCATACAAGGACTTGTTGAGGCAACATACAAGGTTCTCTCATGTCGCTGAATACCAGAAAGAAGTGACATAAATTTCTTCAGATAGGTCACCATGAAGAAAAATATTATAGACATTCAATTGATGAACAGACCAAGTTTGAGAAGCTGCAAAAGCCATTAAGCAACGTACTTTAGCCATCTTTGCATTAAGTGACAAAGTGCCATGATAATCAAGACCTTCAAGTTGAGTATATCATTTTGCTACTAAACGTGCTTTCTAGCGCTCAAGGCAACAATTTGACTTGCACTTGATTTTTTACACCCAACAACATCTACTAGCTTGTCTTCATGGTGGAAGAGATGTAAGGAACCAAGTTTTGTTGGCTTCTAGTGCATCCAATTCAGAACGCATTGCTTATTGTCAATGAGATTGTGAGGCAGCTTCTTCATAACTTTTAGGCTCAATATCATTAGTAATAATAGCAATAAAAGTGTGATGTCCTGGTAACGGTCATAAGAAATAAAATTAGAGAGAGGATGTCTTGTGCCTTTATGTGGAAAAGAGGACAAGCTTGATGTTAATATGGAAGACATTATTTGATTACAAATGTAGTCATGTAATGGTGCGAGATGGACATAGGGTCGTTGAAAACTCTGTAAAGGTACTGATGGTGGTGAAGATGCAAAAGAAATAAGAGTTGATTCTACATGTATATGCAGAATAGGTGAAGAAATTTTAGAGTTTAAGATTGCAACAGGTTGTACCAAATCTATATTGGGTTGGGAAGGAGCAGTTTATGCACATCAAAAATTATCCTCATGAAAAATTACATGACGACTAGTGAAAACTTGATCGTTTTTAATATTATATAATTTGTATGCTTTATGATGAATGAGATATGCAAGAAAAACACAATGTGATGCACGAGAAGCAAATTTATGAGGATATGTACATTAGTAGCATATGCAAGACACCCAAAACTTTGAGATAAGAATAAGGTGTTTTACCACAAAGTCTCTCAAAAAGCATTTGACGATATAGAATTGGAATGGGTAAACTTGTTGATTATATGTACTGTAGTGTATATACATTTTGCCCATAAATGTAAAGGAATGTGAGCTTGAAAGCAATGAGCTCTAGCAAGTTGTAAAATATGTCTATGTTTACACTTAACAACCTTGTTTTGTTAAGGAGTATAAACAAAAGAATGTTGGTAAATTGTAAGTTGTTGCGCAAAATAGTTTTTCAAGAAAGAAAATTCTTTTCCACTATCAGTCTGGGTATTCCCTATATTTGTAATGAATTGGGTCTTCACATAATAAGAGAAGCAGATGATTGTTTCACTTTTATGTTGCATGAAAAAAACACAAGTGAAATGAGAAAAATCATCTACAATTGTCAAAAAATATTTTTCACCAGAAAAAGAAGGGACTTTGTATGGTCCCCAAATATGACAGTGAATTAATTCAAAAAGGTCTAATAGAGGAAATTGAACTAATGAAGGTAGTCTTGTATGTTTCGCAAAAGCACAAATATCACAAACAATATTTGATTTTAAAGAAAATTTTAAAAAAGTTTTATCCATGAATTCTAATATGTAAGAGGACAAATGACCTAATCGTAGACGCCATAGAACAATGTCTTGAGAGGAATGTGTGATGGTATGAATCCTTACATTTTGAAGATTAGTGTGTGACTTACTTGCTGCACTTGTAACTAAGTAATAAAGTCCATTTTATTGTTTATCCAAATCAATCGTCATCATCGTCATCAAATCATGCAAAATACATTAATAAGAATAGAAAGTTATTGAACACTTCAAATCTTTTGTATTGCGGCTCATAGATAAAAGGTCTAATTTGCAGGATGGCACCCCAAAAAATATTTTCTGAACAAAAAAAAAAAATGACTCTTAAGGTAAACTTCCAGTAGAAATAATTGGAGCGTGGTTTCCCTTTGGCATAACAACGGGTGGTAGAGAAGTATCTTTTTAACTATTGATCAGAAGCTTTGGAGAGGAAGTAATATGGTCTGTCGCACCTCTATCAATGATCAGTTTAGGAAGTAACAAACCTGAATAAGTGCTGTCAATATTTGATTTAGAGGCAGCTGTCTGGGATGACCCATTTCCTTGCATAATGGACAACATTTGTTACAGTTGTAAATTAGTTAATTCATTCATAACAGAATGAGATTGTTGCATTAGTGGAGTCTACTTCTTCGATTTTTGTTTTCAACTAAGCCGCTTCAGCAGCCAAAAAGAGTGGTTTAAGTACCACTTCACTTGATGTGCAAAGAGAAGTCATCACGCGATCACGAGCCAAATCTTTGGCTATGCCTGAGCCATTAATTAACGAGTGTGAACTTTTCGTAGGTAAACATCCTTTGAAGACTCGAGGATGGATCCAATGATGTGCCTAGAGGAGCCATGATAGGCTTCAGATTATGGACCAAATGGAAGCATAAATTAAAACAATAATCTGCTCCTCGGATTTATACCACATGTGGCTGAGAAGACTCCAAGTTCCAGAATGTATAAATTTCACAACTTAACTCCAAATGCTTTGAAACTATAAATGGAACTTACTAGGGATGTGGATGAAATACTCTCAAAATTGCAGAGGCTAACTTGCTGTGGTTAAAAAGTTATGGCCAAAATACTGCAAACTGCCGGAGCTCGATTTACTGCTCTGGCCGAGAACATAATGTCAATTTTGGAGAGGCGTAACTCTCTTGTCTAAAAACAAAATGACGCAATTCTTGTATAAAATTAAATATGTAGATGTGAGTATGGTTTTATGTTAAAATGAGAGGATTAATCAATAGGTTGAATTCGTGTTGTTGGTACGAGCATGTGATAAATGGCACCTTTCAGGATTTGGTTTCTTCTTTGAAGAAGAGCACTCCAACGAGCTTGAGGGATGAGTTAGTGCACCCTTGCTCAAGCTTCTACACTCAAGAAAGAGGAAGAGAAGGGGCCAATAAGATTGGTTTCCCTCACTCACAAAATGGAAGCCAATAAAAGAACAACAATCCATGGATATAACTCACCGTAAGATGGAGTTATTTTTGGACCTCAAGAGCTCTGATTTTTTAAGAAGAAACTTCTGTTTTTTTATTTATTTAAAGATACTGCTAATGGCAGCCATAAGGGGGGTTTAAATACCTCAACTTTTCTAACAAATTAGGATTACATAAGCAACACAAAAGAAGACCACTCGCAAGGGTGTGCTCGGCCACCACAATTAGCCGAGGACATCCTAGTGTCTTGCCAAATTTGGCAACCTCTTTCTCTCTCAAAATGTCCCTTTCAATGTGGTCCTCCTCTCTTTCAACCTTCCCTTTGCTGGTCATATGGTTGGTTATTACAAAATATTCAAATACATAAAAGAAAACATTCACTAAAGTCTAGAGATAAAAAACAAAGAAACAACAACAAATTACAATAATGATTCAAGAAAGACAAATTCCTTCTTCTCATTTGTTGTAGCTGAGGATTTACTCAATTGTTAGCAATTGGACTTTGCTCCTTCATTTCTTGAATGTCAAGTTCTATCCTCAGTTGCTTACGGAATGAATCACATCTCTTGATTCTAACTCGGGGTAGCCAAAGGTCGTTTCCTCCTTCTAGCTTGGAGTGGCCGAGGGATACTCCTCTTCTAGATTGACATGATCATGTGATTACTTCCATGTTTACAAGTTGGATGGCTCTTCCATGCCTCTAGTGTTTGGCTTTAGCTCTATTTGGCTTCCAACATCATCACTTATAAAATGAGCTAACACGTTAGATAAAGGTTCGGCCATGGTTTTGGCTCGTGATCGAATGATGGATCCTCTAGGCACATCATACTCACCCGATTTAAAATGATTTGTCCTCAAATCCAAGATTTCTCTTAATTAGAAAACATCATTTAATTAGAAAACATCATTTCTTTTCGTTCCTCTCTCAACTCACCATATTCATTTCTCAAAATTTCTCTCTTTGGGCACAAATCAACTTGGTCATGAAAAATGTCAATCCCATTAATTTTAAAAAATTGGGGGTCCTTTGGTTTCATGGACTCTTCCTCTTGAGAAATAGCTACTTGGTCATCTTTGGGAGGGGTCATTTCCATAATATGAGAGCATTTATACAAGTCATCCAAACCACAAAAGGGATCAAAATAAAAATTTGATGGTGGCGGTTCTACAAGTCCTACTTCCAACAACTCACCACAACTTTCTTCCTTTTGTTCAAGAGAGTCAATAACTACTCTCTCCTCCTTAGCATGAGTGGACTCTCTATACAGTTTGGAAAATCTTTCAACACTCCTTTTACAATTAAGAACAAGTACAAAACCTTTATTCCATAGCTCTTCTTCATACATTGATGCATAATCATCATACATGATATTGCTCGATTGACAATCATATTCATAAGGGTCTTAATAAAAATTTGGGCTATTTTTCTTAACCATTTTTGTAACGACCCCGTTTCACAGCAAGATATTGTCCGCTCTAGGGATTGGGCCACAGCCCAATATCCTCCCCTCTTGGCTTTGTTTGGCGAGAACTTCCCGAAAGGTCACCCAACCTAGAATTGCTCTCGCCGAAGCACTTTTAACTTCGGAGTTCTTATGGGATCCGTTGCCAATTGTGTTTCAAAACGCGTCTTGCTATGTTGGAAGGGTCTCTTTACATATGTTTCATTTTCAAATACTTTCCCAAGCGATGTGGGATTGTGAGGACCCCCTTTTTATGACCTGTCACCTTCCGGTTCGCCCGCGCGGACGTATCGCCATACGGGTTCCAGTTCGTGCAGCCATCATACCATACTTACACATATGGGTTATCACAATCACCCCTCCTCGAGGGCCCAATGTCCTCGTTGGCCACATTTCCGGTTGGGTACAGACTCTGATACCATTTGTAACAACCCCGTTTCTCAGCAAGATATTGTCCGCTCTAGGGATTGGGCCGCAGCCCAATATCCTCCCCTCACGGCTTTGTTTGGCGAGAACTTCCCGGAAGGTCACCCAACCTAGAATTGCTCTCGCCGAAGCACTTTTAACTTCGGAGTTCTTATGGGATCCGTTGCCAATTGTGCTCCAAAACGCGTCTTGCTATGTTGGAAGGGTCTCTTTACATATGTTTCATTTCCACATACTTTCCCAAGCGATGTGGGATTGTGAGGACCCCCTTTTTACGACCTGTCACCTTCCGGTTCGCCCGCGCAGACGTACCGCCATCCAGGTTCCGGTTCGTGCAGCCATCGTACCATACTTACACATCTGGGTTATCATAATTTTCAGCAACAAATCACCACAAAAAAAGAGCACAATAAACAAGAAAAGAGCAGAGCTCTGATACCAAATGATAGGCTTCAGGTTATGAACGAAATAAAAGCATAAATGAAAACAATAATCTGCTCCTCGAATTTATACCACAAGACTCAAAGTTCCAGAATGTATAACTTTCACAACTTAACCTCAAATGATTTGAAAGTTTAAATGGAACTTACTGGAGATGTAGATGAAATACTCTCAAAATTGCAGAGACTAACTAACTCTGGTTGAAAAGTTATGGCCGAAATACTGCAGGCTGTCGGAGTTAGATTTATTGCTCTGGTCGAGAAAAGAATGTCAATTTTGAAGAAATGTAACTCTCTCATCTGAAAACGAAATGATGCCATTCTTATGGCAGATTAAATTTATGTATGTGAGGATGTATGTAAAAATGAGAGGATGAATCGATGAGATAGAAAAGATATGGTTGAAGTTGTGCCGCTGGTACAAGCAAGTGATAAATGACACTTTTCGGGATTTAGCTTCTTCTTTGAAAAAGAGAACTCCAACAAGCTTGAGGGATGAGTTAGTGCATCCCTGCTGAAGATTCTACATTCAAGAAAGAGGTAGAGAATGGGCTAATAAGATTGGTTTCCACCACTCACGAAATGAAAACCAAGAAAGAACAGCAATCCACGAATATGACTCGCCTTGAGATGGAGTTGTTTTTGGTACTCAAGAGTTCCAATTTTTTAAGAAGAAACTTCTGGTTTTTTTTTTTTTTATTTAAAGATACTGCTAATGGCAGCCATAAGGGGGATTTAAATACTTCAACCCTTGGTACAAATTAGGGTTACAAAAGCAGCACAAAAGAAGACAACCCAAGAAGGTGTGCTCGGCTACCACACCTTGTCGAGGACATCCTAGTGTCTTGCCAAATTTGGCAACCTCTTTCTCTCTCCAAATGTCCCTTTAAATGTGGTCATCCTCTCCTTCAACCTTCCCTTTGCTAGTCATATGGTTGGTTGTTATAGTGTATGCAAACACATAAAAGAAAACATACATTCAAGTCTAGAGATAAAAAAAACAAAAGAAACAACAACAAATTACAATAATGATTCAAGGAAGACAAATTTCTTTTTCTCATTTGTTGTGGCCGAGGATGTACTCCATTGTTAGTAATTGGACTTTGCTCTTTCATGTATTGAATGTCAAGCGTCATCCTTAATTGCCTAGGAAAAGAATCACATCTCTTGATTCTAGCTTAGGGTGGCTGAGGGTCGTTTCCTTGCGCCTTCATCTAGATTGGCATGATCATGTGATTGCTTTCATGTTGACAAGTTGGATGTCTCCTCCATGCCTCTAGAGTTTGGCTTTAGTTCCATTTGGCCTCCAACATCATCACCTATAAAATGAGCAAACATGTTAGATAAAGGTTCGATCATGGACTTGGCCCGTGACCGAATGATGGCTCCTCTAGGTACATCAAGCCATGGTCTTGGATTTGAGGACAAATCCTTTTCAATCGAGGGAGTATGATGTGCCTAGAAGAGCCATCATTTGATCACGGCCCAAGTCCATGGTCGGACCTTTATCTAACGTGTTTGCTCATTTTATAGGTGATGATGTTGGAGGCCAAATGGAACTAAAACCAAACTCTAGAGGCATGGAGGTGACATCCAACTTGTCAACATGAAAGCAATCACATGATCATGTCAATCTAGAAGAAGAAGCACCCCTCAGCCACTCCAAGCTATAAGGAGGAAACGACCCTCGGCCACCCTGAGCTAGAATCAAGAGATGTGATTATTTCCCTAAACAATTGAGGATGAAGCTTGGCATCAAGACATGAAGGAGAAAAGTCCAATTGATAACAATGGAGCACATCCTCGACCACAACAAATGAGAATAAGGAATTTGTCTTCTTTGTTTTAATTTTTGTAATAGGCTAGTTGATGATATTTTTAGTTTTCTTAGTTAATTATGCTTTATTAGGTGGCTGAATACTGATGCATTTGAAAGGCATCGTTAGATGTAAATTTTACGGGGAAGAACAACTTGAAGATAGGGACATTTTGAGAGAGAAGGACATTGCCAAAAATGAAAACATGGCTTGTCCTTGTTTGCTCAACTAGGTCAAACCTCCCTCTTTAGTCTCCCTTTCTTTTTTTAATTTTTCAAGCCCTAAAGACTGAAGAGAGGAGGGGTATTTAAACCTCTCTTCCAGCTTTGGAAACAAACTTTTGAATGGCAATAAAACTTAAGGTTTAACCTCTGAATTGAAGCTCCTTGAGCCTCAAAGCAGTGTCTCTCCTCTGTGGGTAATATCAGTGTATTTGTTGTGTATTGTCTTACATTTTTGTGAGTATCTTGGAAGCTCTCATTGTTGCCCTTTTTTTTGCCTCATTTTGAAGGCAGCATCCCCAGCAGGAGGTCACAAAACTCACATTCAAGCTCATTGGAGTGCTATTCTTCAAAGAAGAAGCCAAATCTTGAAAGGTGTCATTTATCATTTGCTCATACCAGCAGCACTTCTTCAACCATATCTTTTTATCTCATCGATTCATCCCCTCATTTTTGCACACAACCATCCAAATATCAACAGCTTTAATCTGCTACAAGAATCGCGTCATTTCATTTTAAGACGAGACTGTTACGCCTCTCCAAAATTGACATCCTTTTCTCGGTAAGAGCAGTAAATAGAGCTCCGACAACTTGCAGTATTTTGCCCATAACTATTTAACCACATTGAGTTTGCCTTGCAATTTTGAGAGTGTAACGAATGACCAGGTTCCCCTGGCCCAACCGTGCAGTCCTCACCCAACAAGCCTAGGCACTGCCATGTGGCAGCCACACAGGTCTGCCATGTGTACTCACGATCTTCTCCCACCACCTGGTTTGATGGGAGTTTTTGCCTCCCCAAGGATTCTTTTTTGTAACGACCCGACGAGTTCCCTCACCCGAGCCGTGCAGTCCTCACCCAACAGGCCCAGGCACTACCACGTGGCAGGCCTGTGTGGCTGCCACATGGCAGTGCCTGGGCCTGTTGGGTGATGACTGCATAGCTCGGGCTGGGGAACCCGTCGGGTCGTTACAAAGAGTATTTCATCCAACTCCCCAGTAAGTTCCATTTAAGTTTTCAAAACATTTGGAGTTAAGTCGTGAAAGTTATACATTCTGAAACTTGGAGTCTTCTCGGCCACTTGTTAGGGGTGATCGTGGTCCGGTTCGGTCTAGTTTTTGGAGAGATTAGGACCGGACCACTAAATTTGGTTTTCAAATTTTTACACCAATAAGGCAAATTTCTTTCCCAGAACCGGACCAGAAATCTGATCTCGGTTTTGGTCTGGTTCTGGTCCTCCCACTTATGTTCAAAAATTTTTTAATTTTTGACAAAATTTGAACCAATATGTAAAAAAAACCAATACACTTATTTTGTTTCTGGTTCTGGGAAAAATTGACAAAAATTTTGGTTCTGGTTTCAATTTCCAACAAAATATCACATCAAAGCTATTAAAAAAAATAAAAATTTCATTCTGTTTTTTCCAATTTCCAGCGTCTTTATTCCTAAGGTTCGTCGATTTCAAAACAATTTTCTATGAAAAAAAACACCACATCGAGATGCTAACAATACCCACAATCACATTGTAGAGCAGAGCAAAAATACCGAGAACTACAAAAAGCAAAAAAACAAACAATTGCAGAGCAACCAAACTATTGCTCTAACCTCACAAATCTGCTGGGTTTCTTCACAAAAAATAGAATAAAGTTTCGGACTTTCAGGAAACAGATCTACTATATTGGACAGTCGGAAAAAAAATAACCAAACCTGTGGTTTGAATCTACAGTCCTATTTTGAGCGGCAACAGACAGCAGCGACTTCGGCCAAAGGCAACAGCAGCGACTTCGATGAAAGGCAACAACAGCGACTTCGGCGAGACACGGAGAAGGCGAGACACGGCGCAGGTGAGACAAGGCGAGGACGAGGGCGAGAGACTACGACTGCGATTGTGAGAAGCGAAGTTTTTTTAGCCTAAAGGTTAACTTACCTGGTGCGGGTCGGTTTTACTTGGTTTTGTCTTTAAAACCGAGAACCGAACCACAGATTTCGGTTCTGAAATAACAGAACCAAAATCTGTTAATTTTGCCCTAAGAACCGACCAAAACCGAAACAAATGGCTTAGTTCTGGTCCGGTTCTCGGTTCTGGTCGGTTCTTGCTCACCCCTACCACTTGTGGTATAAATCTGAGGAGCAGATTATTGTTTTCATTTATGCTTCCATAGTGTCTATAACCTGAATCCTATCAATCAAGCACCTTAAACATGGAGAAATCTTTCTACTCACTATCATGGGAGTACACCTCGGCCACACCAAGAAATGAAGGAGGAATTTGTCATCCTTATGACAAATAGTGTAACCTGATACAATGAGGTCCTACAAACGCACGCAGAAGCAACAACAAAATGCAATGGTTCAGTGTTCTCAGGTTTAACCAAAAAACACCCAAAAAATAGAAATAAACATGTAAAAAAATAGAAAGAAAAACAGAGGCTAACGTGTAATGGGTGTTGTGGTTTTACCTGATGAGCGTGAAGTAAACAAACTGTAAATGCAAGAATTTGCATTAGTGTTGGTATGTGATTTTTTGGCAATTTATTATAAAAATAATATTTTATTCAAGTGGTGATTTATGACTTGACAATCAAGAAACCGTCCAATCCGATTATGGGAAGATATTAAAGAAGTAATAATGATGATTCTATGGAAGAGAAAAATAAGGAAACAACATTATTTGGAAAGATATTGAATAAGGTATATGCACTTGTTTTTTGGAAAAGTTTTATTTGGAAAGCCGATTTGTTGTAGATTTGACATGATTTGCTGGGCTCTGACTTCCCATGATTAATGGGATGCTTTCCTGAATTTTTGGGCGAAAATCTGTGCTGTTATGGAAACTTTCCTAAAGTGTCATATGAGGTGTCACATAACCGAATTTGTTAAGATTGTGTTTCCTTATTCCATGCGGCGGTAAATCCGATTTGGTAACTGAATGAATTAAAGATATGGAAGCTACCAATATTATTTAAAGCCTTCGTTTTTCTGAAGAAGGCTACTGAAGCCATTATTATTGAGAGCGAAAAGTTTTTTATTCTTCCGAGCGATTTTATTCTATACCGACGTTTGCGTGTATTCTGCAATAGTTGATCCTTTCATTCACGCCTACTGTGAGTCGTCGGTGATTGTTCTTCAGCAGACGACGGAGTATTGATTTTACACGAGAGAAGATTTTCTTCGTTTTCCCGAGCCGTCGGTTTTTCTTTCACGCCCTACGTTTCTGCGTATGGGTTTGTGATTGTGTTGCACACTCGACCTAATCTGTGGATTTCATTGTTTTTATTGAGTGTGCTGTGTGTTGCATCCGAAGACTTCGATCTGGTGTTCCAGGAGGTGTCACAGGAGGCAATATTCCTTGTTCTTCATTAAAGTTCTGTCTCGGGAGGAGACAGCATCCGAACTCGTGAGGAGTTCTGTTTCTTAGACAAGGGGAGCTTGTCGCTCGTGATCGTGGGCGAGGGGATCTTGCCATAACACGGGTTTCGGGAGGAACCAACAACGAGGGGATCTTGTTGTTATCTAGATCTCGGGAGAGGTCGTTCTAAAGTCGAGGGGATCTCGCAAAAACTGTCTCGTTGAGGAAGTTAGCTAGAGGCGGCGACAAAGATAAGAGGGAGTCTTTATTTGTATAAGTTCGAGTTTTTCTTGTAACTTTGTTAACTCAAGGAAAAGTTTTTATATCTGGGCGTGGCCCCGCAGACGTAGGCTGGTTGCCGAACTGCGTTACCAACCTCTTGTGTCATTTATTTCCGCACTTTTTACATCGTTCATCGTTTCTTTAAAATCGGTGTCACACAAGGATCCTTGTGTGACATCACTGAACTGATCTTAAACTTTCAATAAATTCTTGGCATATTTGGCTTGAGATATAAAAATACCATTCTTTTCTTGCTGGATTTGAAGCCCAAGAAAATAAGTGAGTTCTCCAACCATACTCATATCGAATTCACCGGTCATTTGAGCAACAAACTCATCCACCATCGCCTGTGACACCGAGCCAAACACTATGTCGTCAACATATATTTGAGCAAGTAAAAACTGACCTTTGGCACGCCGGACAAAAAGGGTTTTATCTACTCCCCCTCGCTCATATCCCTTGGTTAATAAATATTGTGTAAGTCGTTCATACCATGCACGAGGGGCTTGTTTGAGCCCATATAACGCCTTCTTCAACTTGTACACATACTCGGGATGATGAGGGTCGTCAAAACCCTTTGGTTGAGCAACATAAACCTCTTCATTAAGAAATCCATTGAGAAACGCGCTTTTCACATCCATTTGATATAATTTAAACCGCATAACACAAGCGATAGCCAACAAAAGCTGAATCGATTCAAGCCGAGCAACCGGAGCAAATGTTTCATCAAAGTCAATCCCTTCAATTTGAGAATACCCTTGAGCCACTAGCCGAGCTTTGTTGCGAGTAATATTTCCATGCTCATCGGTCTTGTTTTTGTAGATCCACTTAGTACCAATAACATTCACATCGGGAGGACACGGTACTAAGTCCCAAACTTGATTTCGGGAGAATTGGTTGAGTTCTTCTTGCATAGCACCTATCCAGTACTCATCTAGCAATGCTTCTTTCACATTCTTTGGCTCGATCGTTGATGTAAAGCATGCCATTTGGATCATGTCACGATAATTCAATTTCGGCTTATCTCTAGTTCGTATACCATCATTCAGGCCACCAATAATCTCAACTGTAGGATGATTCTTCTGAACACGTGTAGATGGTTGTCTGTGGTGTGTGATATCAGCTTCTCCTTCATCAACAGTCTCTGTTTGATCTGGGACACCGCCTGAGACACCCTCTGTGACACCGAGTGGAACACTAGTGCCTTCATTATTTAAAATGTGTTCTGCATCATCTTTTGGATTATGAGTTGTGTCCAGAGAGTCGTCCACTTGAACATTTGCAGATTCGATGACAGTTCGAGTTCTTTTGTTGTAAACCCGATAGGCACGACTATTTGTAGCATAACCGAGTCCTCCCGATGTGAATGTTATTGGTACTAAGTGGATCTACAAAAACAAGACCGATGAGCATGGAAATATTACTCGCAACAAAGCTCGGCTAGTGGCTCAAGGGTATTCTCAAATTGAAGGGATTGACTTTGATGAAACATTTGCTCCGGTTGCTCGGCTTGAATCAATTCGGCTTTTGTTGGCAATCGCTTGTGTTATGCGGTTTAAATTATATCAAATGGATGTGAAAAGCGCGTTTCTCAATGGATTTCTTAATGAAGAGGTTTATGTTGCTCAACCAAAGGGTTTTGACGACCCTCATCATCCCGAGTATGTGTACAAGTTGAAGAAGGCGTTATATGGGCTCAAACAAGCCCCTCGTGCATGGTATGAACGACTTACACAATATTTATTAACCAAGGGATATGAGCGAGGGGGAGTAGATAAAACCCTTTTTGTCCGGCGTGCCAAAGGTCAGTTTTTACTTGCTCAAATATATGTTGACGACATAGTGTTTGGCTCGGTGTCACAGGCGATGGTGGATGAGTTTGTTGCTCAAATGACCGGTGAATTCGATATGAGTATGGTTGGAGAACTCACTTATTTTCTTGGGCTTCAAATCCAGCAAGAAAAGAATGGTATTTTTATATCTCAAGCCAAATATGCCAAGAATTTATTGAAAGTTTAAGATCAGTTCAGTGATGTCACACAAGGATCCTTGTGTGACACCGATTTTAAAGAAACGATGAACGATGTAAAAAGTGCGGAAATAAATGACACAAGAGGTTGGTAACGCAGTTCGGCAACCAGCCTACGTCTGCGGGGCCACGCCCAGATATAAAAACTTTTCCTTGAGTTAACAAAGTT
This sequence comes from Begonia masoniana, assembly GCA_022432975.1. Taxonomy (NCBI): domain Eukaryota; kingdom Viridiplantae; phylum Streptophyta; class Magnoliopsida; order Cucurbitales; family Begoniaceae; genus Begonia; species Begonia masoniana. The sequence continues at coordinate 21,649,510 of CM039505.1, read as the reverse complement.
ACAAGAAAAACTCGAACTTATACAAATAAAGACTCCCTCTTATCTTTGTCGCCGCCTCTAGCTAACTTCCTCAACGAGACAGTTTTTGCGAGATCCCCTCGACTTTAGAACGACCTCTCCCGAGATCTAGATAACAACAAGATCCCCTCGTTGTTGGTTCCTCCCGAAACCCGTGTTATGGCAAGATCCCCTCGCCCACGATCACGAGCGACAAGCTCCCCTTGTCTAAGAAACAGAACTCCTCACGAGTTCGGATGCTGTCTCCTCCCGAGATAGAACTTTAATGAAGAACAAGGAATATTGCCTCCTGTGACACCTCCTGGAACACCAGATCGAAGTCTTCGGATGCAACACACAGCACACTCAATAAAAACAATGAAATCCACAGATTAGGTCGAGTGTGCAACACAATCACAAACCCATACGCAGAAACGTAGGGCGTGAAAGAAAAACCGACGGCTCGGGAAAACGAAGAAAATCTTCTCTCGTGAACTGATCTTAAACTTTCACAAACCTGTAAACTCCTCAGAGGATGACGATGAGATGGATGGAACGACGAGGGAACCACCGCTGGTCCGAGGGATGACTACAGCATCCTTTGGATGAATACGCCTCCGAGACGAAGGTGAGCTCAAGCAAATGGACAAGGCCTTGCGTACAATGGAAAAGGAACAACCCACCTGTGAATCTTCCTCATAAGAAGTTGACAGAATGGTGCCAACCAAACGAACGTTCGTGCTGGTCCAAGACGCAATCGACAGTGCCTTCGGGTGAAGACGTCTTCGGTAACGAAGGCGTACTCAAACAACGAACCAAAATTTCCCAACCTCCTTTTGTTTTCCAATCCTTAGAAGGATTTGTTGAGGAGATTGTCAAACAGAACCACCAAGTAATCCCTTGAACTTGGCAGGCCAGAACGAAGCACCAACTGGATATGACTCACCGGCGGCCAATTGTGACGAACACCGAATGTTTCGGCAAAATGAAGAATAACATCAATATTTTATCAAATGATCAAAAAGTGTCTTACAATGAAGTTCAAAGGGTATAAATAGTTTTCCCAAACTCGGAAGGTTCTGCATAAGTAAAATAAAAGAACAATATAGCTGTTATTGGCCAGCTAAAAATATTTGTTAGCGTCCTCCACGTCGGATACTGTTCACGCACGCCTACTGCTGAGTTGTCAAGTGATCCACACACGCTGATGTGCTCCACCACGTGCAAGCCTACTTTCGTCTACGCATGCGCCTGCAGCTGCCTCCCGTGCACGTGAGCCGCTGCGCAGGACAACTTCTTGCGTGCAACTGACGCCCTCCCTGATGCGCGCCTGATGCCGCATGTTGGGCTTCCTTCGTGCGCGCACCCTCATCCTGCCATGGCCCTGCGGCACTCACCAACTGTGTCCATGCCTTCATGTCATGTGCACTCCTCCCGATCATGTCCTTTGTTATGCGTGCCATCTCCTGAGCATAATATCCTTGTTGCACGCCCATCTTGAACAACATCCTCTTGTTGCATGCCCAAAACCCGAACACCTGAGAATAATGGTCTAATCCTGCAAAATTAACAAACGACTTAGAAATAAAAAAGGTTGAAGAACGTACCTTGGAATGAGAATGCTGTTGTGGTTCCCGTGGGATATCATAACCTGAGCATACTTTAAATTAGTCTTTAGAACTTTAGTATTTTATTGTGTTTATGTAGCATGAACTTGCTAAACATGTGATGGATGGAATAGAGCTACATTTTTAAAAGAAGAGGGACCACATGATAGTGACCTTTGAAAGGAGAGAAGGCTTGCCCATAATGGCAAGACAAGGGTGTACTCAGCTAGCCATGTGGCAGAGTACCCTCCCCATTTTTGGCTCTTCTTCTTAGTTGTCTCCAAACCCTAAATCTTAAGAAGGAGGCATGGTATTTATACCATCTTTTAGCTTCCCTTCAGGACAACTTTTGAATGAAAACATAGCAGATTGCTTTTAGCTCTTTGAAGCTTCCAAACCATGTTCCTCCGTGAGTGACATCCAAGAAGCATTGAGTGTGTTCTTGTATTTCTATTTTGTGAGAGACAAAGTGATTATACTTCTTTTGCAACCTTCCTTCTCCTTTAAATGGCGTGAAGAATCATTAACAAGGTTGTATTCAACTCTCATTCAAGCTAGTTGGAGTGCCCTGCTTCCATAAAGGTGACAAACCCGAGAGGTGTTGTTTGTTCCCTCCTTAGACTAGCAAGTAGTCATTCATCCATAACTTTTCAACCACAATCAATTAGCCTTTGAAATATAGTGGCCAGCCTCACACATCTAGGGTGAGTTTGTGTTAAATTTTTAGACTATTTGGATTTAAACTGAAGCTTTTATGCACGTTGGAATCTAGGAATTACTCGGTCAAATCTGTTGTCCAGCCGAGTGAACTCGTATTTGTGTTTGTCCTTTAAATTGAAAAACATCATTTGGTATCAGAGCTCTGCTCTTTTCTTATTGTTTTTGTTGTGTTTGTGTTGTATTTTGGTTGACTAAAATGATGTCAATATTTTGAAGTTGTTACTTTCCAAGTTGTTGGCAAAGACGATGGGTTTTGGCTGAATTATAGCTTTCCAAATATAGCCTCTACTTTCTGCGAAGAAAACCCTATGACTGAGGCAACTTTCAAACGTGCCATTTTTGTGGCACATTAATAGCTTTCATCCTTTCAAAAGGAAGTCATCTGTTAAATGGTACCCACCTTTAGCTTTGACTTCACTATTTGCATACCAGTATTTGAAATCTTTCTCCTCTGAGTAAAGTTTCATGACTAGTCAAGACCAAATATTTTAGTTTCTAATTCGGTTAGTAAAGTGTACCTTCGTGGTGGTGCATTGGCTACAAGATTTCAGTCTCCCTTTTTGTCCTTAGGGGTAACGTTCAAGAAACTCCACCCGTTTTGTGTGTATTCTATTAATTTTTTCTTAACTTTTTATATGTTTCAAAGATTGGTGGTCGGTATGAATAATGAACTCCTTGGGAAGTAAGTAATGTACGACATAAAACTTCCTTATCATAAGTTGAATAATTTAGTTTGGTGCCCTTTACTTGCTCGCTAAAATAAGCAATCGATCTTCCCCTTGCATAAGAATAACTCCAATTTCCAGTCACGAAGCATCACATTCCACTTTGAATATTTTTTTAAAATCGACCAGGTTAAGAATCGATCAAATGCATAATTTTGTTTTTGATAGTATCAAAACATACTTGACATGCTTTAGTCCAAAGATAGTCATTTCCTTTTTTGGTGCAATCGGTGACTAATGTCAAAATAGTGCTAAAACTATTGATAAATCTCTGATAAAATAAGGCTACTCCATAGAAACTCCTTATTTCGAAAATATTACTCATAATCAGCCACTTCTTGATTGTTTCAACTTTGGTGTCGTCCATTTCAATTCGACGACTAGATATGATAAATCCAAGCAAATGTACTTTTTCTTGTACAAAAGAGCAATTTTAAGATTGCCAAAGAGGTTGGCTTCCTGTAAAGTTTCAAATAATTGTTTAAGATGATTTAAATGGGCCTCTAAGTTGTCTCTAAAACTACGATATCATCAAAATAAACCACTATAAATTTTCCAAAAATTTATTATGTATATGGTGCATAAGACACATAAAGGTGCTTGGTGTGTAAGATAGGCAAAAAGACATTAGTAACCATTCATACAACCCATATTTAGTCTTGAAAGTCATTTTCTATTCGTCCCCTTCTGTCATTCACATTCGATGATATCCGCTCTTGAGATCCACTTTAAGATAATATCATCTACCCATAAAGCTCGTCCATTATGTCATCAAGTCTCAGTATTGGAAACATATATTTTATGATAATTTGATTGATGGCTCGACTTTCCACACACATTCTCATTGATCTATCCTTTTTGGATACCAAAAGTGTTAGTACGACACAGGGATTATGTGATTTGTGAATATCCCCTTTTCGAGTAGTTTCGTGACTTGTAGGTTTAATTGTTTTTTCTCCTTCGAATACATTCTATAAGCCGGTCTATTTAGTTGAACAACTCCTAGTAAAAGATCGACTTAATGCTCAATCTTACGGTTAGGTGGAAGGCCATGAGGTAATTCTTCAAGAAAAAGGTTCTCAAACTTAGTGATAAGTGAACTAACCACGTTTGGTATTTTCCTCAATTCTTTTAGGTTGTCTCGAAATAACATTAAGACAATAAAACCAACACTTAGTAATGCTTTTGGAGATCACCTTTTGTCATGAATTTTTTTTTTCTTTTGCCTTTCTTTATTTCAAGCTCTTTAGCAATTTGATTAGATCGAAGGGGGGCTAACTTGATTGTTTATCTACCATGTTCAATAGAACAAAAATTGGTGAATCATCGTGGATGACATTTTTGTAATATTGCCAAGAGCGACCAAGCAACATATGATTCGCAGTCATTGGAACAACATCACATGTTACTTTATTGTATTAATGACCAATAGAGAAATGAATACTTACCTGCTTTATAACTTTGATTTCCCCACGATCATTAAGGCACTTTAGTTTGTACTAGGTAGGATGATTTGTAGTTTTGAGTTGTAATTTCTACACCAACACCAATAAAGCTACGTTTGTGTAACTTCCAGCATCAATGATTAAAAAGCACATGTTTTCCTTTATTAGACACTAGCTAGGAAAAATATTCTCCCTTTGGCACAGAGTATCTTCATGGCTAAGTGTAGAGAGAGCTCTGCGAATCACTATAAATAAAGTGTCTTCTTGTGCATGAAATACTTGTTCTTGAGGTTCCTCTATGTCCTCCTCGGTATGTATTATGTCATATTCACTCTCTATCGCATTGTATCATTCTCGTACCACCATCATGTGATTGTTAGGGCATTGAAAAGTAATATGCCCTAAACAAAAACACTTGAAACATTTGATGTCTCTCGATCTAGGTTGTGAAGTATGACCAATTGGTCTTTTTCACTCAAGCACTTTGTTGGTAGAGCTTTTGATTGGTGTTTTTTCCTCTTTGGTTTTAACTTGAGAGTTGGAAGTTGAGGATGATCTTTTTCTAGGCCGAAAGGAATAAGGCTTAATCCTTTTGTGTTGCCTCTGAAATTTTAACGCCAATTGTATGAACTCCTCCATGGTGTGATAGGGTTCTAGTTCAACAACGTTTCCTATATACCCATATAACCCCTTGATGAAACGTGCAATAACTTGTTCCTCCTGTTATTCAAGGCCACTCCTTATTTTAAGTGTCTCAAATTCGGTTCATAAGCCTCCCACGATATAGGTCCTTGCTTTAAGCTTTGAATTTTAAGAAACAGTTCTCGTTTATTATGAGTTGGTACAAACCGTTTACTCATCAAATTCTTCATCACTCTACATAAGTGAACTTTATCTTCACCTTGCCACCTCCTTCTAACATTTAGATTCTCCCACCACAAACTAGCATATCCTATGAGTTCTAAGGAAGATAGTTGTATCTTGGTCCATTTCGAATATTAGTAGCAATCAATGTCATGAACCAGATCTCGACGCCCTCGAAGACCGAGATAGCGACGTGGATTCTCTATCTAGAGAATGCTAAATAAACCATAGGCACACCAGAAATAATAAATTACATGCAACTTGACTGCAATAAAATATAAAACAACTCATAGTTTATTACACAAGTCTCATTACGTGCAATATTTTATCCACATTTTATTTATCTAGACATGGACCAACTAAAATAAAATCCAGGAAAAGATAAAATAAAACACAAACACTACTGGACCTAAGTTGTGATGAACTCATTAATCCATTATGTCTTTACCTTTATCCCGTGAGCTGCCACCGCCTTTTCTTGAAAATTGGAGGAAACAATAGAGTGAGTTTTATCAAACTCAGTAAGAATCTTAATATAAGGATTCATCGATCTAAACTGAAATCACATCTAATCATGTACTAATTTTCCTACACGATTTATCTTCACACATCCTATGTTTTTAAGTATTAACAAATTTCTTTAAACATTTATTATTAATGTTTGACAATGTGTCACACATCTTTATTTAAGAAGTGTACAGTGCATATATGTAAATGCTTAGGCGTATTTTTTAGATAATCATAGTCTAATTAAATTTTTTTCTCATGCTTTTGTGTAATTAATCTTCATGAACAACTTAACTCCATGTGCAACCTTTATTTTGCTCCTTAGTTTCAATTCACAATATAGCCTCATATTTCATGTCCATTATTCTTGCACCCACTTCTTTCATATATTTCATATACCTCACTTTTTTTTAAAGTATAATTGTATATATATAAGTATCGTTTACCATTTATTCTATGAATTCCATGGTTTATATTTATTCAATATTTATATCTCATTAAACAATTTCGACATATTCTATTAATAATTCCATAGTTCACACTCAACCCAAGATTACATTTTATAGAATTATCTAGACATATTTTATTAAAATCTAAAAACTCATTTTAATGTTCTTTATAAGGTTCACTAGAAATTTCTAAGTAATGTCTAATTTTATACTCTTTCTATAGAATTCTTTGGACATTATGATTAATGTCTAAACCTCATAATTCTTTACACCACTCACTAGACATATATTATTAGTGTCTAACTTTATTTTTGTTTATCACATTCCTCTATATGCAAGAATTAATGCATATGTGAATATGTCTACGCATATGACACTTTAAATCATTGCCTAGGTGCCATGACTCACCCATTTCTAATTTTTATACTCAATAATAAGTAATGAATATGAAATACTGTGTAACACCCGATAGTTTTATAACTCTTATAGGCCTAAGGGTAATCAATTAGCGGGTTGATATTAGGAATGAAAGATTTAAAACAATGAAATGTTGGGGGGGAAGAGTTGACAAGTCAAAGGTAAAGGAATTGTGGTGATTGTTGGAAATGTTAGTGTTGAAAAGTCAAACTAGAAAGAGCCAATGAAATTCAAGCAAATGGTAAGAATTAAAGGAATAGAAAGGGATGATTTTTGATAGCCTTCACGTTGGTTTTTAATGAAGTAAAAGGTGGGGGTAAAAGTTTAATTTTTGAAAGCTTGGAGGGAGAAAATTAAAAGTGAATGAAAGTTATAGTTTAAATGTTGTTCTTTCTCATTTTCTCTCCATTTTCATCGACTTCTTCTTCATCCTCCATTGTTGGCGATTCTTCTCCCTCTTTCTTCATTTCTTCAAGTGATTTCAAGGTAAGTTTATATGGGTTTTGTTTTATATGTATGTGGATGAAGTTTGTGGGAGGTTAGAAGTGTTTTTATGTATTTTGGTTGAGTTTGGTGAATTTTAGGAAACCCTAGGTTAGGGATTCTGAAAAATTAAGTTTAGATGTTAGATTTCTTTCCTATTTTGGTAGTTAGTTGTTGAATGGAGTGGTTTAGGTTGTTAGAGGGGTTAGATGGAAGATTTAAAGAGTGTTACACAAAAACGGTTGAAGAACACCTATATACCCGATTCTGTCTTTGGAAATTTCGGGCTGGCCAAAGTGTTTGTTTGGTTAATTTGAGTGATTCAATGGATAGTAGACGTGTAGAGGTTTCCGAGTTGGGGTGACACGTCGAATTCCGTTGAAAAATGAGAAAGTTATGGCCGTTTAAAGTTGACGGTCGATGTGGGGTGGAAAATTGAGTTTGAGTGTTTTGGAGCGTGAAGTTGGTTAGGTATTGTTTAGTTTAGTTAGAAAATCTTTTAGAATTCGTTGATAGCTTATCAACTTGAGTTTCCGTGATTTTAGGTCGTCGAGCGTGTGAAATAGCTGGTAAAAGTAAACAAGTGGAAACCAAGCAGCCAGGTAAGTAGTGGGTGCTTTCTTTCGCCTTCGGGCCTACACCACAGGACGGTAGGGCTATTAGTTATTGTTTCGCTCCATATTGCATTGTGTCAGTGCTTTGTATTAAATTTAGTCGAGTTGTGGTGTGTGTGTATTGTTGTGTGTGTGTGAATGTTAAGGCACTTCGGTGCGGACAAATAAGGCACTTCGGTGCGGGCAACTAAGGCACTTCGGTGCGGGCAAATAAGGCACTTCGGTGCGGGCAAATAAGGCACTTCGGTGCGGGCAACTAAGGCACTTTTGTGCAGGCAAATAAGGCACTTTGGTGCGGGCAAATAAGGCACTTCGGTGCGGGCAACTAAGGCACTTCCGTGCAGGCAACTAAGGCACTTTTGTGCAGGCAAATAAGGCACTTCGGTGCGGGCAAATAAGGCACTTCGGTGCGGGCAAATTGTGTGTGAAATTGTTTGTTAGTTGGTGCTTGTGTTTGGTGTGATTGTAGTGTGCATTGTGCATGTTTACATTTGTCATTCATTACTTGCCAAGCGTAAGCTTACGTGTGTGTGTGTGTTCTTTGGTGTAGGTGACGAAGTACTCTCAGGTGATCTCGATAACGTAGATTAGGAGTAGCACCAGTCGGGGATACACGGAGCTCGTCGGTGCAGGTCATTTGTCGGGGCGCTTCGACCTAGTCCTTGGCAAGGGTTGTGGTATTGCATGTTTTGTGATTAGGAGTGGGTTTGTGAATATTTTGGTTGTTGATGGTTTGGATAGGTTTTGAGTACTTTGGTTCGGTGTGTATAGATATTTGGTGTGTGTTTGTGGTGAATTGTGAATGTTATGGTCAGAATGGATTTTAGGTCGTTTGGTTGAATTGGGTTTGATGTATATAGTTTGGAGTTATCTGGTTAATTGGTTGTTTTAAATCGCATTTTAACAACAATGTTTCTCAGGTTTTGGATTTTGAAAATTTAGCCGTTATATTGTCGATTTTTGGTTTAAAAATTTGATATGTCGGGTTGCCTTCGCTATTTTTTGTTAGGCGTTTTAATTCGTTTTTCCGAGATTTTCACGGGGATTGAAGATTTATGCGTCGGGACGATATGGTAAAAATTTCGGAATTTTTGGAGGTGTCGGGATTGTAGAAAAGTGTAGAAATGTGAAGAGAGGTGAAGTGAGGTTAAAATGGGAAGTTTTGGGTGTTTTTAAGTGTTTTTGGGGGTGAAAAACCCGAGCCGGCCCGATCGGTCGGGCCCGGGGCGCGATCGGTCGCGGTCGGGAAGTTTCTGGGTGAAAAAAACCCGAGAAGGCCCGATCGATCGGGCATTTAGCCACGATCGATCGTGGTAGCCAAGAGCTGGGGCGCGCTGGTGCGCCCCAGCGCGCGCACGCGAACGCGCGTGCAGCGCGTACAGCGCGCTTAGCGCGCGAGCAGCGCGCTGCCTGGGCCCCTGGCGCCCAGCTGCGCGTCCAGCAGCCTTTTAAGGCAATTTTTTTTTTTGTTTTTTTTATTTTCTCCCGTTTTCTAAAATGTTTTGACCCGACGTTTTTCAAAGTATTTTAAACGTATTGTGGGCCCGTTTTCCAACAAATGTCGAGGGTTCAAAAAACCCGAAAACGAGTCAAAATATTTTAGATAATTATTTTTAAATTACATTTTAAATGCGGGTTGCTTAGCAACGTAGCGCACCGGGCCCGGGGCGGGTTCGGGGCGTTACATACTGTAACGCCCCCGAACCCACCCTGGCTTGGTGCGCTACTTTCCTAACCAATCCCGCGTTTAAAACATAATTTAAAATAATTTTCGTTAAAATCTCGACTCCAAAAATATTAGTAAAAACGTGGAAACAAATGAACCCGACGTTGCTTACTATACGAAAAAAAAACAAGCGGCATAACGACTGAAATTTCTAAAATCAAATCCTGAAAAATCAAACATTTATAAACACGTTCAAAGAAATCCCAAAACAGTTCCCAAATCTCAAAGTTTTATAAAACACGTTCAAGGAGATTTCAAAACAATTCACCACCACATTTACAAAATCGAACCAACAAAACAGTCAAACCCTTCAAACATCCAGAATAGATAGAAAACTATACAAAATCCCCAAAGTACTGAACTAAACACATGTAATGCACCGAACCTACCCCGGCTCGGTGCGTCACATTGCAAACCCAACCCGCTTTTAAAACGATATTTTAAAAAAAATTAGATAATTTTTCGAATCGGTTTTTGGACGCGCCCAAAATACGTTTAAAATACGTCGGAAAATGTCGGTTTAAAATCATTTGGAAATAGGAAAATTTTAAAAAGAATTTAAAATCAAAATGTACGGCATAACGCCTAAAATTCGATAAACCAAAACCTGCAATTTAAAACCAGGAATCAAACTAGTTCAAACCACAAACACTTACAACCATTATCCATCAACACAATTGGCTCGCAAACCGTCAAAATAATTGAGAAAACATTTACAAATGCAATGTACCAAAATGTATCAAAACCTATCACAATTTAAATAAGTTAACTCATCAAAAAACTTAGAACACCCACCAACTATCTACATACCAAATATCTACATGCAAAATAGAAACCTCCCACAAACCCGAGGAAAACGGTGGTCAAGACGCTCCAACAATAGCCTGCACCGGCGGACTCCGGACTCCTCCGACTGTGGCCTAATCCTCGGCGGTCTCGTCTACCTCACCTGTTATATACTCGTCACCTACACCATAGAACACAAAAATGTAAGCCTAATGCTTAGCAAGTAGGGAATACAAATGCTACAACACAATGCAATCAACTTAACACATGCAGTTTCTACCACTCAGTTGTGCTTATTTGCTGTTCGTTGCTGTTCGTTTCATAAGCCATGTGATTTTAGTAGGCACACATCCCATAACCGTCTAGGACGGCCAAACTCAAAATCACCAGAGCAAGACCAGACAGCTCTCATCCCATAACCGTCTAGGATGGCCGTACATAATATCCCTCGTCGATCGTAGAATCCTATAACCGTCTAGGAATTCATACTCACGACATTTACATATTTTAGCCAATCATCCTTCATAGAATTCTCTTCAGGGTGCTACACACCAGCACCGTATCCCGACAAGGCACACTATTTCAGATTGTGTATTTTAGCCGGTCTCTCATAGAGTTCCCTTCGGGGTGCTACATACCAGCACCGTATCCTGACAAGGCACACTATTTGAGATGCATTTTACAATTCACTTTATCTGATTATGTTCACACTCACAAACAACCATGCAAACAACTCGTATTTTCGTTTAACTAAAAACCATGATGCATGTTAACGAAGATGCAACCAAACACAACACGAAATAAATAACCTTATCGTTCTATGGTGTAGGCCCGAAGGAGAAGGAATAGCTACCACTACTTACCTAGATGCTCGGCTTCCAATTGCTCAATTCTAACGGTCAATTCACACGTTCGACGACCTAAAATAACGGAAACTTAGCTCGATAAGTTATCAATACAATCTAAGGGAATTTTTTAACTAAAACTAACAATACTTAAAACACATTTCTCTCACAAAACACAAAACCCGATTTTTTACACAATTTTGACTGTCCAACTTCAAACGGTCATAACTTCATCGTTTTTCAACAGATTTCGATGCGCCACCCCAATTCGGAAACCTCTACACGTCTACTATCCATTGAAACATTCAAATTAATCAAACAATTCACTTAGGCAACCCAAAAATACTAAAGACAGAATCGGCCCACTTAAGTTAAAAACCGGTTTTTCCCAAACTCCATTCCAATTCTCAATCTAACTCCATAAATCACCTAAACCAATCCATCAAACAATTAAATGGTAAAAATAGGAAAGAAAACCAACATTGAAACTCAATTTTCGGACTCCATGAATTAGGGTTTTCAAACTCTCACCAAAATCACTTAAAACTCACTAAAAACTTCAACAAACTTCAAGTAAAGTGCATAAAACCAAAACCCACTTATTTTTACTTTCAATCACCTTGAGAAATTGAAGCAAAGAAGAGGTGAAGGGGCGGCTATGGAGGATGAAGGAAGAGAATCGATGAAGATGAAGAATAAAATGGAAAATCACCTTTTAACCTAACTATTTTCCACTTTTTCTTTTCCTCCACTATTCTTTTTAAAATTGTAAAACCAGCCTCACTTTTCTTCTCCCAATTTCTCCAACGTGATTTACCTTTAATTTTCCCCCTTTTTATTCATTTAGTTCCTTTACAAAAATTTCCTATTGGTTGTTAAGTCCTTTGACTTTTCAACTCTCTTTATGTTGAATTGTCAAACCCTTTTTGTTTTCTCTTCTCATCCATTACACTTCAATGCATAACATCAAACTTGTATAATTTAAATCTTATACTTAGCATAATCTAGGCTACGCACGTAATAGGAAATTTTCGGGTGTTACAACACATCCCCAAAGATCCTGGGAATCAAACAGTTTCTAAAACATATTCAAAATAGTCCCAAAACATTCTTTACAACGTTATAAAACACTGTCTTTTCTACAAACACAAAGCCAACGAAACAACCCAATATCACGAATCCAAAATATTTAAAAACTAACTACACTCCAAAGTACCATTCCACCCACGTCTTTCCGAAGACCATGGTCGAGACGCCCCGACAACTGCCCGAATCGGCATACCGCGTACATCGTCAACTGCGTCCCAATTCTAGCTTTCCTCATAGCTCTCACCTGCAATAACGTTGCCACCTACACCACAGAATACAAAACGTAAGCCTAATGCTTAGTAAGTAGGGAATAATACATATGCAAAGATAACGCACACTTGACTCCTAACACATGTAGTTTCTAACTCTCAATTGTGTTCATCTCATTCTCATTTTATAAACCTTTCACATAGTCACAACAACGTACGTACTTTCAACCGTGACTCTCTAGTAGACACCTCCTGAATTGCCATTCTTTCAGACACTAATTCGCGACGAGGCGACACATCAAGGAACCACCATGCATCTTTAATGGTAACCTCCCGAATTGTCATCCTTTCAGGCACTAATTCGTGACGAGGTTATACCACATATCTTATGTGAAAACCTCCCAAATTGCCATTCTTTCAGGCACTACTTCGCGACGAGGCAACTCCACAAAAGGCCACATTACCTCACATATCTTCTTATCTTTCTTTACTTTCCATACTCTCAATTCAAAACATGCTCAAAACTCATTCGTTTCGTAGTTCAAAAACAATGATGCATGTCACACACAATGCTCAACACAAAGCTCAACACTAAACAAACACAGCAAACAAACAAACAACCAATCATCCCTACCGTTCTGTGGTGTAGGCCCGAAGGCAAAAGTCACACATCCACTACTTACCTGGATACTCCGTACGTCTAGTAGTTGCTCACTCCGAGTACACCAATAACTCGCTCGTTAACCTAACAGATAAATGAGAACCATTACCTAAAAGTCAACAAAGAACTTCTAAGAAAATATCTACTCTAACTCTAGCAATAAACCAAGCTAACACTTAAATTTTAAACTAGAGTTCAAGTGGTTTTAAATACAATATAACCAATTAAATCCTTCCTTCACCAAATTCAGATTATAACACCATGCATTAACCCAACTTTAAAAATTCATAACTAATTCTAAACATATTGAAATGCTTCAATTCCAAAGCTCATGGATCCATTAAAGTGTCTATTTTACTCCATTAAAATAGTTTTGCAAGCTAAAATAAGGAAGAAGTTCAGCAAACACCAAAACTAAAACAGGTGTATAATTTCCTTCAAAGATTTTGATCCAACTTTGAAAAATCATAACTTATTCGTTTTTCAACGGATTTAGACGTGCCACCCCATTCCGTAAACCTCTACACGTCTACTATCCATTGAAATACTCAAATTAAATTAACAAACAACTTGGCCAATCAGAATTTCCAAAAACAGAATCGGCGACCACTTTTACCAAAGCCGATTTTTACACAACTTTCACCCAATCACCAATCTAACTCTAAAAATAACCTAAAATAACCTATCTAAATGTTAAACCATGAAAAGTAGCCATAAAACCAGCAAGGGAATGGAAAAATTCGGAGTTCCCTTTTTAGGATTTTCTAACTTCATCAAACCTCTCCAAAACTCTCACAAAACCTCAAAAATCTTCACTAAAATGCATTAATATCAAAACCAATTAATTAACTAACCTTGAACCTTGAAAAATCTTGAAGAAAAGAAGATAGAGAAACCCTAGAAGGAGCTGCAAATTTCGTGGAATGAAGAAGAAGAGGAATAAGCTTTTTTTTTTTTTTTCACTTTAGTGGTTTTACTTTTAAACTCACCAATTTTTCTCTTTTAATTTTTAACCACTACTTTTTAAATTTTATAAATCAACCTTCCCTCACCTCTCTTTCTCTACTCCCATGTGAATGGCTCCCCTCAATCATTTTTACTTTATTGTTTCCTTCTTTTATTTTCTTTCCATTAATTCATAAGTCTTTTGACTTTTCTTTTTTTTTTTCCACTTTTTATTTCTTCCACCAAGCTTTCTAATTTTATAAAATAACCACATTCTTTCACATACTTTAATCCAACGTGATTGTTAAGCTTCTTTCTCATCCACAAGGTTTGACTTAATCAAATCTCACTTTCCATTACTTTTTTAACACCATGACTTTTCATGTCACAACCCGTACCCGTGAGAAATCGTTTTTTTTTTTAAAAAAACTTTAATTTTAACTGTACTTAAGCGAAATCTAAATCGGAGTAAAAATCGAAATAGAAATCGGAATTCGTTTAGTAAATCTTTTGGTTCAATTAAGAAAATCATTAAAATTTAAAACAAACAAAACATTTAAACTATTAATTAAATAATAAAATTTAAACTCTTTTTTTTTTTTGTAAGAGGCGATCGAACGCTTGATGTTATGCGATCGGGCGCCCCTTGCACTGCCGCCCGAACGCTTATCCTCAAGCGTTCGGTCGGTTCACGTTCTGTTTCCAGAACGTGAAATCCGACTCCCAAACCGATCGAACGCCACTCTACCCGCGCACAGTTGCCAAACTCTCTGGAAAACCCGAGAGTTTTGCGTTCCAACTCCTCTCCTTCTGCGATCCGTCGCCCTGCTCACCACATTCATCCACTTAACCCACGCAAAACACAACCTAAAACATACAACGCACAAAACACTACCACTCATTTCCCTTTACTCCCAAAATCTTACATATCTCATAAAATACTCTCTAAACCTAACCTTTACTCAAATGCTCAAAACAACACAATTTACGTTAAACATAATCGAATTTCATAAAAACGAACCGCGTGGTTCCGTTTAAAAGTTTAACATTTTCCTCCTGTTAGAATAACGTCAAAACACTGTACGTTATCTATACGATCACCAAGCACCCTAAAAATGTATCTAAACATACCGAAAATTCATACTTTTCACCATTAATCCCTGAACATCAAAAAGACTCTCAAAACTTCTAACCGTGAGTCACCAACCTAACCAAAACACAAGCCGCCGCCACGAGCTCCACCCATCGACCGCTACACTTGATCGTCGAAAGGAGGTTCCTCACCTTCGTTCTCGTCACCTACATCATACAATAACTAAATTAAGGCCTAATGCCTTAGTCAAGGCGCGTATATAACATCACATAACCCCCCCCAGCAATTTGCATGAATTTGTAAAACCGTTTTCGTTTCGTTTCGTTTTGTAAAACTTTTTTCATATTCCGTGAAAACATTCCTTTAGTCCCGTGAGAACAATCATTTAGTCCCGTGAGAACAATCATTTAGTCCCGTGAGAACAATCATTTAGTCCCGTGAGAACAATCATTTAGTCCCGTGAGAACAATCATTTAGTCCCGTGAGAACAATCATTTAGTCCCGTGAGAACAATCATTTAGTCCCGTGAGAACAATCATTTAGTCCCGTGAGAACAATCATTTAGTCCCGTGAGAACAATCATTTAGTCCCGTGAGAACAATCATTTAGTCCCGTGAGAACAATCATTTAGTCCCGTGAGAACAATCATTTAGTCCCGTGAGAACAATCATTTAGTCCCGTGAGAACAATCATTTAGTCCCGTGAGAACAATCATTTAGTCCCGTGAGAACAATCATTTAGTCCCGTGAGAACAATCATTTAGTCCCGTGAGAACAATCATTTAGTCCCGTGAGAACAATCATTTAGTCCCGTGAGAACAATCATTTAGTCCCGTGAGAACAATCATTTAGTCCCGTGAGAACAATCATTTAGTCCCGTGAGAACAATCATTTAGTCCCGTGAGAACAATCATTTAGTCCCGTGAGAACAATCATTTAGTCCCGTGAGAACAATCATTTAGTCCCGTGAGAACAATCATTTAGTCCCGTGAGAACAATCATTTAGTCCCGTGAGAACAATCATTTAGTCCCGTGAGAACAATCATTTAGTCCCGTGAGAACAATCATTTAGTCCCGTGAGAACAATCATTTAGTCCCGTGAGAACAATCATTTAGTCCCGTGAGAACAATCATTTAGTCCCGTGAGAACAATCATTTAGTCCCGTGAGAACAATCATTTAGTCCCGTGAGAACAATCATTTAGTCCCGTGAGAACAATCATTTAGTCCCGTGAGAACAATCATTTAGTCCCGTGAGAACAATCATTTAGTCCCGTGAGAACAATCATTTAGTCCCGTGAGAACAATCATTTAGTCCCGTGAGAACAATCATTTAGTCCCGTGAGAACAATCATTTAGTCCCGTGAGAACAATCATTTAGTCCCGTGAGAACAATCATTTAGTCCCGTGAGAACAATCATTTAGTCCCGTGAGAACAATCATTTAGTCCCGTGAGAACAATCATTTAGTCCCGTGAGAACAATCATTTAGTCCCGTGAGAACAATCATTTAGTCCCGTGAGAACAATCATTTAGTCCCGTGAGAACAATCATTTAGTCCCGTGAGAACAATCATTTAGTCCCGTGAGAACAATCATTTAGTCCCGTGAGAACAATCATTTAGTCCCGTGAGAACAATCATTTAGTCCCGTGAGAACAATCATTTAGTCCCGTGAGAACAATCATTTAGTCCCGTGAGAACAATCATTTAGTCCCGTGAGAACAATCATTTAGTCCCGTGAGAACAATCATTTAGTCCCGTGAGAACAATCATTTAGTCCCGTGAGAACAATCATTTAGTCCCGTGAGAACAATCATTTAGTCCCGTGAGAACAATCATTTAGTCCCGTGAGAACAATCATTTAGTCCCGTGAGAACAATCATTTAGTCCCGTGAGAACAATCATTTAGTCCCGTGAGAACAATCATTTAGTCCCGTGAGAACAATCATTTAGTCCCGTGAGAACAATCATTTAGTCCCGTGAGAACAATCATTTAGTCCCGTGAGAACAATCATTTAGTCCCGTGAGAACAATCATTTAGTCCCGTGAGAACAATCATTTAGTCCCGTGAGAACAATCATTTAGTCCCGTGAGAACAATCATTTAGTCCCGTGAGAACAATCATTTAGTCCCGTGAGAACAATCATTTAGTCCCGTGAGAACAATCATTTAGTCCCGTGAGAACAATCATTTAGTCCCGTGAGAACAATCATTTAGTCCCGTGAGAACAATCATTTAGTCCCGTGAGAACAATCATTTAGTCCCGTGAGAACAATCATTTAGTCCCGTGAGAACAATCATTTAGTCCCGTGAGAACAATCATTTAGTCCCGTGAGAACAATCATTTAGTCCCGTGAGAACAATCATTTAGTCCCGTGAGAACAATCATTTAGTCCCGTGAGAACAATCATTTAGTCCCGTGAGAACAATCATTTAGTCCCGTGAGAACAATCATTTAGTCCCGTGAGAACAATCATTTAGTCCCGTGAGAACAATCATTTAGTCCCGTGAGAACAATCATTTAGTCCCGTGAGAACAATCATTTAGTCCCGTGAGAACAATCATTTAGTCCCGTGAGAACAATCATTTAGTCCCGTGAGAACAATCATTTAGTCCCGTGAGAACAATCATTTAGTCCCGTGAGAACAATCATTTAGTCCCGTGAGAACAATCATTTAGTCCCGTGAGAACAATCATTTAGTCCCGTGAGAACAATCATTTAGTCCCGTGAGAACAATCATTTAGTCCCGTGAGAACAATCATTTAGTCCCGTGAGAACAATCATTTAGTCCCGTGAGAACAATCATTTAGTCCCGTGAGAACAATCATTTAGTCCCGTGAGAACAATCATTTAGTCCCGTGAGAACAATCATTTAGTCCCGTGAGAACAATCATTTAGTCCCGTGAGAACAATCATTTAGTCCCGTGAGAACAATCATTTAGTCCCGTGAGAACAATCATTTAGTCCCGTGAGAACAATCATTTAGTCCCGTGAGAACAATCATTTAGTCCCGTGAGAACAATCATTTAGTCCCGTGAGAACAATCATTTAGTCCCGTGAGAACAATCATTTAGTCCCGTGAGAACAATCATTTAGTCCCGTGAGAACAATCATTTAGTCCCGTGAGAACAATCATTTAGTCCCGTGAGAACAATCATTTAGTCCCGTGAGAACAATCATTTAGTCCCGTGAGAACAATCATTTAAGAGTTAACATTAAACATCATCAATGAGTAATAAATAAACCAATCCTAACGATTTCTAACAAAACCCCTAAATTTCTCCACAAACCCTAACTCAAACAAACCCTAAACCACAAATAAACTTAACCAAAACGTAGAGCTTACCTAAGAGATCGATTTGGGGAAGAAACTTGAGGAAGAAATCGCCTAAAATGGAGGAGTGTTTGATCGACGGAAATGGCGATGGAGAGGAGGAAGAAATCGCCAAAGAGGAGGGAGAGGAAGGAGCTTCGTGCGTGGAGGAGAAGAAATGAGGGAGAGAGAAAGACTTGTGACTTTTTAATAATACTTGACTTACAATTTACCTAATTGCCCTTTTGGTATTTCTTTAACTTAAATCGCTACTTCATCCCTCGGTTTAACTTCTCCAAAATTCCCTTATTTCTCCAAATATTCCTATTTATTCTTAGGGCTTTAACTAAACTTCCCGTTGGCCATTTGGACTTTATTTTAATATTTCTACGAATTTAATACTCTATAATGCTTAAAATATTAAAATTCGAAACTTAAGGCTCGAAATTCCTAAAACGAATTTCTCGGGTGTTACATTTCAACCCTTAAAGTTTATTCTTCCTTCACCTTCCTTTTTGTTTCTCCTCACGTGATGCCTCTCTTCTTTTCACCTTTAAATTTTGTTTATTCATTTCTTTATTAATTCACTTTTAAGTTAAACCACACATACCTTTACATTAAAATTAACTCAAAACAATTTCCCATTAAAATCCTAGGGTTTCTCACAATTCCTCTTCCAATTCACTTTTAAATTCAATAGCTTAGGAAAACTCTAGGACTAACATTAACCTCTCTCGACATACCCTAACTTGGGCTACATGCGTTAGAAGAATTTTCTGGGTGTTACAAATACAACTCTTACACACCACTTGTGCCATGATATGTGAGTCAATGCAAGTGTGTGCACCATATTATTTAATTGATCTCATATTTATCAAGTACTACATTAACATGTTATGTGAATGTCAATATACATAAACTATATTAACATGTGATGTGAATGGTGATACGCATGATTCATAATCCTAATATGTACAGCCGCACACATATGTACATTCTACTGATTATTTCATAGTATTCTTCATCTTCTTCTTAGGAATGGAAAATACAAAGCAAGGTTGTACAAAATCCTTATTCAAAGTTTGTTGGAGATCTCTCTTGATTAGAGAGAGACAAGACCAAAAAGGTGCACCTTATAGCTAGTTCGGACTAGGAATGATCAATCCTCCATATCTTTTCATCGTCCACGAATCAACCTCTGAAATTTTCTGGGTATCTCTTCCACATCCCTAGTAAGTTCCATTTAAAATTTCAAGTCATTTGGAGTAGGATTAAGAAAGTTGTGCATTTGGGAAGTTGGGTCATTCTCGGCCAAGCAGTAGTTCTACCAGAGCAAGTTTTTTTGAGTTATTGTTTCATATATAACTTTTTATCCACATTGAATTGAGTTCTGAAATTTAAGGAGAATTTCATAAATGTTCTTAGCAAGACACTGTTAAAATTTTAGAGTATTTGAATTTAAATTGGAGAAGTTATACTTCCTGGAAGTTATGGTATTTTCAAACCAAAATTGTTATTTTACCGAGCGGAATTTGTGTTGCTATTGTGCTTCTATTTGTTCCCCAAGTTTGAAGCATATCAGAAGGGTTAATCATTATTTCAAGGTGTCGACCCATGTGTCTTTTGTGGAGCAAGCGTCAAACCTTGCTTGCAAGGTGTTGACCCCTGTAGTGCATTTCGCACCCCCACAATATTTTTAAAATGGTAATTGAAAATTTGGTGATTTGAAAATCATTGCCTCGTGGAGCATGTTTTGAAATGATAAGAAAATCATTTTTATGAAAATTCATGTACTGCAGTTTTATAACTACTTTCATGCTTTTGAAAGCAAATGATAAGATTAGTTTTACATATGCATCTAAGTATAACATAGGGTTCCCTCTTGAGTTAGTCACTCACCTAAAAGTCCCCCTTCTATCTCCCGAGTTAGAATAGTTGAGGCTGATGCTGTTGAGAAGCGGATTTCCTTCTTCGTCCTCCTCTTTTGTTGTCTTCTCGAGCATTATTTCTTGTTCTTATGAATAACTCTTTGGTTGTACTATTTTCTTTCTATGATTTGTCTAAACTATTGTGTGTTTTGTACTTTATTTTTTGCATAGTATTTTATTGGATTAATTTTAGTTTGCA
This sequence comes from Begonia masoniana, assembly GCA_022432975.1. Taxonomy (NCBI): domain Eukaryota; kingdom Viridiplantae; phylum Streptophyta; class Magnoliopsida; order Cucurbitales; family Begoniaceae; genus Begonia; species Begonia masoniana. Next base: position 21,628,889 of record CM039505.1, on the reverse strand, counting down.
TTATCCTATTTTTCTCTAATCGCTATTAGACTTCGGCCAATTCTTTGTGAGCAAGGGCTCAGTTTAATTTAAAGTCCTAAACTTAGGCTGGGCGGTCTGGTTCTCTCAGATGATCAGGTTGTTCAACTCGGAGTTTCTATCTAGGCCCACCTCTGGGTTGTGACACAAGCAATGAGCAAACTAGAATCACCCTAAATTAATCTCATCGTAATTGTATCGCATAGTTACCAAATCCAAAACTAAATCTTTGAATGTGTTCAAGTATTCTTTGAAAGATTACGATTAGTTATGCGGTGTCACATAGGGTGTTACTGGTGACACCGATAATGAATGCAATGACAAACAATATAAATATGCAGAAATAAATGAGACAGGAGGTTGTTAACGCAGTTCGGCAACCAGCCTACGTCTGCGGGGCCACGTCCAGATATAAAAACATTTCTTTGAGTTCACAAAGTTACAAGACAATCGGACTTATATAAATAAAGACTCCCTCTTATCTTTGTCGCCACCTCTAGCTAACTTCCCCAAGGAAACTGTTTTTGCGAGATTCCCTCAACTTAAGATTGACCTCTCCCGAGATCTAGATAACAACAAGCTCCTCTTGTCGTTGATTCCTCCCGGAACTCGTGTTATGGCAAGATCCCCTCGCCCACAATCAAAGTGACAAGCTCCCCTTGTCTAAAAATAGAACTCCTCCCGAGTTCGGATGCAGCCTCCTCCCGAGACTGAGCTTCAATGATGAACAAAGATAATTACCTCCTAGGACACCCTCTTGAACACCAACAGGTTGTCTTCGGACGCAATACACAACACACTCAATAAATCGATGCAATCCACAGCATAAGAAAAGTGTATAAAACAATCACAGACCTAAACGCAGAAACGTTGAGAGTGAAAGAAAAGCAACGGCACAGCAAACAAATAAACCTTTCCACGCGAAACTCAAAACTCCGTCGTCAATCAGCTTTCACAGAAAAACAAAAGCTTTAAATAACCTTGGTAACTTCCATATCATCGAATCAGAACAGTTACCAAATTGGATATGACGCCGCGATATTTAAAGAAAATAAATCTTAACAAATTCAGTTGTGTGACACACCGTGTGATACTTTAGGAAAGTATCTCCAACAAATCAGATATTCGCCCAATAAATTAAGAAATCATCTCATTAATCATGGGAACTCGAAGCCCAGCAGATTTGGCTATATTTTTATCAAACTGACTTACCAAATAAAAGATTTCCAAAAAACAAGTGTCTATTGCTTTTTCAATAACTTTCCCAATATTCTTGTTTCCTTATCTTTCTCTTTCACAGAATCTTCATGATTGATAATAGGACGCCATCCAATAATCAGAATAACCTATTTCTTGATCACCAAGAAATAAATTAACAATTCGATAATGATGGAATAAAATATTATTTTTATAATATATTGCCAAAAAATCAATGCCAACATATACGCAACATCTTTGCATTTACATTCTTCAATAAAATTCTCCATCAATTGATGAGAATAAAGTCATTGCTTCATATGCAACTTGCTAGTTAGGGGATTTTCATACAAAAGCTCCAATTTTAACCAAATTCAGCACCAACAAGTTCATTCATAACGTCCTACAAATTTGATTTCACAAATATAGATGTATTAAAGATATGACTTTTCGTTCATTAGTAAGTTTATTCTTTTCACTCCAAGATGTGGACATTTTATTAAGCCCTAAAAATTGCATAGTCTAAATCAGTTTGTGCGAGAAAATCTCACATTTTTCAGTTATCATAACAAAAACCTCATATTCTGATCCAACATCGAAATATCATATCTCATCGAACCTAAAAAATTACCAAAACAAATCGAAAAATCATAAGTACAAGAAAACTCCAAAAAAATCACTACAAATCAAAATTGAATTTTCAATAAAAATTAAAACTTATTTCAGCTGTAAAATCAAAGCTTGGAGAGTCGAATTTGGATATGATTAGAGACCATGCTCAGACGTCGTTGTAGCTAGGCAAATCACGTCAGCTTTCTGGACGGCAAGCAATGGTCTCCTGGATAGATTTTTTTGCGATAAAAAACTTGTCCTTTGTTAGTAAGCAACACTTCTAGGCGGCTGGGACTTGGAGGAGCAACCGAGTTGAGGGTTTCTCCCTTCTCTCTATTGGCAGCGGTTGTTGATCTCCGTCAGCGATGATGACCTTCCTTTCTTCTGATCGAGGAAACTAGCAGTGGGCAGAACCGGACCAGATCGGACCAAAGGTTTTGGTCTGATTTCAGTCGGTTCTTTGCGGTGTTTGGTTCGGGACCCGTCCTTCCACCAAACAAACCATCGGTCCGGATACCAAAATCTAGAAATCCTGTGGAGAGCCAAACCTGTTCTTTTTATTTGAAATCAAAATTGGGATGTTGAATTTAGTTTCTTAGATTTCATTTTAATTATAGATAGTTGAATTGAATTTGTTAGAGGAAACAGTGGCAACAAGGTCATTTCTTCTTCATATTAGGACGAAGGAGTCGCAGTCAAAGGAAATAAAAATTTCTATTTTTTTAATTTTCTTTTTCCAAATCACTTTTTTTCCAAAAAAAAATTGCAAATGAAAAAAATTGTTTGATCTTAATATAGAAACTCTAAACCTTGTTTGATACCAATGGTTGAAAATCAAACGCCAAAAAAAAAAAAAAAAAAGAATGTGCACAAAAAATAGAGAAACCAAGATTTACATGAAAAATCGTTACGAAAAAAAAAAAACATGCGCAGAGAAAAAATGCACTATAATTAAATCAAGGTACTATTAAGTTTTTGTGATCAAACAACAACGAAAAAAACTGATTCAATACGACCCAACTAGAATTGAGATCACACCTGACTCTAACAGAGCTCATAAGAAAATATTATAATGTACAATTATAAAGAACATGTAGCCTAAATGATAATGGACATTGGCCATCAGACAAGTTGTACAGGTGATCTAGTTTGATGAGAAGCTATATTAAAATTTGGCTCTAAAATTATTTTGAGTCAAGGTTCTCGTGTCAAATACTGAACATCTGGCATCTTTTCATCAGAAAGAGTTTGATGATAAAAATGAATATCCCTTAAAAAACTTGTCTAACCCATTTAGGACTATTCCATTGATTAATATACATTGAGTTTATATTAATTTTCTGACAAAACAATTATGGTGTTGAACTGTAAAGATTATAATTAGACTTAAGACTAACCATTACCATTATTTTTTTGATTGGTAACTTCTATCGATATTATTGTTTGATTAATGTTTGTATAGGTAGATCTTAAGAAAGTCGGACATTCAATCTATATCATATTCTCTACATCAAATAACCTGTTAGAGATTTTTTGATGAAATTTTTAAAATTGTTATTTTGATTTTAAAAAGAGATATCAAATGAATAATTTCATTGAAATTTATCCATCATTGGATCTCCAATTTTCAGTTAAAAAGATTGCAACCATTTGAACGAAGACCAACAACATTATAATTCACACAACATGATGATAACAAAACATGAACACTCAAATAGCAAATACAAAAACTCAAAAGTGACATTATTATATTAAGCATCATATCTCAACTTTTCAATTGAAAGGATTGCCACCATTTAAATGAAGATGAACAATATTTTAAAACACACAACATGGTGATAACAAGAAAACATGAACACTCAGATAACAAATACAAAAAGACAAAACTGACTTTATTATATTAAACATCGGACCAAGTGATGTCAAGGCCACCCCAATCGTCCTCAGGAACACCCAAGCCCTGCCAAACAGCCATAGACGCATCAACAATATTGTTGGGACATGGGGGCTGATAATCATGGTCCTTGTCACAGCCCATGGTGGAGTCACACTCGTCCACCACCATTGCAACCACACTCCTACCATTGCCATTGATGGTGATGTTGTGATGGCACCTGCTCATTTTGGCAAACCACCCCGTTGAGAGCGCAACGATTGGAATGTCATCGGAATGGTATTGGCCGTCACACTCAGACGGACCTCCTCCATCTTTACCTTTTTCAAAGCCGTTGATAGTGAGGAAAGCCTTCGTCTCCTTAGTAACCGGAGGTGAGCATTTGTAAGTTGTGTATATTTTTCCATCCTTGCAGCAATCAGAGTTGTTATCTCGGTTACATTTGTTCTTGGGAGGCTTTCGTCCCCTCAATCTCCCACTTGGACGACACTTAGCTTCAACATCAAAACCGATTGTTAAAATGAGTGCCATCAAGAGAAAAAAGGTTGTCTTCATCTTCTCTTTTAGGCTTCAAATTTTACTTGGGGTGATTGAGTATCTTAGGTGTTCATTTGTGGGTATTTATAGAACTTTTGAGTGGACCTAAGAACAACGTGCTTTGTAAACTTAAATTTAAAGGTCATATTTGAATCTATTTTATTCTTATTTTAGGCGATAAACCTTTTGGCTGTTGTGGAAATTTCAAATGAAGAAGCAAAGAATAAGACAAAGTAATGAGAAAAGAGTAACCTTCGAATCCTACATTGGATTCTGGAAGCGTTGATTCCTAGTTTGTTTATGAGCTGTAATTGCAAGCAGCCACAACGGGTCGCATTCAACAACGGACAGATTAGTTTATAGATTTCATTTATCCATTCTTTATCAAATTTAATATTGAACATATGTGGTTCTTGTTTGCTTGTCGCTTTCTAAAAACTTGTGACTAAAGTTTAATTAAGGGAGATTTTGGAGATGGTATGGCAGCCAAATCATGTAAGTATGAAACTTAAATGCAGCGACACCACAGGTCACGCCCTGAGTTCAAACAAAGAAGGCAAAAAAAAACCAATGCGACTCGGAAAAAAATTAGCCTCCAAACCTGTACTTGAAAATTTTGGTTTGCTACATAAAACTTTGAACTCATTTAAAAATTTAACCAGACAATTTATGATCCACGAACTTCACATCAATAACAATCAAATAGATAGTAATATTGAAATACTATGCATGAAAGAAAAACACATCCTTCCTTTAAATATTTCACAATATGAGAAATTTAAATAAAAGAAACAAGAAGAAACCTTTTTTATTTCCTCTACCCTTATTTTCTAAAAATTATGTTGGTTTCTGAGGTGAACAAATAAGCTCACCAGGAAATTTTAATTACTATGTTCTACATGTAACTTTTTCTAAAAATAAATTTCATGAATATCTTGCAAGACATTATTTTGAAAAGGCGTACAAACCTAAAATAACGTATAATCTCGACCTAATCTATCAGATCCAGAAACAAACGCCCCTACGCCGACATGTCCATGTCTATCTAAATGAAATTCTATAAGATATACATAAGAAAACTCATGTATATATATCATGTGGACGCCCTATGAGATAGGACACGCCTTATTTTTCTAAGCTATATACAAACATAAAGTAATTGAAACTTTCTACTTTGCATTGATCTTTTAATGTCCACAACGTGCTCAGTATTATTGCACTCACAACATGATTCGCCTTGAAATTAGATTTTTCATAAACGTCTGAAAACCTAAACGAAAATTGATTTAGTGAATTATACAATTGAATGCCATTGATAATAGCTACATATTGGCTTGTCGGTAGCTCATATCAGCGATTTCCTTGATATTTTTCTTTTTGTCTCGTCGTCTTCTCCTTCTCTGTTGTTTTTCTCTTTGTCTCGTTGTCTTCTCCCTCTCTTTATTCCATCCTTAAGTAAATAGATGATTTATTTAATGAAGTTATTTTAATTTATTTTACCATTAAATTATAGAATATATAAATTTATTTATATCATAACAATATAAATATTATTGTATGGACTCGATTTGTCAAAAATCCAAGCAATATCAAACGCATTATCAAAGTGTTATCGACAATATTATCTTTTCATAGTTATGTTTATGGTCTAAATAAAGAACTCAAGTCTAATCACGTGATTAATTGTTAATGACAATAATTATTTATCGGAGTTATATGATTTGTTATTAGTAATTAGCGATAAAAAATGTTATTAAATTAGTTAAAAAAATTTAGTCATAGCCAGTTAATTAAAAATAAGGATATTAACCAACAGCTCCTTGGTTTTTGGTTTTTGGTTTAGATGGCAAGATCAAAGTTTTTTCTGTCTTTCGCAGGTGGACTTTAAATCCCTAAGGATCTCTTAGCCGATGAAATATATATAACTTTTGATCGGAATGTAATTGGTTTGAAAATTAAAAGAGAGATAAAAATATTTCGATTCGGTTCAAGAGCGTTTTGTTCTTATCTATTTGGACCAAGTTGATCTTTTGATTTAATTTGAGTTTGAGAAGCCTATATCCATGCATAGTAAAATCTTATCTTTATCTCATTTAAATAAGTCACACTCTATAGCATGGAGATACTCTATTTTGGGTCTCATTTTGTGACAATTTGACTCTATTTTCTCCTATTCTAATTAAAAATCCAACCTTTATTAAGAATATTCTACAAAGTTGTAATTTTAACATTTAAGATAATTATATATGTGGATGACATAATGCTAAAGTTCCACCATTATTAACTAGCCATCGATTCATGTTATTTTTCTGCATCATGTAGTCAGTAAGTTAGTCCAAAGATAGATTTATTGTTCGGCATAATTTATTTTTTATATTTGGATGCTATAATGGGAATACAACTTACAAATTGATTTTTATGTTCAAATACTGAAGTTTGATGTTATTTAGCTATCTTGTGATGCCTATAGATTTTTGCAAATTTCTTAATCATTTTATTGTACGCATTTTGATCGTAAGCTCACAAGTTTCCTTAATTTATGTTAAATGAATGTTATTTTTACTTCACTGTTTGTCAACGTTTATTTCAATTTGAGTGTTGTATGGAATAAATTAAGGGTTGAAAAAGATAATATTATGGTAGTCCTTAGGCAGTTGCCTTGCTCCACAGACCAAATGAGGTAAGTAAAAAAATAATTCTGACTAATAGGAAGACAGGGTATAATGGCATCGTTCAAATCTTATGAGTTTTGTGATCATGAAGCTTTCAGGGGCATCATGTCTAATGATGGTAATGTCGGATTATTCCTTGAGGAATTAGAACAGTGTTTTGTGACAAAGGACAAGGCATGTTTTGAAGAATAATTTTATGTGTAGGATGAAAATAAGTTTACTACGAGGCTGAAGGACCCTTAAGTTATTGTTAGAGACTAAGTTTGTTTAGATTTTGAAGAGACTTATATCGTACTTCATTTAGACGCAATTTAGTTCTATTTTTGTTTTGAACAAATTCAATTATTTTTACTTTTTTCAAATAATAAGTTTAATCTTTCTTTGAATTCAAATATTGTTTATATTGATTCTTATCTTCACATGATAATTTATATTTACTTGATAATGATGTCTCATTTAATAAAAACCTATATATAAGCCAATGTAGTGCAAGACATAAATTAACTAACAAGAGTTTTGTGACATTAAGGCACAGGTGCTTAGCTCACATCTCTCGTGAAAGAATGAAAAAGGCTTATGCTTGTGTTAGTACTATTAAAGAACCCAGATATATGTAACAAAATTAAATGCCTATAAATCTTCAAATGTCCTAAAAGTAATACATAATTACATTTGTGGATTAATCCCAAAGGGTTCTTGAAATGGTCAAATAGAAGTCTCACTCTTTAGACATATTAAATGCTATATAGTTCAATATGAGAATCAACTCAGCAGAAAGATAAAGGTCACCAAATTTGACCATAGTGTGGAGTAACAGGATAGATATGATAAAAGTCTAGCGCCATTGGGTAAATTTATAAAAGCATATAATATCTTTACTCAAGACGTCATGCTAGAGATGCCTAACATGAATAGTGTATCATAGAGATGTAACAAAACACTTAGTGATATGATAGGAGAATATCTCCTTAGAAAGTGCTAAATGTTGTAGCTTACATCGTTGATAGAGTATTGACTAAAGTGGTTGTCAAAAAACCCTTATGAATTTTAGACCAATCAAAAAGCCAATTAAGGCACTTTTAGATTTAGGGATGTCTAGGAAGTGTTGGGTATTTTCTATGCATGTGCACATAATGAACATGTAAAATCCCATATTTTTAAGGATTTTATTTCATTTAATGTATGGGTGTAATTTATAAATTTATAAAATATTGAGGTAAAAGTGTGCATATAAGGAAATGGATAAAAAGGTTAGAAACCCTATGGGTTTCCCTCATTGTGCGCCGCAAGAAGAGGAAGGAGAAGGAAAAGGTGTTTTCCATTCTTGTGATTCATCGAGGTTGGAGAGCATAGGAGTGTTCACTTAGCTTGGGACACCAACCTTTGTGAACGAGCTTTGATTATCGGTAAGTTTTCCTCTCCGTTTTAGAGTTTTGTAGATAAGATTTTAGAGGGAGTAGATTCGAGCAATGAAGCTCGAATCTGTTTGATCATTTTGTGTATTAAGAGGGTGTGCATGTGTTGCCGCCATTTGGAGGCAAGAATCGACAAGGGAGAGTAATTTTCACGACTTCCCTGTAACGACCCTTAAACCTATCCCTTAATTTCTCGTATAATTTTTTTTTTTTAAACATTCTCAGGTAAACCCCTTTCATTAAATCGTTAAATCAAAGTATAAATCGTTGGAATATATTTAAAAACCAGTTAAATAAAACCATTAAAACAGAGGAGGAATCGGCCAAGCAAATTGAGGGGCAAAAAGGGCAATTCTGCCCATAAAAATCATAGCCGATCGATCGGCCATTTCAGCCGATCGATCGACTGAAATGCAAATATAGGGGGCGATCAATCGCCCCACACATCAGGCGATCGATCGCCCCTCCGATCGATCACCAACCGATCGATCGCCCCTCCGATCGATCACCAACCGATCGATCGCCCCTTTCGGCGATCGATCGGCACACTCTTTGGATTTTTCCAGAGAGTGGCGACCATTTACGCCGATCGATCGCCTCTTTATGCGATCGATCGGTAACCTCTCTGGAATCCGAAATTCCAGAGAGTTGCTTCTCTCTTTTCTATTCTTCCCTGCACACTTATACTTCCCCTTCTTCTCCCATAAAACTTCAACATCTCATACATACTAAAACACTTCATAATCATCAACCCAATATCTTAACTTTATTCATCACAAAATACACTACTCTCTCGTAACCTCCTCAACTCATAAACCACCGAATCATCCACTCGACGCACATTCAAAACGTAATAAGATCTCGTGAAAAACGAACTGCGTGGATCCATTTGAAAACCAAACAAAAACCCCTAGGAAATTCAACAACCAAGCAGTTCTGTATCATCTAAATAACGGGCTTAACAAAACGTTTTATAAAACGAGTTTACCAAAACATTAAAACATCAATTCATTAACTATCCAGATACCAAACATCCAAAAATATTTCTAACTATACAATTTTTCTATCCTATTATCTATCAAATCCCCAAAATAATTTACTTACATCCCCACGGGTCAAAATTCACACCGACTGCCAACGCACTCCCACGGGCCATTCTTCTTCAACCTGCTCATGCATCGGGTGGAGGAACGTTGTCCTCACTTGTTTCGAAATCACCTACACCATAAAGTCAACTATGAGCTAGAGGCTCAGTAAGCTTCGTAAATTCAAATGCATGCTGTGCATATGAGGTTCAGAAATCATGCAAACATTTTAATCATTATTTTACAGAACAGATTGTTACAGAACAGAATGTCACCGGGGTCTAACTCTCACCAGATGGAGAGGGCACATCCGGCAGTTGGACAGCCCTTTCCATCCATAAACAGCCATGTCTGAACCTCACCCCGTCGTGACCAGATTACGTACATTTGTTTCTTTAATTAGTTTCATTTTCTTAAACACGTGCAGAAATCCATTTTTCATGCTATTTTAAAAGAATGTGATGCATGTACAGAAAAGGGCATAATTTAAGCATACAACGTGTGTACCATCAGGATGATAAAAGCATAACCTATGAAAGCAACTAATCCTATCTATCCAACCAAAGCAATTAAACAATAATGCCCCAATAATCCTCAACGCAACTTCGACATATGGTGTAGGCCAATCGGCCACAGTAAGTCACGAGAACTTACCTCGCATCTGTTGCAATTCAAGCTCTGTCCACAAGCGTTGTTCACCTAGGGCAATTCACAACATTCGTCGTTAAATCGAGTCTAAACCATCGAGTTTCGAAAACTATAAACTCCTAGCTAAAGGAAATTTCTTAAAACTCTAATTAAACTTGTTGAGGCATTTTATCGAGCAATTCGTGCTCGTGAATTTCTAAACCTCCATTAATGGAGTTTTTAAACCTCCAACCACCCAAAAACTCAACAACACTCTTTAATTCCAACAAACTTCCTCCAATAACTATAAATACACCCAATAGAGTCGTAATTAGGGTAAACCTATCGATTTCCAACCTTAACTCACGTTTTTAACAAAATCCTAAACGAAACCCTAACCATATAACTCTGCGAAAACTGAAATATATTGTTTCAAAACAGTAGATTCTTACCTAGGGTTGGGATTGAAGAAGAAAATGCGAAGAACAGAAGTCGATCGAAGGAGCTTCAATATCCGGGAGAAGAGAACGCACGAGGGGAAGAAAAATCGCCGATGAAGGGTTCTCTAGAGAAAATTTGCGTAAGTGTTGAGGAGAAAGAGAGGGGTATGATATTTTATAAAATTTGACTTGCCAAATTACCATCATGCCCCTCTATTTTATTTTCTATTTGTTTCGTTACTTATTTCGTTATTTATCCAACAATTTAGTTTCTCTAAATTTTCATATTTCACCATAAATTCCAATTTATCATTAAGGCTCCATTAAAACTTTTCGTTCACAAAACGGACTTAGTTTGATATATTTACAAAAATGCCATTATTTATTAGAATACCAATATCCCGTAAAACCGGGCGTTACATTCTCATCATTTGAAATTGTCCAAGTGTCGATCACAAAGGACGGTCAGTCGATACTTCAAACCTTGCACTGGAAACAGAGTGGCAAGTCTGGATCGATAAAGAGATGTATCGACCGCACACCTTCTATTTTGTAAAAGGTGTCAACACTACAGAAGGAAGTGTCGACCGCCAGTTCATTTTGAACTGAAACCTAAGAGTTTGGAGTGGATGAAGTGTCAACCTTTAGTTAATTTTGAGTTGGAACCCAAGAGCTCTAAAGTGTCGACCGCTGCCAAAATCGAGTGTTCTAAGTGTCACGGGTCCCCTTAAAATGTTGATTGCACTGTTTTTAATTAAAAGAAATTTTGTTGCCGAGCCGCTACGTGTTTATGAGTTCCTAGTCCCTTTGTGATTAGTGAGATAATCATAACCTTGGTTTTTTGTTTTAGGCTCAGACGACTTGGAGGACTTCAAACAAGTTGCTGATGTTGAGCCCCTAGTTGGAAGAAGAGCACTCCGCGTAAAGATAGGGGTTTTATATTATTTGCACTGCATTGCTTGGTTTTTATGACAACCCTATTTTGGTGAGCTATCTCAACCATGAAAAAACTGACGGGGCCTGGTCACCAGCACGTCAATCTTTTACGTGTATGTATGTATGATTTACACGTTTACCATTGATACATGATTTTATTATTGTTGTGATAGAGGATGGATCCCCGTGATACTTTGGATTGTCTCGGTGTCAAAATATCAAGAGGACATCCCAGTACCCTACTGCTGTGTCAAAGTTGTCTTGTATGCAGGTCCTGAGATGAGTAATAAAGCGGTGATGATGTGCTCATTGGGTTTCAAATCTCTAAACTTGATTAGGGGTATATTTGTTATTTATTTTCGTTTATATGGGTTGCTTCCTAGATTACTATTGTTCACTGACAACCCGGGCATTTAACACTCGGTTTTACGGGTTTTTGATTTTCCACTATACAATGGCAATTTCGTAAATATTGTGAATTTAGCCCGTTTTGTGAACGGAAAGTTTTATTAGAAACCTAGTAATAAATTAGAATTTTTGGTGAAATAAGAAAATTTGGAGAAACCAAATCGATAGTTAAATATCGAACTAAGTGAATAATTAAACAAAAGGGCAATATGGTAATTTGACAAGTCAAATTCTATTAAAATTTTACAACCACTCTTTCTTCTCCCACACTTACGTTTTTCTCCAGAAAGAATTTCTTCTCTGGCGACTTCGGCTCCTCCACGGCAATTCTTCAATGTCGATCGATTCCTCCACTCTGATCATCAACTTTCCTTCACGTTTTCTTCCCCAATCGACGTCTTAGGTAAGATTATACTATTTTGGGACGTTAGTTTCCAGTTTTTAGAGAGGTTATTCATTAGGGTTTCATTTAGGGTTTTGTGAAATCGATAGATTATGCTAGAACGATTAGGTTTACCCTATTTACGACTCTAATGAACGTATTTGTGGTTATTGGACGTAGTTAGTCGATTATTGGTGAATGTTGGAGTTTTTGGTTGTTGGATATTTTGAAAACTCCATTAATGGAGGATTGGTTATTCTTGAGAGCGAATTGCTCGATAAAATGCCAGAGAGAAGTAAATTAGAATTTTAGGAAAATTCCTTTAACTAGGAGTTTCATTAGTTTTCGGAGTTTGGTTGTTTAGGCCCGGTTTTAATAAAGAATGTTATGGATTGGCTTAGGTGAACAAAGCTCGCGGACGGAGCTCGGTATGCTAAGGACTCGAGGTAAGTTTTCGTGACTTACTGTGGCCGATAGGCCTACACCATATGTCGTGTTTTGATTGTCAAGGATAATTGGAGCAATGAATGTTTTATGCTTTGGTTGGGTAGACTAGGTTTAGTTTATTTTATAGATAATGTTTGTATTGTTTTGATGGTATTCGTGTTATCTATGCTTATGTTATGCTTTTATTCATCCATGCATCATTGTTTTAGAAAACGTCATGAAAATAGATTTAATGCATAGATTTCATGAAAATGGTAAAGTAAGAAATGAAAGTATCACGTAAACAACGCATGGTGGTTATTGGGGAGAGGTTAAGACCTGACATTCCGTGGTGAGCAGATCTTCCTCCCTTCAAATGGTGTGGGCTATCTACCCGCCTGATGTGCCCTATCCATCTATCGAACGATGTCCTGATAACCAAAGATTGACATGGACTGATAAATGAAATGACATGGACGGACTATTTCATAGCATTGCGTATACATGTTCATGCATAGACATTTACGTAGAATTTACTAAGATCTCCAGCAAGGTGAGGACGATGCTCCTCCACCTGATGCACAAGCAGATTGAAGAAGGGTGCCTGTGGTAGTACGCTGAGCTGTCGAGGTGACTTTTGACCTGTGGGAGCAAATGGTTAAGTGTTTTGAGGTTTTGGCTGATGGGTGATGATATAGAAAATTGTATAGAAAACTCATTTTAGGGTCATTGGTAACTGGTTAGTGGATATATATAGATGTTTTGGTGTTTTCTGGATAGTCCTTAGAGATGGGTTTCTGTTTGATGATTTTACAAATTTTCGTTGCATATGTTTAGACATTGATGAAATAGATTTGATTTTTGATGGTTGAAATGGGTTTTAGATGATTTTGAGTTGGGTTTTTATTTTGAGAGCAATGCATGGTTTAGAGTAGGGATTTGATGATTTTCAGTTGAGGTTTTCGATTATGGAGGTGTATTTTGGTGGAAATATTGAAGGATGATTGAGGATTGATTTTGAAGTGGTATTAGGTGAGAAGTTCAAGGAAAATGGTGAAGAAGTGGAAAAATGGCATGGCAGGGGAGGCAGCTCTCTAGAACGAGGTCCAGAGAGCTCACCGATCGATCACCAGGGAGGGCGATCGATCGGCCCCTGCTGGCTACGCCTTGGAAGAAATTCCAAAACGGTAGCCGATCGATCGCCAGAAATGGGCGATCGATCGGCTAGCTGAATGCAGGCCAAGCGTTTTGGAATTTCCAGAACGCTTGCCAATCGATCGACTGAAATGGCCGATCGATCGGCTGTTCTTTTTGGGCAATTCTGCCCTTAGCCGTGACCGAACGCCTGCTTTGTGATTTTTTTTTTCTATATAAATACATTTTCTTTAAATGAATTTTGAAATGATTTTAACAACCCTAGTCATTGTTTTAACGTTCTAAAAGTCAAAAATTTTCAAGTCCTAAAATGTCTTAGTTAAGTCTACGGCAAGTAAAGTTTTGTGATGGCCCGGTAAAATGGGAAAACGGGTTTTAGGGCGTTACACAATGGGCCTGGTTCTTTCGATCGCACGTTGCTTATTCATCTTTTTGGCTCATTAGGTATTGCTGACTTCAGTCGCCACCTTTTCTATGTTAGTGTACCGAAGGGGTCCTTGAGCGACCTTTTTTTTTCACTAAGATGATTTTCAAGTGAAATGTACGATGATAGTCTATTTTCATATAGTCGTCCATGTATACAACAATGATTTATTTTGTAACGACCCGGGGAGGATCGTCACGAAATTCTTGACTTTACATAAAACTTTAATTCATATTTGAACTCTTTTCTCCTTCTCTGTTTTTTTTTTTTTAATAACAGTATACCTAACAGGCTTAAAGATTTCAACTTAACGGATGGAAAATTAGTCCCTTGTACATGCTTCCAATCGACGTACAAGTTGCATGGGTCTGCATGCATCAACCGATAGACATTGCGTCTTCCGGATGGCACGTGCACCCCACATGACTCGTTTAAACACCTATCGGCAAATGCGAATACTCGCATCGACCGATGATCACGTGCATCTCGTGTGACCAATTAAAACATCTACTGATAGACATGTGAAATTCACGTGTTCATCTAAGACATCTTCCGATAGCTTACAAGCTCTATATCATCCGATCACTATACGACAAGAAAACCCTCACATCGTCCGATGGCTAAACACTCTACATCTGCCGATCGCTAGACGACAAAATAGCACTTTCATCATCCGATGGCTAAACACTCTACATCTGCCGATCGCTAGACGACAAAATAGCACTTTCATCATCCGATGGCTAAACACTCTACATCTGCCGATCGCTAGATGACAAAATAGCACTTTCGTCATCCGATGGCTTAAACACTACATCTGCCGATCGCTAGACGACAAAATAACACTTTCATCATCCGATGGCTTAGACACTCTACATCTGCCGATCGCTAGACGACAAAATAGCACTTTCATAATCCGATGGCTAAACACTCTACATCTGCCGATCGCTAGATGACAAAATAGCATTTTCGTCATCCGATGGCTTAAACACTACATCTACCGATCGCTAGACGACAAAATAACACTTTCATCATCCGATGGCTTAGACACTCTACATCTGCCGATGACGTCAGCCGGATAAATGCCTCATCCAGCTTCTATCTTACGGCAATAAAACACTATAATCATCAAACAACCTCATCCAACAGAAAATACTACAACTCACTCAAATCTTAACCTGGAAATTATAAACCCTAATGAGTAAAAACCATATCCCATACAAGATACACATAGCGGAAGGCTTAAGCAAAACAGACCATTCATAATCCTTAAAATCGTTAACAAACTCTGAAGTCAAACCATTCAAAATCTGAATCTCATTGTTACAAGAAAACTCTATTCTACTTAGTCATATGTTTATCATAAACTTCTCTGACTTACTATGGGTATAACCAGGGAACTTGATCGCCTATCCAGCCTTCACTGTCACACTGAGCATCCTCCAGCAACCAAGCTTAGACATCCTCATTAATCTTGAGTTCCTCACCTGAAAACTCGTCACCTACATCATAAGGTTTAAACTATAAGCCTAATGCTTAGTAAGGAATGCAACACTAACATGGATGCATGAATGTATGATTTGGGAAAATCACATGCTTATAAGTCTTTTCTTGTTCATGTCTTTGCTCGTAATCATCATTCATAGTCATGGATCATATTCATCATTCATAGTCATTGATCATATTCATCATTCATTTCATTATTCAGGTTCTTCATTTAGTTGTGTGGATTAAGAGAGAATTTGTGCCGGTAAAGGGGGTCCGACAGTGAGTTTGATCATGGTCCCTACTGCGGGTCGTATTCATATGTCCCTCTTTTGGACTGTGGTATACGCCGAACCGCCCCCAACCCTCTCTTAACCACGTTGCATAAGTTTTACTTTCTTATCTTGTTCATGATGAGAAACATCGCTTATAAAACATTTTCATATGCATAAAACTTTCATGATGCATGGACATGGAAACTCTTAAAACATCAAGCTACAGAGCAGAGCATTATCCATCATGGAATATTACTTTCGAACTAAACGTCATCAAGAACACTAGGCATCAGCATAAGGGAGTTTCTAATCATCACATAACATTCTACTTAGTATCCTCTGATGTAGGGTCCTAATGACCGAGAAACCTATACATTCACTTACCTGGTCTCCTTAGCACTTGAGCTCCTTTCTCTTCAAACTTCTTCACCTAAACATTTACATTGCAGTAGTTAAAACAAAATCCTAATAGTTCTAGTCTCAAGTTATCCTAAGATCTAATAGCTAAGAGTCCTTCCCGAGTTCTTAGTTTAATACTCAATGTAACCCGAAATCCCAAAATCAAAACAGACGGATTCGATAATGATAACTCAGGGTTGGTTGTTTTAAATGTCCGAAATCGATTCGGAATGACATTACCAATCTCGGGTTTCAAAATGTTCTTATCAATACTCGGCCATTGAAGAATCCAAAACTTCAATACAGAGCTGAAAACAGAGCTAATAAACTAACAGATAGCCTTATTGTCAAACCCGTACCTCGAGCACAAAGTAGCCGAGAAGCAGCAAGGAAACCGATCGCCGAAGGAGGGATTTCCAGCTGACAGAGAGCGAGAGCTTAGGAGAGAAGAAATCGCCGGAAGTTGGGGATGTCGGCTACAATGGTTTAAATGAGGTTTGAATCCTTTCCTTTTTCTTTAAATACTGGCCTCAATCCTCCATTATTACAACTTTGCCACTCAACCTAGTTTAGATCCACATGTAATTAATTAAGCTTGGCATAAATCCTAAACTACGAAGATTAAATATTTATGACCGTTAATACAGTTAAGAAAATCACCTGCCGTTAACTCGGGTGTTACATCCACCCCTCCTTAAACAAAATTTTCGTCCCCGAAAATTGATCAAACAAATAACTCTGGATACTTGTCCAACATGTCCTGTCGTCGCTCCCAAGTGGCTTCTTCAATGCCATGAATCTTCCATAAGACCTTGACCAACGGAATCTCTTTGTTCCTCAGAGTCTTAACTGCGGATTCCAATATCTGTATTGGCTTCTCTTCGTATGTTAGCGTCGGCTCAATCTCAAAATCCACTGGTTTAACAACTTGTGTAGGGTCCCGTATACATTTTCTTAACATTGACACATGGAAAACATTATGAACTTTATCCAATGATGGAGACAATTACAGTCTGTAGGCTGTACTTCCGATCCTTGCCATGATAGGGAATGGTCCAATAAATCGTGGAGTAAGTTTTCCCTTCTTGCCAAATCTCAGAACTCCTTTGAACGGTGAAACCCTTAAGAACACTTCATCTCCTACTGAAAATTCAAGTTCTCTTCTTCTTTATACCTATGGTGGACTGGTAACTATTGTTGTAAGAGAACTCAACCAAGGGTAGGTATTTACTCCAGGATGACTGGAAATCTAGTACACACGCCCTCAGCATGTCCTCAAGTATCTGGATAGTCCTCTCTGATTGACCATCTGTTTGGGGGTGGAAAGTAGTGCTAAAGGATAATTTCGTACCTAATGTACCTTGTAAACTTTTCCAAAATCGAAAGGTAAACCTGGGATCACGGTCAGAGAAAATGGATACAGGGATTCCATGCAATTTAATAACTTCCTGAACATAAAGATCAGCAAATTGGTCCATCGTGTACGTTGTCCTTACAGGTAAGAAATGGGCTGATTTCGTCATCCTATCAATGACAACCCAAATACTATCATGTCCTTTAGTTGTCTTAGGTAATCCTACAACAAAATCCATAACCGTCCCGATGCTATACACGCTCATAAGGCTCTACATACCTAAGTATGCCCTTACATTTCCAAGTTATTCACCATACTTGTCTTGTCCAGCTCCTAACACCCAGCTCCTAACACTCAGCTCCTACCGGTAGTAGACATCTTGGCTAAGCTTAGTAAAGCGTCCCACTAGCCAAGCAACAACCCATACGTATTTCTGATATCCTACGGGGATCCCTTCAAAGGTTATCAATCAGTTCTTTATTCACCATTCCATATAGATAGGTTCTGAAATTCTACTCGCTTCCTTGTAATGACCTATCGACATCTCTCCTATCAATAAACTTGTCGTGGTTAGGTTTACCACCACAATCCAGATCCCCTAAATTCATAGAATCTTGCCCTTCTTTCCTTCATAAACTTAGAAGCGCCCTCCCTCCCACACTAAGGCTCAACTTCCAAATTCCTCGAGTATTGCTGTTTCTACCTCGATTCAGTAATGTGTTTCATATTTGAGATACACGTCTTACATCTACTCCTGGCAATTCACCACTTGGTTATCTTATAGTATATCGAATCCCCAATGGCCTATGTCCATCCAGGCAATAAGTTTTACGTCTGTAGTTCCCAGTTTGACTGCTTCGCCTATAGACTCTTTTCTTAACTCTGTTACCGCCAAACAAATGGGGTATGCAGCCCCTAATCTTGCTGCATTACCTTAGTCGATGCCCACTCCTTCCCATTTGTCATTCCTTAACGTTGCACTGCGGCATTAACTTATTTAACATAACTTTCAGTCTAAGGCGCCTAATTATTTCTGGTTGTTCTTCTCAAAACGGTATGCATTTCTAGGAGAAACGGTTAACTCTATGTTGAAGTATCACCTCATCGTAAAATTTTGACTTCGCAAGGTTCTTGGGATTGACAAATTTCTTTTCCAACTTCCAAGGAACCTTCCACACTTCATATCCTACTATTTTGATGTCTACATCTCCCTGTATTTAACCTATGCACTCCCACCTTAACACACCTGGAAGTAATTCGCACGTTCCCCCCCCCCCCCCCCCCCTTACTGATTTTCACCTTAGTCCAAACAACATTACAGTGCGGGGTTGCCGACATCTCTTTAGGGGTAAACGTCCTGTCAGTATTCTCCCATACATGAACATACCCTCATTGGTTCTACACCTCTTATCTTTTAACTTTTTACCCCTACCCAAGGGACATTCTAACCCGATAGATCCTTTCACTTTAATATAAATAAATGATATCAATAACCTTCCTAGGCACTCTCCACCTAGTACACACGTTAAATCTTCACTTAAGCTACACCCTCAATCTCATGCTCTTCGTTCTATTACCTGTTTGAAATAAGGCAAAAACACGGGTCTACATATGGTCGGGCAATTTCCTGTTTCCAGTCATAACAAAAGGGGTGTCTGCTCGATTTATTACTTGAATCAATTAACTACAGCGTTCACCCTGTACAATCTTATCAGTTTTATCTAGTCCAAGGTCTAAAATTGTACCTGCTGCACCCGTATGTTGAGTTGCATCTTCTGTTCCCATCAACCCAAGAACTTCAGGCATTACTGCTGCTCGGTATGAGTCTAACGACATTGAACAGTTCTTGATCTGGTGGCCAACCTTGTCGCACCTAAAACAATGACCCGAGTATAACTTGCATGGTCCACGGTGGTTCTTTCGGCAGGTGGAACATAGAGGTGCTGAAAAGGCTAATTGAGGTCTTTTCCCTTTGCCTAGGTCTTTACTTGGGCCATAGGGTCTCTCAACACCCTTCTGCTGCAGCCGCCGACCCTTGTCCCGTTGTAATTGCACACCTCCAACAAACTTCCCTGGCCCATCACGGTACCCCTGAACCGTTGTTCTTACGTTCCCCAGTTCTAATACTCTAGCCGCAAGCCGCTCAATCAGACAAGATTGACGTTGCACCGATTCCATCAACCGAGTAATGTTATTGTTGTCCTCATTAGTTTCCCTTTGTTGATCTCTTACCATCTTGGGATTCCTAAACAATTAGTCATAAATACATCTTAACTTAATGACATTACTAGAATCATAAACACTTACAGTTGTTGGAGAGTACTCAAGTCACAGTCAGTGCTGGAAGGCATTCTACAGAATCGATTTTAGAACCTGGTTTTGCTTTGATACCATAATTGTAACGACCCGGGGAGGATCGTCACGAAATTCTTGACTTTACATAAAACTTTAATTCATATTTGAACTCTTTTCTCATTCTCTGTTTTTTTTTTAATAAAAGTATACCTAATAGACTTAAAGACTTCAACTTAACGGATGGAAAATTAGTCCCTCGTACATGCTTCCAATCGATGTACAAGTTGCATGGGTCTGCATGCATCAACCGATAGACATTGCGTCTTCCGGATGGCACGTGCACCCCACATGACCCGTTTAAACACCTATCGGCAAATGCGAATACTCGCATCGACCGACGATCACGTGCATCTCGTGTGACCAATTAAAACATCTACCGATAGACATGTGAAATTCACGTGTTCATCTAAGACATCTTCCGATAGCTTACAAGCTCTATATCATCCGATCACTATACGACAAGAAAACCCTCACATCGTCCGATGGCTAAACACTCTACATCTGCCGATCGCTAGACGACAAAATAGCACTTTCATCATCTGATGGCTAAACACTCTACATCTGCCAATCTCTAGACGACAAAATAGCACTTTCATCATCCGATGGCTAAACACTCTACATCTGCCGATCGCTAGACGACAAAATAGCACTTTCGTCATCCGATGGCTTAAACACTACATCTGCCGATCGCTAGACGACAAAATAACACTTTCATCATGTAACACCCGGAATTTTCGGGTTTCCTCTCGTAGGGGTACTTTCGTAAATGAGCAAATTAAGATTATTTCTTGAGAGGGATGTTTCACTAGAGTCCTAGTAATTAATTATGAGGGTTTGAGAGATAAAGAAAAGTTTCGAGGAATTTGAATTATTAACGTCCGAGTTTCCGACTTTTCGCTATATGGTTTTGTATTAGTAAAAAAAAGTAAATTAAATCCGTTTTACGAACGGAGAGTTTCGTTAGAGCCTTAAGAATAACTAGAAAAATTTGGAGGAATAAGGGAATTTCGGAGAAATTAGACCGATAGATGAAATAGTGGTCTAAGTTGGGAAATCTACTAAGGGCATTTAGGTAAATGTCAAAGTCAAATTCTATTAAAACCTAAATCCTCTTTCTCTCTTTCTCATTTTCTCCTCCACGCACGAAAATCCTCTCCCTCTCCCTAGCGACATTTCCTCTCCTCCATCGCCAAATCCCTCAGCGCCGGCGACTCCTCCGATTCCGGCGATTTTCCTTTCCCTTTTCTTCAACAAAACAACGTGCTAGGTAAGTTTTACACTTTAGACAAGTTCGTTCGTGGTATTAGGGTTTGTTTTGAGTTAGGGTTTGTGATGAAATTTAGGGGTTTTGTTAGAAATCGTTAGGGTTGTTTATTTATTACTCATTGGTGATGTATTAGTGATTAGTGAGGTTGTTGGAGTAGATTAATGGTGTTGGTTGAGGTTTAATGTTAAGTTTTGGTTGATGGAAATGTAGATTGACATCATTAATGGAGTTTTGAAGTTGGTGAGCACCAAGTGCTCGATGTAATGTCTGAATGAAATGAATTAGAGTTTTTAGAAGAATTTGTCCTAGCTCGAGACGTCGATTTGTTTAGATTTGATGTTTGAGAGTCGATATTAATGGTTTATTGTTAAATGCCCTAGGTGACTCAAGCTCAACGGACGGTGCTCGGCATATCTAGGACGCCAGGTAAGTGGATGTTAGGCTTCCGGCCCTTAAAGCCCTACATCGTGTCAACGTTAGGTTTTTCTATTTTGATGATGATTTTCTGATTGTGGGGATTAATGAGTCGGGTAGCTTAGAATGTTAGTTGTTTGTTAAGTTCGTTATGTGTAAAGCATGTCCATGTACGTTTTGAACTGTTTGATGATATGTCTTGATGATATGTTATATGTAAATTCCCCATGCATCATGTTTTAGAAAAAGTACGAAAATGTTTTAGCATATGTTTTCACGATTTGAACGTAGAAACGACAACGATGTAAAACGAAAATGTAAAGTGTCTGAGGGAAGTGGTTCACCCTTCAGATGTAAATTGTGGAACGTCCAGAAAATGTATGATATCTGAGGGAAGTGGTTCACCCTTCAGATAAAGATTTATATGTGGAACGTCTAGAGATGGAGAAACTAATCCGCCCTCCATTGGTAGAGGATTACATGTATGTATGATGAAACGAAATGAAATGAATATGAACGATGAAACTGTAGAAACTGCATATGTTAAGTAAAATGTTTTAAATCCATATAGTGCATTCCCTTACTAAGCATTAGGCTTAATGTATATGTTGTACGATGTAGGTGACAGGTTCAAGGTGAGAGTTTCTCTCGATGACAAGGAATAGGTGGTTGACGGATGGTGCTCGTGGCGACGGGGGTGTGTTTTGGCGAGGTTCAATGACTATGGTTGTGCTCCGAGCGATTTTGGGTAATTAATGTGAATTTGTTTTAATGTTAAAATTGTGAGGGATTTCAGGATATGTAGAGAAGTTGGTATTTTGGGAATGTTTTTAATGAAATTCCACTTTTATGTTTGATGTTGTTTTGAGGATTTGATGGTATTTTATTTGATGATTATAGGTGATTTATAATTTTAAGGATTAGCTCGATTTTTAGAACGATCCACGTAGTTTGTCTCTACGAATTTAAAACACGTGTTCGGGTACGTTTTGAGTCGGGTTGTAGGGAGATTGAAGTATGGTGTTCATGGAGTTTGTGAATGTTTTTGGTATTTTATGGAGATAGGTAAAGATTGGGTGATTATGTAGTGAGAGAAATGATGAGTTAGTGTTATGTGTTTTGTGTTGAAAATGTGGAGTGCAGGGGCGAAGTGAAGAAAATGAAAGGAAAAGAAAGAGAGGAAAGAAGAAGCTCGGCTCTCTGGAGAAAATCCAGAGAGCCTGGCGATTACTCGCCTTAGGGAGGCGAGTAATCGCCCTTGGGGGAATGTGGTGTTGCTCTCTGGAGAAAATCCAGAGAGCGTGGCGACATGCAACAGGCGACTAGTCGCCTGTTGCAGTCGCCCATGGGGCGATTAGTAGCCACATTTGTGGCTACTGATCGCCATACCTAAGAAAGGTATGGG
The DNA here is from genome assembly GCA_022432975.1 of Begonia masoniana. Lineage (NCBI taxonomy): Eukaryota > Viridiplantae > Streptophyta > Magnoliopsida > Cucurbitales > Begoniaceae > Begonia > Begonia masoniana. The sequence goes on along the minus strand of CM039505.1, from coordinate 21,605,710 downwards.
CGATTAGTAGCCACTTTTATGGCTACTGATCGCCACCCTATATTTAAAAAAAAAAAAAAAGAATTTAAATTTTATTTATTAGTTAATTGTTTTAAAGGTTTTATTTATTTTAAGTTTTAATGGTTTTATGGATTGTTTTCAAAGAGTTACTAAACGAACTTCGATTTCAGTTCCGCTTTCGACTTCGTTTTCGATTTCGCTCTACGTATGATTAAAGTAAAAGATTTAAAAAAAAAAAAATGATATCACGGGTAAGGGTCGTGACAGTTATGGTATCAGAGAGACAGAGTTTTAAAAGCGACTTCTGTGAGATGCCTGCCAAAAACACACCGCCGCACGAGGACTCTCCATCGACCGTAAGTGTTTAAGTTTAAGTATGATTCTAAATTGTTTATTTTGTATGTGTTTCTTAATGTGTCTAGGAACAAGAAAATGCCGAAAGCACCTAAGAAACCCGAGGAGAATCTTCTTAGCCAGCTTATAGACGTAGTGCACCGACAATCAGAACAGATAGAGATTTTACTCAACCGAGATAGAAATGATCACGGACAAGGTAGTACTTCATGGAACCGGGATAGAGAACAAAATAGGCAATTCCGACCTCCGATATTAGATGAATGTGCTATGGATCCGATCCAGGTTGAGGGGTCCCTAAGTGATCATCAGCTACCCCTAGTCGATGAGAGGCCACAACCAGTGAGGGGCATTAAGAGGCCCAACGATTCGTCCATTGTGCAGGACAAGAGCAAACGACCTCGTGGAGCTCGTCAAGCTCCTTTGTGCCTTACATGCCGGAAGAGTCATTTCGGGGAATGTAGACTGCATTCGGATCGATGTTTTAGGTGCGATAAAAGGGGTCACAAGGCCAGAGATTGTCTAGGGCCAAACAAGAAGTTGCCGAGTGGTCCTTCGAGGATAATTGCTATGACCGATGATAGGGAAGCCGCCCAACCAAGTGTGGTCCCAGGTAAGATTTTATTTCGGTAGTCTATAGAATGAAGAACATTAAAAATCAAGGTGTATTTTAGAGTAAGAATTTAACAGTAAGATGTCTAAAAAAAAAAAAAAATAGATAGAAATAGACAAAGGGATGGAGAACATTAGGTGGGAGAGTTAACAACGATAGGTTGAATGCAAGACGACGTAAACTTTGAACAGGAATAGTTATGCATTAAGATAGGTAACCTAACCTTGATACCGCTGGTACCTCTAAGTGAATAAGAGGAAGTAGTAGAAACTTGTATATTTTAGACTCGAGTTAAGTTGAAGTTATCTAGACGAAGACATTCTTCGAGAGTTTAGCTTAAGTAAACTATCGAGAGAGTAAGAGACGTGTTGCTTACTTTTACAAAGACAGTGCGATTGATCGATACGAAGTCTAGGATATATAGTCAGGGTGGTTACATAGGAGTGTTCGTATTGACCAATTTTGAAAGGGGAAATATTGCGATCTAAGTAAGGTTGGTAAGTTTAGACTTAGAGACATTAGAAAATAGGGAATCTTGTGTAAGGTGGTATTTAAGTTATAAGACTTAGACTTTCTCGAGGAGATGTGTACCAGTTTAGAAGGTTAGTCGATAACGAGGGATTGGTTTCTCTTTTGATATGTGAGGTTTACAACCAACGCGATATGAGAGAAAATTTAGTTGAGCTAAGGGCGGTCTATAAGTAATAGACGCGTCAAGTCATGAGTGCGTGTTGTTCGGAGAGTATGGGGCAAGCAGATGAGAGTTATAGTTGATTTAGGGATTTAGATGCGTCGGCTAATTGGGAGGAATCTAACACCCTAAAGTAAAGGTCAGGATTTTAGGTATAGTGCAATGTTAAACGGATTAGTGGTTTGAAAGAATGAGTACTAATTAGGAAAAGTAACGAGTAGTTGATTTCAAATTTTTGGTTTAGAAAGATAAGAGATAAGTAGTAAGTCTGAAGTTGATGTAGTTCGAATTAAACACCGTAACCTGTGACTTACCTCCAAGATGGAAGTAGGAACTTTAGTAATTAAAGGACCCGAGAGGCAAGATTTGGAAATTTTAGAAGATTTAGATTAAGATTGTAAATCTACCTACAATAAGTTTGCTAACAAGAAAGTTGTTAGATAAACCATTGTGAAGAAGCCGAGTATGATATTTAGAACCTGACTAGAAAGAAATGAGAGATAATAGCAGGCTAGTTAGGAACTTCGAGGAAGTCCTTGTGGGACATTAAGAATGAGTGTAGGACACTTTGCTAATTAAATGAAGGGCTTAGATTGGAAGTTAAGCTTGAATGTGAAGTCGAAGCCAATGACCTTGTAATAACTAAGGTTAAGGTTGATAAACTTAAGTGTGTGAAGAAGATCGCAACTTGAGGAAAAGAGACTAAGTGATGTAAGACAAAATGGCCGGTTACGTAAATATTTGGGCTTCAAATAGAGTCATAGAGATAAGTGAGAAAAATTTACTAGATTAAAGGGAAGGTTGAGTTATGAGTCAAGTAGTGGAGGTTGTAAAATTTGGAGCATATTGGATGAAATGAAGAGAAATTTGCACGAAGACTGTGCAAACTAGCTTGAATGTGAAATTAGAACAAGAGGTATAGGAAAGATCCGACTCATAGGTAACGTGAATTGTTTAAGCGCCCATAAGGTGTTGAGTAAATGGTCTAACGAATTTGTTTAGATTTAAGAATTCATTAGTTATTGATGATGACCGAGGTAAGAGTGGTATAAAACAAGCATGTTGGACAAGATTGTAGAGACTTAGAGAATACCTTGAGAGCAAAAAGGAAAAGATTTAAGTAACAAAAGTTCTGTATACAGGAACGGCATTAGAGTAGCTAAGGAAATTCCATGATTGCCCAAGGTAAGTAGGTTTAGAAAATGAGATTGATAAATTGGAAAAGAGATAGTAGTGTAAAGAAGAGTTCGAAACAGAGGATTAGGATGAGAGACCTAAGTATTAGGTCCTTAGCGTTATAAAATTGAAGGAGCTTTAAGGATATGAAGTGATTAGGTACAAATTGTTGTCACGAAATTTGAAGAGTTATAAACTGAATAAGCTTAGCTCGAGGGACAAATTGGAGTTGAAGTTAAGTTAGAGGAAATTCGAGGTTCTAAGTGACAAAGGATTAAGTCGAAGTCGATGAGTGAATGAGCGGTTGAATTACGAAGTGCATAGTTAGAAGGATTTAGAGCTTTGGAGATAAAGGAAACTATCAAGACCCGAAGGGTGAGAGAGATCATAGGAGTGTCGAGGTTAGTGTCACGGCATCATTTCGCAGGTAAGGCGAGTAGGAGTAATTAGAAGATTAACCAAGTAATAATTTTGAGGACAAAATTCCAATAAAGGAGAGAAGGATGTAACACCCGGATTTTTCGGGTTTCCGCTCGCAGGGGTACTTTCGTAAATGAGCAAATTAAGATTATTTCTTGAGAGGGATGTTTCACTAGAATCCTAGTAATTAATTATGAGGGTTTGAGAGATAAAGAAAAGTTTCGAGGAATTTGAATTATTAACGTCCGAGTTTCTGACTTTTCGCTATATGGTTTTGTATTAGTAAAAAAAAAGTAAATTAAATCCGTTTTACGAACGGAGAGTTTCGTTAGAGCTTTAAGAATAAATAGAAAAATTTGGAGGAATAAGGGAATTTCGGAGAAATTAGACCGATAGATGAAATAGTGGTCTAAGTTGGGAAATCTACTAAGGGCATTTAGGTAAATGTCAAAGTCAAATTCTATTAAAACCTAAATCCTCTTTCTCTCTTTCTCATTTTCTCCTCCACGCACGAAAATCCTCTCCCTCTCCCTAGCGACATTTCCTCTCCTCCATCACCAAATCCCTCAGCGCCGGCGACTCCTCCGATTCTGGCGATTTTCCTTTCCCTTTTCTTCAACAAAACAACGTGCTAGGTAAGTTTTACACTTTAGACAAGTTCGTTCGTGGTTTTAGGGTTTGTTTTGAGTTAGGGTTTGTGATGAAATTTAGGGGTTTTGTTAGAAATCGTTAGGGTTGTTTATTTATTACTCATTGGTGATGTATTAGTGATTAGTGAGGTTGTTGGAGTAGATTAATGGTGTTGGTTGAGGTTTAATGTTAAGTTTTGGTTGATGGAAATGTAGATTGACATCATTAATGGAGTTTTGAAGTTGGTGAGCACCAAGTGCTCGATGTAATGTCTGAATGAAATGAATTAGAGTTTTTAGAAGAATTTGTCCTAGCTCGAGACGTCGATTTGTTTAGATTTGATGTTTGAGAGTCGATATTAATGGTTTATTGTTAAATGCCCTAGGTGACTCAAGCTCAACGGACGGTGCTCAGCATATCTAGGACGCCAGGTAAGTGGATGTTAGGCTTCCGGCCCTTAAGGCCCTACATCGTGTCAACGTTAGGTTTTTCTGTTTTGATGATGATTTTCTGATTGTGGGGATTAATGAGTCGGGTAGCTTAGAATGTTAGTTGTTTGTTAAGTTCGTTATGTGTAAAGCATGTCCATGTACGTTTTGAACTGTTTGATGATATGTCTTGATGATATGTTATATGTAAATTCCCCATGCATCATGTTGTAGAAAAAGTACGAAAATGTTTTAGCATATGTTTTCACGATTTGAACGTAGAAACGACAACGATGTCAAACGAAAATGTAAAGTGTCTGAGGGAAGTGGTTCACCCTTCAGATGTAAATTGTGGAACGTCCAGAAAATGTATGATATCTGAGGGAAGTGGTTCACCCTTCAGATAAAGATTTATATGTGGAACGTCTAGAGATGGAGAAACTAATCCGCCCTCCATTGGTAGAGGATTACATGTATGTATGATGAAACGAAATGAAATGAATATGAACGATGAAACTGTAGAAACTGCATATGTTAAGTAAAATGTTTTAAATCCATATAGTGCATTCCCTTACTAAGCATTAGACTTAATGTATATGTTGTACGATGTAGGTGACAGGTTCAAGGTGAGAGTTTCTCTCGATGACAAGGAATAGGTGGTTGACGGATGGTGCTCGTGGCGACGGGGTGTGTTTTGGCGAGGTTCAATGACTATGGTTGTGCTCCGAGCGATTTTGGGTAATTAATGTGAATTTGTTTTAATGTTAAAATTGTGAGGGATTTCAGGATATGTAGAGAAGTTGGTATTTTGGGAATGTTTTTAATGAAATTCCACTTTTATGTTTGATGTTGTTTTGAGGATTTGATGGTATTTTATTTGATGATTATAGGTGATTTATAATTTTAAGGATTGGCTCGGTTTTTAGAACGATCCACGTAGTTTGTCTCTACGAATTTAAAACACGTGTTCGGGTACGTTTTGAGTCGGGTTGTAGGGAGATTGAAGTATGGTGTTCATGGAGTTTGTGAATGTTTTTGGTATTTTATGGAGATAGGTAAAGATTGGGTGATTATGTAGTGAGAGAAATGATGAGTTAGTGTTATGTGTTTTGTGTTGAAAATGTGGAGTGCAGGGGCGAAGTGAAGAAAATGAAATGAAAAGAAAGAGAGGAAAGAAGAAGCTCGGCTCTCTAGAGAAAATCCAGAGAGCCTGGCGATTACTCGCCTTAGGGAGGCGAGTAATCGCCCTTGGGGGAATGTGGTGTTGCTCTCTGGAGAAAATCCATAGAGCGTGGCGACTAATCGCCACAATTGTGGCGATAAGTCGCCACTGGCGACATGCAACAGGCGACTAGTCGCCTGTTGCAGTCGCCCATGGGGCGATTAGTAGCCACATTTGTGGCTACTGATCGCCATACCTAAGAAAGGTATGGGCGATTAGTAGCCACTTTTGTGGCTACTAATCGCCACCCTATATTTTTTTAAAAAAAAAAGAATTTAAATTTTATTTATTAGTTAATTGTTTTAAATGTTTTATTTATTTTAAGTTTTAATGGTTTTATGGATTGTTTTCAAAGAGTTACTAAACGAACTTCGATTTCAGTTCCCCTTTCGACTTCGTTTTCGATTTCGCTCTACGTATGATTAAAGTAAAAGATTTAAAAAAAAAAAAAAAATGATATCACGGGTAAGGCTCGTGACACATCATCCGATGGCTTAGACACTCTACATCTGCCAATCGCTAGACGACAAAATAGCACTTTCATCATCCGATGGCTAAACACTCTACATCTGCCGATCGCTAGACGACAAAATAGCACTTTCGTCATCCGATGGCTTAAACACTACATCTGCCGATCGTTAGACGACAAAATAACACTTTCATCATCCGATGGCTTAGACACTCTACATCTGCCGATGACGTCAGCCGGATGAATGCCTCATCCAGCTTCTATCTTACGGCAATAAAACACTATAATCATCAAACAACCTCATCCAACAGAAAATACTACAACTCACTCAAATCTTAACCTGGAAATTATAAACCCTAATGAGTAAAAACCATATCCCATACAAGATACACATAGCGGAAGACTTAAGCAAAACAGACCATTCATAATCCTTAAAATCGTTAACAAACTCTGAAGTCAAACCATTCAAAATCCGAATCTCATTGTTATAAGAAAACTCTATTCTACTTAGTCATCTGTTTATCATAAACTTCTCTGACTTACTATGGGTATAACCAGGGAACTTGATCGCCTATCCAGCCTTCACTGTCACACTGAGCATCCTCCAGCAACCAAGCTTAGACATCCTCATTAATCTTGAGTTCCTCACCTGAAAACTCGTCACCTACATCATAAGGTTTAAACTATAAGCCTAATGCTTAGTAAGGAATGCAACACTAACATGGATGCATGAATGTATGATTTGGGAAAATCACATGCTCATAAGTCTTTTCTTGTTCATGTCTTTGCTCGTAATCATCGTTCATAGTCATGGATCATATTCATCATTCATAGTCATTGATCATATTCATCATTCATTTCATTATTCAGGTTCTTCATTTAGTTGTGTGGATTAAGAGAGAATTTGTGCCGGTAAAGGGGGTCCGACGGTGAGTTTGATCATGGTCCCTACTGCGGGTCGTATTCATATGTCCCTCTTTTGGACTGTGGTATACGCCGAACCGCCCCCAACCCTCTCTTAACCACGTTGCATAAGTTTTACTTTCTTATCTTGTTCATGATGAGAAGCATCGCTTATAAACATTTTCATATGCATAAAACTTTCATGATGCATGGACATGGAAACTCTTAAAACATCAAGCTACAGAGCAGAGCATTATCCATCATGGAATATTACTTTCGAACTAAACGTCATCAAGAACACTAGGCATCCGCATAAGGGAGTTTCTAATCATCACATAACATTCTACTTAGTATCCTCTGATGTAGGGTCCTAATGACCGAGAAACCTATACATTCACTTACCTGGTCTCCTTAGCACTTGAGCTCCTTTCTCTTCAAACTTCTTCACCTAAACATTACATTGCAGTAGTTAAAACAAAATCCTAATAGTTCTAGTCTCAAGTTATCCTAAGATCTAATAGCTAAGAGTCCTTCCCGAGTTCTTAGTTTAATACTCAATGTAACCCGAAATCCCAAAATCAAAACAGACGGATTCGATAATGATAACTCAGGGTTGGTTGTTTTAAATGTCCGAAATCGATTCGGAATGACATTACCAATCTCGGGTTTCAAAATATTCTTATCAATACTCGGCCATTGAAGAATCCAAACTTCAATACAGAGCTGAAAACAGAGCTAATAAACTAACAGATAGCCTTATTGTCAAACCCGTACCTCGAGCACAAAGTAGTCGAGAAGCAGCAAGCAAACCGATCGCCGAAGGAGGGATTTCCAGCTGACAGAGAGCGAGAGCTTAGGAGAGAAGAAATCGCTGGAAGTTGGGGATGTCGGCTACAGTGGTTAAATGAGGTTTGAATCCTTTCCTTTTTCTTAAATACTGGCCTCAATCCTCATTATTACAACTTTGCCACTCAACCTAGTTTAGATCCACATGTAATTAATTAAGCTTGGCATAATCCTAAACTACGAAGATTAAATATTTATGACCGTTAATACAGTTAAAAAAATCACCTGGCCGTTAACTCGGGTGTTACATATTTAACGCGCTCCTCGCTAGTCGTGGAGCTTTGTTATTGTAAAATTGTTTGGAAAACAACCACCATCCTTTATCTAGGAAAGAAAAGTAGCCGTGAGTAGTTGGATCATTTTCTTTCTTTCTTTTTCATTTGAGTGTTAGGTTTCCCTGGTGACATGTATCGTATTGGATTGGATTTTTGGATGGTGTTTCGATTGTATTAAATTGCTCCTTATCTAACTATTATATATGTGTTACTGTTGTGAATCGGGCTTGATTTAATGTTAAATTTTCGCGTGATGGCCTTGGGTGGTGATCGGTTCTCCCGAGAATCGATTGCCCTAACCAACATTCTGTAGCCGTCTTTAGGTAGTAACAGCAAACGACCATTCATATCTTAAATCTTACAAACTCTGAAGTCAAACCATTCAAACCGAATCTCATTGTTTTAAAGAAAACTCTATCTACTAGTCATCTGTTTATCAAAACTCTCTGCTTACTAGGTATAACAGGAACTTGCTCCGCCTATCCAGCCTTCACTGTCACACTGAGCATCCTCCAGCAACCAAGCTTAGACATCCTCATTAATCTTGAGTTCCTCACCTGAAAACTCGTCACCTACATCATAAGGTTTAAACTATAAGCCTAATGCTTAGTAAGGAATGCAACACTAACATGGATGCATGAATGTATGATTTGGGAAAATCACATGCTCATAAGTCTTTTCTTGTTCATGTCTTTGCTCGTAATCATCGTTCATAGTCATGGATCATATTCATCATTCATAGTCATTGATCATATTCATCATTCATTTCATTATTCAGGTTCTTCATTTAGTTGTGTGGATTAAGAGAGAATTTGTGCCGGTAAAGGGGGTCCGACGGTGAGTTTGATCATGGTCCCTACTGCGGGTCGTATTCATATGTCCCTCTTTTGGACTGTGGTATACGCCGAACCGCCCCCAACCCTCTCTTAACCACGTTGCATAAGTTTTACTTTCTTATCTTGTTCATGATGAGAAGCATCGCTTATAAAACATTTTCATATGCATAAAACTTTCATGATGCATGGACATGGAAACTCTTAAAACATCAAGCTACAGAGCAGAGCATTATCCATCATGGAATATTACTTTCGAACTAAACGTCATCAAGAACACTAGGCATCCGCATAAGGGAGTTTCTAATCATCACATAACATTCTACTTAGTATCCTCTGATGTAGGGTCCTAATGACCGAGAAACCTATACATTCACTTACCTGGTCTCCTTAGCACTTGAGCTCCTTTCTCTTCAAACTTCTTCACCTAAACATTTACATTGCAGTAGTTAAAACAAAATCCTAATAGTTCTAGTCTCAAGTTATCCTAAGATCTAATAGCTAAGAGTCCTTCCCGAGTTCTTAGTTTAATACTCAATGTAACCCGAAATCCCAAAATCAAAACAGACGGATTCGATAATGATAACTCAGGGTTGGTTGTTTTAAATGTCCGAAATCGATTCGGAATGACATTACCAATCTCGGGTTTCAAAATATTCTTATCAATACTCGGCCATTGAAGAATCCAAAACTTCAATACAGAGCTGAAAACAGAGCTAATAAACTAACAGATAGCCTTATTGTCAAACCCGTACCTCGAGCACAAAGTAGTCGAGAAGCAGCAAGCAAACCGATCGCCGAAGGAGGGATTTCCAGCTGACAGAGAGCGAGAGCTTAGGAGAGAAGAAATCGCTGGAAGTTGGGGATGTCGGCTACAGTGGTTTAAATGAGGTTTGAATCCTTTCCTTTTTCTTTAAATACTGGCCTCAATCCTCCATTATTACAACTTTGCCACTCAACCTAGTTTAGATCCACATGTAATTAATTAAGCTTGGCATAAATCCTAAACTACGAAGATTAAATATTTATGACCGTTAATACAGTTAAAAAAATCACCTGGCCGTTAACTCGGGTGTTACATATTTAACGCCTCATCGCTAGCTCGTGGAGCTTGTTTATGTAAATTGTTGAAAATCAACCCCCTCCTTTATCTAGGAAAGAAAAGTAGCAGTGAGTAGTTGGATCAATTTTCTTTCTTTCTTTTTACATTTGAGTGTTTAGTTTTCCCCTGGTGACATGTATAAGATATCTGGATTGGATTTGGATGTTTCGATGTATTAAATTGCTTTACTTTATCTCACTATTATATATGTAGTTACTGTGTGAATCTTGGCTTTTAATTTAATGTTTAAATTTTCCGCTGTGACTTAAGCCTTGGGTTGGGTGATCGGGTTCTCCCCGAGAATCGATTTGCCCTACCCAACATTCTGTTAGGCCCGTCTTTAGGTAGTAACAGAAGAATTTATATAATTAACAAGTAACATCCCTCGTAGGTTTGTTTTCACTAAAGTTCTAAGTATTAATATTTGTTATGATTGGTTATGTTTTACAATTTTCTAGAAGTGTGAAATGACAGTTATTTTCATGCGGTTATTTTTTACTCCTTCTAAATATTGTTGGGAATGAGTTATTAGATAAAGCGTTGGTTCATTATTAGGATAAAGTGCAATTTGGCCCTTACATTATGGTGAAAGTAGCAATTTGATCCATAAACTCGGATACTAGGCAAAAACAACCTTAATGTATTGATAATGGGCAATTCACCCCCTACTGTGCCATTTTCTGTTAAAATGACACGTTTTCGTTACATATCAGATTTTTTTACCCGAAATGCCCCTGCCTAGAGTCAGAACCAGGTCAAACCGGTTCACCTAAATTTTAAAAACTAATTAGATTTCTGCAAAACCTAACTTCGATGAAGCCTCGCTCTCTCGACCCTCAGCTCGCCTCTATCTCTCCTCGCTCTCTCGAATTGCTCGCTCTCCTCTCTCTCGCCAGTCGCCCCGCCTCGCTCACGCTTGTGCTCGCACCACCAGTCTTCTTCCCCTCTCGCTCCCTAAACCCACCTTCAAACCCTATAACTATTCCCCCTATCCTTACACTTCTCGATTTTCGCTTTCGCTCGTTTCTCTTGTCTCCATTGCCTGTGTAAGTACCAATGTGAAGTTCCCCCCTGTTTTGGATCACTACTTCTTTTTTTAGATAAAATTTACTTTGATTTTGATTTTGATGGTGAATTTTCTACTCTTATTTTTTCTGTGATTGGTTTGTTGTTGTTGCTTCTGTGATTTGACTTTTAAGGTCTTTACTATTGAGTGGTTGGAGTATTCTCAATTGATTTTTGACTGCATTTCTCAATTGCTGCATATGTAGTTCAAATCTGGTTGTTTTTAAAAATCTCTGTGTTGGTTGAATATTGATAACAATTTGCTGAAGTCCATTTTCTGTCCTTGTTTAGTTTGCTGTGATTTTTCGACAAAATTGGTTGAAGTCCATTTTCTGTCCTTGTTTAAGTTGTTCACCTAAATTTGTAGACAGAATTGCAGCATGTTCTTACTGTGTTTTTGATTGTTGGTTGGTGATTTTAATCCTGTTTATTTTGTTTGCTTAAATTTTTGCATACCTATTTCGCATTCAGCTATTAAAGAAACTATGAATCTGTTAGAATTGGTAAACATAAATGAAAATAAATTATTTGCTGAAAAAATAACAATTGTTGGGTTATGTTAGAATATGCATATGTAATATAACATGTTAACATCCTATTAATTGTGTTTGCTGAGTCTTTAAGCATTGATTAGGAGGTGATTCTTTACTGTATATTGCGGTGAATTCTTGTGATTTTTATTTTTTTATTTTTGCTATAATTTTCTTATTTTGAAATTGTTTTATACGTTACAACATTTCTGCAAGAAATTGTTTTATATCACCTTTGCTGTTTTTGTAACGCCCCGAACCCGACCCGGTTCGGTACGCTACGTTTGCAAACCAAACGTGTATTTAAAACATCGTTTAAAATAATTTTCATGAAATATTCGGCTCGTTTTTGTTAAAATTCCCGGCTCGATGTTCGGGTTTTTTGAACCCTCAATTTTTCTTAGAACACGTGTCTAAAATTCGTTAAAATACGTTGGAAAAATGTCGGGTCAAAACATGTTGGAAATCGGGAGAAAAATAAAAAAAACTAAAATTTGCACCTAAAGGGGTGCTGGGCTCGCGCTAGGCGCCAGGCGCGCCTAGGCTGCGCGCTGCGTGCGCGCTATGCGCGCCGCACGCGCCTCACGCGCGCGCGCGTCCGCGCGCTGGGGCGCACCAGCGCGCCCCATCATTTTGTTCCACGACCGATCGTGGCTAAATGCCCGATCGGTCGGGCTTTCTCGGGTTTTCTTCACCCAGAAACTTCCCGACCGCGACCGGTCGTGCCCCGGGCCCGATAGATCGGGCCGGCTCGGGTTTTTCATCACCAAAAACACCCTAAAATTCCCTTTTTAACCTTTTTTCCACCTCCCTACACATTTTAACACTTTTCTACATCCTGAACATCTCCAAAAATCCTGAAAATTTAACCATACCTTCCCGACGCATAAATCTTCCAACCCCATAATTATTTTTGAAAACCGACTTAAAACGGAGAATTACAAAAATCACAAACATAACCCGACGTTAGTTACTTTAAAATCAAAACGGGCAATATAACGCCTAAAACTTTAAATACCCAAAACCTGAAATAAATCCCGGGAAACACACAGCTTCCATCACGAACAACTATACTCACTATCCATCTCCAAATCAACTCGTAAACCCGGTAACATACATACGAAAATATTTACGAACACAATTTACCACAACGTAATAAAGTTTCCTAACTCCCACAAAACAACATTTCCACACACCAACACCAACTATCCATACCAAAATACTTACAAATTAAACTATCCATATCAAACATTCATCTCCCACTATCCGAGACATCCAGTGGTCAAAACGCCCCGACAATAGCCTGCACCGGCGGACTCCGTACTTCTCCGACTGCAGCCTAATCCTCGGTAGTCTCGTCTACCTCACCTGTATAGAACTCGTCACCTACACCATAGAACACAAAACGTAAGCCTAATGCTTAGCAAGTAGGGAAATGCATAATAACATACTAAATGCTCGACTCAACCCTAACATGCAGTTTCTACACACTCAGTTGCTTTCTTTTCATTCAGGTTGGATTTATCTTTCACTTTCCTGTGAATCAAGTAGGCACACGTCCCAACACAATCCTGGACGGCCACGCCTTGACCCACGGAGCTAGACCGGAGGCACACGTCCCAACACAATCCTGGACGGCCAACCAATCGATCGTAGAATCCTCATTGTGCCTTCAAGCAAGAGCATATCGAGGTATTCATACTCACGACACATTACGTAAATTTTTGCATAGCATCTCTAGTAAAATACCTCGCGGGGTGCTCAGCGAGCCACGAGCCCACGAGACTATTCTACTCGAGACCAAGTTACATATCAATTTTCTCATCTTTCATTATGTCATTCTCACCACTCAAACATGCAAAACATGTGATTTCGTCAGTTAGAAAACAATGATGCATGACACCCGATGCATAACAAAAGTAAAGCATAACAAACAAACAACCAATCCCTACCGTTCTATGGTGTAGGCCCGAAGGCAACAAACACTCATCCACTACTTACCTGGTTGCTGCTCGATACTTTCTCGTTCACTCCGTCCAACAAAATCACACGTTCAATCACCTAAAAATAATGAGAAATCAACTTAGAAATTTACAAACTCTAAGGGAAATTCTTAACCTAACTAATAGAACTATAACACAACTCCCAACCCGATCTTTACTCCAAAATTGACCGTCTAACTTCAAACGGTCATAACTCCCTCGTTTTGCAACGGATTTCGACTTGCCAACCCAACTCGAAAACCTCTACACGTCTACTATCCATTGAATCACTCAAATCAACCATCCAAACACAAAGGCTAAGTTGTACATGCCAAAACAGAACCGGGTATATAGGTGTCCTTCAACCATTTTTGTGGAACACTTCACCAATCTTCAATCTAACCCTCAAATCTACCTAAACTAAGTCATCCAACAACCAAAACATCAAAATAGGGAAGGAATCTAACATCTACACTCAATTTTCGGACTTCACCAACTAGGGTTTCCAAACCCTATGCAAACTCTCACCAAACACCCTAAAAACTTCAACAAACCAACCCTTAATGTATACAATTGAAAACCCACATGATTTTACCTTGAAAGCACCTTGGAAAATTGAAGAAAAGAAAGGGCAAGAAGCAGCTATGGAGGATGCCAATCTTGGAAGAAAATCGTGGGGAAGAAGATGGAAGAAAAGAAAGAAACCAACCCTTAAATCCTCCATTTTTCTTTCTTTTAAAAGTTCTCCTCCAAACTTTTTATAATTGCAAATCCACCCTCCCTTTTCTCCTTTGTCTTCCAACGTGTTATGCCATACATCACTCCACTTTTCATTCATTTTATTTATTCTTTTTCATACCATTAATGCATGAAAAATATCCTATTGGTTGTTTGACTTTTCAAACCCTTTGGTTTGAATTGTCAAACCACTTTATTTTCTCTTCCCATCCTATCCCTTCTAAACCCCTCACAAAGCACTCTCATAACTCACTAACTTAGGTCTAAACACGTAGTCAAAATTTTTCGGGTGTTACAATCCACCCTCCTTACAAAAATTTTGTCCTCAAAATTTGCGTACCTGAAGAGCTCAGGATAGCGCTCCATCATGTCCTGTTGACGCTCCCACGTTGCCTCCTCAACGTTGTGGTTGCGCCACAGCACTTTCACCAGTGGAATGTCCTTGTTGCGCAACTTCTTCACTGCATAATCTAAAATTTCCACCTGCTTCTCTTCGTAGGACAGTGTAGGCTGCACTTCGATCTCCTCCTGCACTACGACATGTGATGGATCCCTAAGGCACTTTCGCAGCATCGATACATGGAAAACGTTGTGCACACACTCCATTGAAGCAGGCAACTCTAATTGATACGCCGTCTTTCCTACTCGCTTTACAATCGGGAATGGACCAACATATCTCGGAGTCAACTTCTCTCTCTTCCAGAATCTCATCACACCCTTAAACGGCGATATCTTCAAGAACATCTCATCTCCTACCTCAAACTCCAGCTCCCGCCTCCTACCATCTGCATAACTCTTTTGGCGACTCTGAGCTATCAAAATACGCTGCCGAATGAACTGGATCTTATCTATAGTTTGCTGAACAATCTCTGGTCCAATCAAACCAGATTCTCCGACTTCGTCCCAATAAAGAGGCGATCTGCACTTCCTTCCGTATAGAGCCTCGTACGGAGCCATTCCAATAGTATCCTGATAACTATTATTATACGAGAACTCCACCAAAGGTATATACCTACTCCAGGAACCCTGAAACTCCAACACACACGCTCGGAGCATATCCTCAAGAGTCTGAATAGTACGCTCAGATTGTCCGTCCGTCTGAGGATGAAAAGCAGTGCTGAAGTTCAATCGAGTCCCCATCGCCTTATGTAGACTCTTCCAAAATTTTGAAGTGAACCTCGGGTCCCTATCTGATACAATTGAAGTCGGCACGCCATGTAATCTCAAGATTTCCTGTAAGTAGAGTTCGGCAAACTGATCCATACTGTATGTCATCTTCATCGGCAGAAAATGGGCTGACTTCGTTAAACGGTCTACAATCACCCATATGCCATCAAATCCCTTCGTCGTCCTAGGCAATCCAACAACGAAGTCCATTGAAATCTGGTCCCACTTCCACTCAGGAACCGGTAATGGCTGCAACTTTTCGGCAGGTCTTTGATGCTCTGCTTTCACCTGCTGACAGATCAAACATGTTTCCACGAATTCAGCCACTGACTTCTTCATGCCGGGCCACCAGAAATGCTGCTTGAGGTCCCTGTACATCTTCGTACTGCCTGGGTGCACAGAAAACCTCGATGAATGAGCTTCAGCTAAAATCTCCCTCCGAAGCTGTTCACTGCTCGGAACATACCATCGATTACGGAACTTCAAAATACCGTCATCCGAGTAGCTGAACTCCGTCCTATCGTCAGACACCATACTCAGCTTAAATTTATTGCACTCTGCATCTCCCTGCTGAGCTTCTCTGATTTTCTCCAAAATGGTAGGCTTCAGAGATAAAGCTGATAACACAGCAGTTACATCGGAAATTAACTCTAAATCAAATCTCTGAAACTCCGTGTTCAACTCCCTAGACATCTCCACCTTCATAGCTGCAACGGGCGTAGAAACGTGCCTTAAAGCGTCTGCAACTACATTGGCCTTCCCTGGGTGGTATTTAATCTCCAGATCATAATCCTTCACGAACTCTAACCACCGCCGTTGTCTCATATTCAGTTCCTTCTGAGTGAAAAGATATTTCAGACTTTTATGATCTGAATATACCTCGCACTGTTGACCATATAAATAATGCCTCCAGATTTTCAAAGCAAACACCACAGCAGCTAACTCCAAATCATGGGTTGGATAATTCTTCTCATAAGGCTTCAGCTATCGGGAAGCATAGGCAATCACCCTGTCCTTCTGCATAAGCACACAACCAAGACCAATCCGAGAGGCATCGCAATATATACAGAACTTCTCTTCTGCCACGGGTAATGTCAGAACTGGAGCTGTAGTCAATCTCTGCTTCAACGTCTGAAAGCTGAGCTCACACTCTTCAGACCATTCATACTTCACGTCTTTTCGTGTCAGACGAGTCATAGGTCCTGCAATTTTAGAAAATCCCTCAATAAATCTTCGGTAATAGCCCGCCAATCCCAGAAAACTCCGAATCTCGCTAACATTCTTCGGCTGAGGCCATTCATTAATTGACTGAATCTTGGCCGGATCCACTGATATTCCGCCACTGCTAATAACGTGGCCAAGAAAATGCACCTTAGTTAACCAAAATTCGCACTTCGATAACTTAGCATATAGTTGTTGCCGCCTCAGAATTTCCAGAACTATCCTCAAATGCTCCTTATGCTCCTCTTCATTACGAGAATAAACCAAAATGTCATCGATAAACACAATTACAAATTTATCGAGATATTCTCTGAACACCCGATTCATTAGGTCCATAAAGGCGGCTGGAGCATTCGTCAAACCAAACGACATAACCAGGAACTCATAGTGTCCATATCGAGTCCTGAAAGCCGTTTTCGGGATATCCTGCGATTTGACTTTCAACTGGTAGTATCCCGATCTCAGATCAATCTTAGAAAATATCCGGGCTTCTTGCAGCTGATCAAATAAGTCATCTATCCTTGGCAATGGATATTTGTTTTTCACCGTTAGTTTATTCAACTCCCGGTAATCAATGCACATTCGAAGTGACCCGTCCTTCTTCTTAACAAATAGCACGGGCGCTCCCCACGGCGAAAAACTAGGGCGTATAAAGCCTTTATCGACCAATTCCTCCAATTGCTTTTTCAGTTCTTTCAACTCAGGAGGAGCCAACTTGTAAGGATTCTTCGACATCGGCTCTGCTCCAGGATAAGTGTCAATTGCAAACTCGATTTCCCGGTCCGGAGGTAGACCAGGCAAATCATCTAAAAACACTTCCGGAAAATCACAAACAATATCTATCTCCTGAAGCTTAACCTCTACCAAAGACTGAGAATCGACAATAGTGGCAAGAAAACACGTAAACTCACTAATAACAGATTTCCGAGCATCCATGGGTGCCATAACCGAGAACCTCTTTATGTTCTTCAAAGCTTGAAAAGAAAAATCTTCACCGCTCGGAGGTTGGAAATTTACAATCCCTGCTCTGCAATCAATCGTCGCATGGTGCCGAAATAGCCAGTCCATACCGAGTATCACATCATACCCGGTTATCCCCATAACGATTAAATCAGCAGGTAAAGTCTTCTTTCCGACTGTCACCAAACTGTTAGGAACTACCTGCGCAGAATGCATATACTCGCCGGATGGTAATTGCATAGTATACGCACTTTCCGTCGGTTCTACCTCTAACTGTACTTTCGCCACAAATGCTACCGCTACGAAGGAATGGGACGCCCCTGAATCTATCAAAGTAAATGCAGGCACCGAATTAACAAATACAGTACCTGAAATGACGGCTGCTCGATCTTCTCCCTCAGGCTCAATCATTGCAAAGATTCTGGGGGTAGCTTTGACTGAACCTTTCTTTGATGTAGGGCAATTCTTTGCGATGTGACCAGGTTCATTGCAAATAAAACATCGATTCACTTTCGGCTTTGGGCAGTCTCGAAACATATGACCGGATTCAAAGCAATTGTAACATTTTCCTTCGTATTGTCCACACTCTCCCGGGTGCGACCTTAAACATTTTGGGCACTGTTGAAACCATTTCTTCTATTGTGGCTGTTGCTGAGGCTTCTTGCCACCCCTTTGATCTTTCAGATTTCCTCCCGGTCGTTTCGTACCTTGAGACTGAGAAGAGGATCCGCCTCTGCCAAACTGTGCGGTAATATCCTTGAACATCCGTTTTGGTGCTTCTACGGATTTAAGAATCTTACCAGCCGATACCTCCACTTATATAGCTTTAGCTACCACACGGTTAAACGGCACGCCATCAATCCCGAAAGTCTTTACTAACATTTCAATTTCTGGCTTCAACCCTTGCACAAACTGAAAAATCTTATCTTCCTCTCGGCTGACCATATGGCTGGCAAACTTGGACAGTGCTTCGAACTGCTGAATATAGTCCCCCACAGACCCGGTTTGTTTTAAAGCCATGAACTCCGATCGCTTTTCGGCTTGAACCGTTCGGTTGTAATATTTCTCATAAAACAATTCCTTAAATTCCTCCCAGGTCATACTCTGTACATCTGTCGTAGCTTTTACGGTTCCCCACCAGCTTTTGGCACTACTAGACAGGTGGAACGTCGCATGTTTCACCTTGTTCTCATCCTCCACCTCCGCAACAATAAACATCTCTTCAACTGTACAAATCCAACTCTCAGCAGCTGTCGGATCCGTCAGACGCCCTTCAAAGGCCGGAGGCTTTAACCTTCGAAACCTTTCTCCACTAGAGCCAGCTCCAGAGCTGGACCCCGCTCCAAGGCCTCCCTGTAATCCTTGATTCATAAAAACACCGAGCAATTGCGCTTGCATAGTCAAAAGATCCCTGAGTTGTTTGTTAGGGTCCTCAGGTGGTTCGGGCTCATTCCGGGGTCGTCCAGGTCGTCTTGGCTGTCCTGGGTTTCTAGGCATTCTCTTTCTATTCCAGTAAAGGTTAGAAACTCTAATCTTAGAAAGGAATTAACTAAAGTTAAAGAAATACTTACAGTCGGTGAAGCACGTTGCACGGCGGCCGGTATTGTCGGGTAATCCTTTGAACGACTCGACCACTAACGCTCTGATACCATATTTGTAACGCCCCGAACCCGACCCGGTTCAGTACGCTACGTTTGCAAACAAAACGTGTATTTAAAACATCGTTTAAAATAATTTTCATGAAATATTCGGCTCGGTTTTGTTAAAATTCCCGGCTCGATGTTCGGGTTTTTCGAACCCTCAATTTTTCTTAGAACACGTGTCTAAAATTCATTAAAATACGTTGGAAAAATGTCTGGTCAAAACATGTTGGAAATCGGGAGAAAAATAAAAAAAACTAAAATTTGCACCTAAAGGGGTGCTGGGCGCGCGCCCAGGCTGCGCGCTGCGCGCGCGCTATGCGCGCCGCACGCGCTATGCGCGCCGCACGCGCCTCACGCGCGCGCGCGTTCGCGCGCTGGGGCGCACCAGCGCGCCCCATCATTTTGTTCCACGACCGATCGTGGCTAAATGCCCGATCGGTCGGGCTTTCTCGGGTTTTCTTCACCCAGAAACTTCCCGACCGCGACCGGTCGTGCCCCGGGCCCGATCGATCGGGCCGGCTTGGGTTTTTCATCACCAAAAACACCCTAAAATGCCCTTTTTAACCTTTTTTCCACCTCCCTACACATTTTAACACTTTTCTACATCCCGAACATCTCCAAAAATCCTGAAAATTTAACCATACCTTCCCGACGCATAAATCTTCCAACCTCATAATTATTTTTGAAAACCGACTTAAAACAGAGAATTACAAAAATCACAAACATAACCCGACGTTAGTTACTTTAAAATCAAAACGGGCAATATAACGCCTAAAACTTTAAATACCCAAAAGCTGAAATAAATCCCGGGAAACACACAGCTTCCATCACGAACAACTATACTCACTATCCATCTCCAAATCAACTCGTAAACCCGGTAACATACATACGAAAATATTTACGAACACAATTTACCACAACGTAATAAAGTTTCCTAACTCCCACAAAACAACATTTCCACACACCAACACCAACTATCCATACCAAAATACTTACAAATTAAACTATCCATGTCAAACATTCACCTCCCACTATCCGAGACATCCAGTGGTCAAAACGCCCCGACAATAGCCTGCACCGGCGGACTCCGTACTCCTCCGACTGCAGCCTAATCCTCGGTAGTCTCGTCTACCTCACCTGTATAGAACTCTTCACCTACACCATAGAACACAAAACGTAAGCCTAATGCTTAGCAAGTAGGGAAATGCATAATAACATACTAATTGCTCGACTCAACCCTAACATGCAGTTTCTACACACTCAGTTGCTTTCTTTTCATTCAGGTTGCATTTATCTTTCACTTTCCTGTGAATCAAGTAGGCACACGTCCCAACACAATCCTGGATGGCCACGCCTTGACCCACGGAGCTAGACCGGAGGCACACGTCCCAACACAATCCTGGACGGCCAACCAATCTCCCCCAATCGATCGTAGAATCCTCATTGTGCCTTCAAGCACGAGCATATCGAGGTATTCATACTCACGACACATTACGTAAATTTTTGCATAGCATCTCTAGTAAAATACCTCGCGGGGTGCTCAGCGAGCCACGAGCCCACGAGACTATTCTACTCGAGACCAAGTTACATATCAATTTTCTCATCTTTCATTACGTCATCCTCACCACTCAAACATGCAAAACACGTGATTTCGTCAGTTAGAAAACAATGATGCATGACACCCGATGCATAACAAAAGTAAAGCATAACAAACAAACAACCAATCCCTACCGTTCTATGGTGTAGGCCCGAAGGCAACAAACACTCATCCACTACTTACTTGGTTGCTGCTCGATACTTTCTCGTTCACTCCGTCCAACAAAATCACACGTTCAATCACCTAAAAATAATGAGAAATCAACTTAGAAATTTACAAACTCTAAGGGAAATTCTTAACCTAACTAATAGAACTATAACACAACTCTCAACCCGATCTTTACTCCAAAATTGACCGTCTAACTTCAAACGGTCATAACTCCCTCGTTTTGCAACGGATTTCGACGTGCCAACCCAACTCGGAAACCTCTACACGTCTACTATCCATTGAATCACTCAAATCAACCATCCAAACACAAAGGCTAAGTCGGACAAGCGAAAACAGAACCGGGTATATAGGTGTCCTTCAACCATTTTTGTGGAACACTTCACCAATCTTTAATCTAACCCTCAAATCTACCTAAACTAAGTCATCCAACAACCAAAACATCAAAATAGGGAAGGAATCTAACATCTACACTCAATTTTCGGACTTCACCAACTAGGGTTTCCAAACCCTATGCAAACTCTCACCAAACACCCTAAAAACTTCAACAAACCAACCCTTAATGTATACAATTGAAAACCCACATGATTTTACCTTGAAAGCACCTTGGAAAATTGAAGAAAAGAAAGGGCAAGAAGCAGCTATGGAGGACGCCAAGCTTGGAAGAAAATCGTGGGGAAGAAGATGGAAGAAAAGAAAGAAACCAACCCTTAAATCCTCCATTTTTCTTTCTTTTAAAAGCTCTCCTCCAAACTTTTTATAATTGCAAATCCACCCTCCCTTTTCTCCTTTGTCTTCCAACGTGTTATGCCATACATCACTCCACTTTTCATTCATTTTATTTATTCTTTTACATACCATTAATGCATGAAAAATATCCTATTGGTTGTTTGACTTTTCAAACCCTTTGGTTTGAATTGTCCAACCACTTTATTTTCTCTTCCCATCCTATCCCTTCTAAACCCCTCACAAAGCACTCTCATACCTCACTAACTTAGGTCTAAACACGTAGTCAAAATTTTCCGGGTGTTACAGTTTTGTAATTGATTTCCGCTTAATTCTCGTAACGCTTCGAGTATAAATATTTTTTATAATTATTTTGTTGAACTGTATATGAAAAACACAGTTGTTTCTCTTTTGTTTTGCAGTGAAGAAGATAAACACATTTTCAATTAACTTTCACTATGGATGGAATTTTATCAAGAAAAAAGATTTACAGTACGTGGGTGGAGATGATGCATTAGTCACGAATGTTGATGTGGATAAGGTGTCATTTTTTGTTTTTGTAGACATGGTGGTCAATGTCGGAGCTAGCGTATGAAAGACTTTGTATTACATGGAGACTCCATTAGGATTGGGAAATGGATTGCGAAAAGTAAAGTCTAATAATGACGTACTTCAGATGGTTGGGGCGTTGGACAACAAACGTCGTATTCATATGTACGTAGATCATGAAGGCATTGACGTATTTATCCAAGAAGAAGGTAGAAATGATGAGTCATCTGATTCATCAGAGTCTGATGGTGGTCCTCAAGTTGGTGAAGTGAGGGATCCAATTCATGTAGATGAGGCAGCTGTTGGTGAAGCAGAGGCTCCGATTCATATTCTGATTCCATCAGTTTTGGCCTCCTTATCCGATGAAAATCTTTCAGCCACTGAATCCGATGATATGATGCATGCAGCGAACACAGCAGAATCAAGCAACAACTCTTTAGAAGTATGAAAGGCTGTGCTTGGAGACTCTACGCATCAAAACTAGGAGATAAAGAGACTTTTCAAGTGAAGACGTTGAATGATGTTCATGTGTGTGTAATAACCCAAAAAAAAAACACTAAATGAATTAAAAGTCCAGTTAGAGTTCTGTGAAAGAATTTAACGGGCAAATTAGCTTATTAAAGCTTAGGATTTTTATTTGGAAGAAAATTTCCAAAATATTAGGTCGAGAGGACGTGAACTTAATGGAAATACGGAAGTTCAAACACGCAAGGGCGATTTAGTCATTTGATAAAATAAAAATACAAAAAAATAATAAAAAAAAAAACCGAATGGCGTCACGAAGAAGCCATTCAATTTTTCTTCAGCCCAAGCTCCCAAAGGAAGAGAGCCCGAGCTGCTCTGCCGACGACCGACGAGGAAGAAGAAGGAGAATGTAACGCCCCGAACCCACCACGGCTCGGTGCGCTACTTTGCTAATCCAAACCGTGTTTAAAACGACGTTTAAAATAATTTCGTAAAACTTTACTACTCGTTTTTGGATTTTTCGAACCCTCAAATTTTATTGGGAAACGTGCCCAAAATAAGTTTAAAATACGTCGGAAAATGTCGGGGTAAAATAATTTAGAAATAGGAAAATGTTAAAAATAAAAAAAAAAATTTTTTGAGTGGCGATCGATTGCCACCCTCTTGGGTGCTACAGTGCCCGAGAGGCTGGCGATCGCGATCGATCGCCTCCGCCGATCGCGCCTTGCGCGCCCTGCACCCTGCGCGCCCTGTGCTGCCCCTACCGACCTTTACCACTTTTCCTTCACTTTTCTCCAAGCCAAACACGTCCAAAAATTTTAAAATTTTAACCACGCACTCTCCCGACACCCAAATCTTCAAGTCCGTAAAAATTTTGGAAAACCGACTTAAAACGCGAACGTAAACCCGACGTTATTTACTTTAAAATCAAAACGGGCGGCGTAACGCCTCAATTTCTTTAAACCAAAACCTGCAATTAAACCAGAAAACATATAGTTTCAAACCACAAATACTTACGACCATTATCCATCAACACAATCAACTCGCAAACCGTCAAAATAATTACAAAAACATTTACGAATACAATGTACCAAAACCTTTCACTTTTCTCAAACAAAGTATTTATAAAACAAAACAGTTATAAAACACTTATAAAACACTTATAAAACCATCTACAACAAAACATTCACCTCCCACACTACCCGAGGAAAACAGTGGCCAAGACGCCCCGACGATAGCCTGCACCGGCGAACTCCGCACCCCTCCGACTGTGGCCTAATCCTCGGCTGTCTCATTTACCTCACCTGTATAGAACTCGTCACCTACACCACAGAACACAAAACGTAAGCATAATGCTTAGCAAGTAGGGAATAACAAATGCAACAACACAATGCAATCAACCTAACACATGCAGTTTCTACCACTCAGTTGTGCTTATTTTGCTGTTCGTTGCTCTAATCATTTCATAAGCCGTGTGATTTGAGTAGGCACACATCCTATAACAGTCTAGAACGGCCACACTAAGAACCACCAGAGCAAGACCAGACAGCTCTCATCCCAACTTTCAGCTGCAGTCGGATCGGTCAAACGTCCTTCGAATGCCGGGGGCTTTAACCTTCTAAACCTCTCTCCACTTGAGCCCGCTCCAGAGCCGGACCCTGCTGCCAAACCTCCCGGTAAGCCTTGTGTAACGACTCCTTTTCCCAGCAAGATATTGTCCGCTCTGGAGATTGGGCCGTAGCCAAATATCCTCCCCTCATGGCTTTGTTTGGCGAGAACTTCCTAGTCGGTCACCCAACCTGGAATTGCTCTCGCCGAAGCACTTTTAACTTCGGAGTTCTTATGGGATCCGTTGCCAATTGTGCTCCAAAACACGTCTTACTATCTTGGGAGAGTCTCTTTACATATGTTTCATTTCCACATACTTTCTAAAGCGATGTGGAATTGTGACGACCCCCTTTTTACGACCTGTCACCTTCCGGTTCGCCCGCGCGGACGTACCGCCATCCGGGTTCCGGTTCGTGCAGCCATCGTACACATACTTGCACATTTGGGTCATCACAATCACCCCCCCTCGGGGGCCCAACGTCCTCGTTTGCCACATTTTTGGTTGGGTATAGGCTCTGATACCATTTGTAACGACCCATTTTCCCAGCAAGATATTGTCCGCTCTGGGGATTGGGCTTGTAACACCCGGTTTATTAGAATTAAAATAACCTATTAATCTTCTAAGTGTGAATTTTATAGAATAAAATTCGGGGTAAAATCAATTAGGTTAATAAGTAACTAAGTGAGGGCATAAGGGTAATTGTCAATTTATGTTATGGATAACATATTTAAGGAAAGATTGAATGAGGTATAGCCGTCATACTCATTTCACTCTCGGTTTTCAGCTCAACCCAGCAGAACTCTTTAGGCGATTTCCTCACCGATTCCTCCAACCAAGGTGAGTTTAGATTCGATTAATTGCTGATTTTAGTACCTAGGTAGCTTAAGGATCCCAATGTATGCATTTTGATAATGTTGCGAGTGAGAGATTCTGCTTGAGGGTTAGAGCAGAATCGGGAATGTTAGATAAATAGAAATGTCAAACCAACTCCTTAGATTTCTGAATAGCTTAGATTAAGGTTTAACATTCTGTTTATGAATATAGGTGAACAAACCCCCGAAGTAGCTCTTAACCGAGCATTTGCTAGGAATCCAGGTAAGTAAAGTATTGCTTGTGCCTTCGGGCCTACATCACAAAACAGTAGGTTTGTGCGTGATTGTATGTTTTTGTTATCCATGCATCATGATTTATTAAAAACTACGAAAATGATTTTTCATGTAAGGAATGGTAAGGTATGAACTGTATGCGACAGACAAACTATTAAGGGAGCTAATCCACCCCTTAACTTATGAAGGGATTTATACATTGGGAGAATTGATCCCACTCCCAAGGGAAACATGGGATCAGATCAAGTGTTAAGGGAATTCATCTGCCCCTTAATTAAGTAGGAGGATGTAGACATTGGGAGAATTGATCCCACTCCCAAGGGAACCATGGGATCAGATCAAGTTGTGAATGAACGTGTATGCCACTGAGATGAGAAAGTAGAAACTGCATGTTTAGGAGTTTAAGTTCAGCATTACTTTACATATATAAATATATTGCTTTACTTGCTTAGCATTAGGCTAATAGATGAGTTTTGTGATATAGGCGAAGAAGAGTTAGCAGGTGTGTCCCCTGATCATGTTGAGGAGTAGAGGATGTTGAAGGAGTGCATTCAGGCTTCAACTTGGTAACTGATGAGGCGGTTTAGCATGTTGTCTACAGATGAGGAGGTTTAGTGGATAATGATTTAATCTGAATACATTGAGTTTTTATTAAATGAGGCTACAGCTGTTCGATTTCGTTTCCTTTTGAGAATTTCTGATTTTCATGTTCTTACTGATATTTTTTATCAATACAATGACTTGGAGTGTTACGAATGGATTTTTGGTAAAATGTTTTAAGTCTGGTTGATAGTCGAAGTTTTCTTGGTTTATAGATATGTTGTTTAGTCCATTGGTAGGAGTCGAATAATTCTGCATCAGTGGATATGTGTAGAGGTTTATTGCATTCGGATGAAGGAAGTCGTGTTGATGTCTATCGGAAGATGAAAGTCTATCGGTAGATGTCTTAAAAAGTCACGTGAGAAGCACGTGTCGGCAGATGTAGTCTATTCGATCGGAAGATGTAGAGTATTAAGTTTGTTGTGTAGTGATCGGCAGGTGCAGTCCGAGGGAGTTAAGTGATTTTGTCGTTTAGAGAATCGGAAGATGTAGTGCGTATTTTAATTCTATCGGAAAGGGACATATTGTCGTTATCGTTAGATGTCGTGCGTTTGTCTGTTGGGAGATGAAATTGCGCCGACTTCATCGGCAGATGAAGTCATACTGACTTCATCGGCAGATGAAGTGGTATATGGAGTTACGATGACTTCATCGGCAGAAGAAGTCGAGAGAGAAGCTGTGTAGACGTTATCGGCAGAGGGTGTGCGTTGTTTGTACACGTCATCGGTAGATGAAGCCTACCGAGTGATGTCTTTTGTTTTCATTCCTTCCGGCTGACGTCATCGGCAGAAGTCTTCGGTTTTCTATTTCTGCTTCTTTCGTTGACCTTGTCGTCGGCAGATGACTTCAACATTTCCGTTAAACACCCCAACAATATTTTCTACAGTTTGTCTAACTTCATTGTTGATTTAAATGATTTTCCGCTGCAAAGTTTTCAAATGTTTTGAATGTTTAGAAAACGTCAAATTTTGAATGTCGAATGAAGTTTTAAAAATTTATCCGAAATTTCTTAGTCATGGTAGAGTGAAGTGTAGCGAACCGGGTTTAGATAATTCGGGGCGTTACAGGGCTCTAGCCCAATATCCTCCCCTCACGGCTTTGTTTGGCGAGAACTTCCCAGTCGGTCACCCAACCTGGAATTGCTCTCGCCGAAGTACTTTTAACTTCGGAGTTCTTATGGGATCCATTGCCAATTGTGCTCCAAAATGCATCTTACTATCTTGGGAGGGTCTCTTTACATATGTTTCATTTCCACATACTTCTTCAAGCGATGTGGGATTGTGATGACCCCTTTTTTACGACCTGTCACCTTCCGGTTCACCCGCACGGACGTACCGTAATCCGGGTTCCGGTTCGTGCAGCCATCGTACACATACTTGCACATTCGGGTCATCACACATTGCGTCATAAAAATGCCCAACAATTGTGATTGCACGTTCAATAAATCCCTAAGTTGTTTATTCGGGTCCTCAAGCGGTTCTGGTCATTCCGGGGTCCTCCGAGTCGTCCTGGTAGTCCGGGGTTTCTTGGCATTTTTTAATTCTATTCTTGTAAAAGTTAGAAAATATAATCTGAGAAAGAAACTAACTAAAAATAAAGAAATACTTACAGTCGGTGAAGCACGTTGCGCGGCGGCCGGAATTGTCGAGTAATCCTTTGAACGACTCGACTACTTTTGCTCTGATACCAACTTGTAACGCCCCGAACCCACCCCGGCACGGTGCGCTACTTTGCTAACTCAAATCGTGTTTAAAACGACGTTTAAAATAATTTCGTAAAATTTTTTGACTCGTTTTCAGGTTTTTCGAACCCTCAAAATTTATTGGAAAACGTGCCAAAAATACGCCGGAAAATGTCGGGGTAAAATAATTTAGAAATAGAAAAATGTTAAAAATAAAAAAAAAAAAAATTTCCTCTCGGTGGCGATCGATCGCCACCCTCTCGGGTGCTACAGTGCCCGAGAGGCTGGCGATCGCGATCGATCACCGCACCAGCGGCGATCGCGATAGATTGTCCTCTCGGGTACTACAGTGCTCGAGAGGCTGGCGATCACAATCGATCGCCTCCGCCGATCGCGCCTTGCACCCTGCGCTCCCTGCGCTACCCCTTGCGACCTTTACCACTTTTCCTTCACTTTTCTCCAAGCCAAACACGTTCAAAAATTTTAAAATTTTAACCACACACTCCCAACACCCAAATCTTCAAGTCCCGTAAAAATTTTGGAAAACCGACTAAAAACGCGAACGTAAACCCAACGTTATTTACTTTAAAATCAAAACGGGTAGCGCAACGCCTCAATTTCTTTAAACCAAAACCTGCAATTAAACCAGAAAACATATAGTTTCAAACCACAAATACTTACGACCATTATCCATCAACACAATCGACTCGCAAACCGTCAAAATAATTACGAAAACATTTACGAATACAATGTACCAAAACCTTTCACTTTTCTCAAACAAAGTATTTATAAAACACTTATAAAACCATCTACAACAAAGCATTCACCTCCTACACTACCGGAGGAAAACAGTGGTCAAGACGCCCCGATGATAGCCTGCATCGGCGAACTCCGTACCCCTCTGACTGTGGCCTAATCCTCGGCTGTCTCATCTACCTCACCTGTATAGAACTCGTCACCTACACCACAGAACACAAAACGTAAGCCTAATGCTTAGCAAGTAGGGAAGAACAAATGCAATAACATAATGCAATAAACCTAACACATGCAGTTTCTATCACTCAGTTTTCCTTATTTGCTGTTCGTTACTTTAATCGCTTCATAAGCCGTGTGATTTGCGTAGGCACACATCATATAACCGTCTAGGACGACCACACTCAGAACCACCAGAGTAAGACCAAACAGCTCTCATCCCATAACCGTCTAGGATGGCCATACATGATTTCCCTCGTCGATCATAGAATCCTATAACCGTCTAGGAATTCATACTCTCGACCATTACGTATTTTAGCCAATCATCCATCATAGAGATCCCCTCGGGGTGCTACACTCCAGAACGTAATCGCGACAAGGCACACTAATCCAGATTGCGTATTTTAGTCGGTCACCTCTTGTAGAGTTCCCTCCGGGGTGCTACACTCCAGCACGTAATCCCGACAAGGCACACTACTCAAGATGCACTTTACAATTTACTTTATCTAATTACGTTCACCCTCACAACCAAACCATGCAAGAAACTCGTATTTTTGTTTAACTGAACACCATGATGCATGCCAACGAATATGCAACCAAACACAATACGAAATAAATAACCCTACCGTTCTATGGTGTAGGCCTGAGGGCGAAGGAATAGCTACCACTACTTATCTTGTGTCTCGGCACGTTCTCGCTCACTCCGTCCGACCAAATTACACGCTCGATCACCTAAAATAACGGAAACTTAACTTAGTAAGACTCTAAAGGATTCTAAAGAAATCAACTAACCAAACTAACATTAACTTTTCAACCTAAATCCACCAAACCCGATTTTTACACAATTTCTTTACCGTCCAACTTTAAACGGCCATAACTTTCTCGTTTTTCAACAGATTTTGACGTGCCACGCCAATTCAGAAACCTCTACACTTACTATCCGTTGACACACTCAATTTATCAAACCAACACACTTAGCCTAACCGAAAATGCCAAAGACAGAATCGGCCACCAAATGTTCCTAAACCGGTTTTTGTGTAACACTCCTCCAATCTTCAATCTAACCACTCAAACCACCTAAACTATCCAACAACTAAATCATCACATTTGGAAAGAAAACAAGAATTTGAACCCCAAATTTTCGGACTCCATGGTTAGGGTTTTCCAAACCCTAACCAAATCAAATCAAAACACACTAAAACCACCAAAAACCAACCCTAAAATATATCTAACTAAAACCCCACATAATTTTACCTTAACAACACCTTGAAAATGAAGCAAAGGAGAGGAGGAAGGGCGGCTATGGAGGAGAGGAGAGAAACCGTGGAGGATGAGGGGAAATAGAAGAAGAAATGACCTTTTAACCTAACCATTTTCCCACTTTTAACATTACCCCACCAAGTTTATAAAATTGAAAATCCAACCCACCAACTTTCTCTTCTATTTCCATCGTGAATCATCCAAAACAAAGCCCCTTTTATTCACACAATTATGTGACATTTGATTGGTTTACATAACTTTGACTTTTCAAGCCCTTTTGTGTGAATTGTCAAACCACTTTTCTTCCCTTTCTCTTCCACTTCAATGCACAACATTAAACTTGAATAATTAAACTCTCCTAACACGTCTATCCTAAGGCTACACATGTTATCAAAATTTTTCGGGTGTTACAAAGAAGGCACTGGCGTTTCCCCTTGCTCCGACGAACTGAAGCCGACTGCGGTCTTATTTTTCCATGCCAAACCCGACCAAAACAGGTGAGTTTTTTCCCTGTTTCTTTGCTGTTCTGATGGCCGAGGGTTTAATGACGCTTTATTTTCAAACCTGGGTCGGTTGGGTGCTGAATTATGGGGGAAGGGACGGCAGGGAAGGGGTGATTGCCGTTGGGCAGTGGTGCCCTATTTTCTGGGAGAAAACTGTGAGAGTGTGTGCTGTGAATTCGGGTTTCCCGAATTGGGAACTTCACTTTGTTGTTAGATTATGCCTAATAGGTTAGAATGTGATAGATTGGTGATGAATTAAATGAGTTTTGTTAAAAAACCAAAAATGAGAAATTTGGAATTTCTAAAACTGGTTTTGTTTTTGGGGGTTTTGACCTAGCTACCATTATTTGTTTTAAACTCTCTCCTAATATGTTAAATTAGGTTATTAGGGGAGTATTTGGCCACTAAAATCGTTCGATTTTGATAACCGACGTGAAAGTTATGCGCATCCAAAGTTTTGGATCGGTTTTTAACCGAACCGAGTTAGTGACCGGTTTAGTTAGGTGTGAGTTGGGTTAAGTTAGAAATGTTAGTTTTAGAATGAATTGGCTAGTTTAAGCCTAAGTACTTACGAGAATCTCGAATTGTGCTAGGTGAAGCCGTTGGTGACGTTACGTGTAAAACCCGAGCGAGCTAGGACACCAGGTAAGTAGTAGTGCAGGAGAGAATGCCTGAGAGTCGTCCAGAAGGACCTACACCACAGTGGGTTGCATGCTGTGAGTCGGGTGCATGTCGGGAGTAGTCTGTGTGTGATGTGATGTGTGAGTGCAGTCGTTGCGAGTACATTATGATTAGCATGCATCATGTTTTAAAAGCTACGCAAAATGTTTTGAGAATGTTTTAAGCACGAGAGAGTAGAGGATGTGAGGTACGATGTGGACAGGCGATAGTAGGCTGAAGTGTGACTTGTGGGCCCCGCTTCCGGGATGAGCTGGAGCGGTGGCGACGTGCTGGTGGCAGCGCGGTGTATTGGCTGACTGCCCCGAGCGGTTGCACTTCGAGTCGAGACAGTGGCTGGAATGTGACTTGTGGGCCCTGCATCCGGGACGAGCTAGAGTGGTGGCGACGTGCCGATGGCACCGCGGTGATTCGATCTACTGTCCTAGGCGGTTACATTTCGAGTTGGGATAGGGGTTTTGAGTGTGACTCATGGGCCCCGTTCCTAGAGGAGCCGGGACGGCGGCGACGTGCCAGTAAACAGTGCGGTGTACGGACCGACTGCCTGATACGGTTGCATTCCGAACCTCGGTGTGATGCAACGCAGTGAGGAGATGCCAACGTGTGCAGAGACGTGCATGTGCTAGGATTGCATAACTGATTTTCATACTTCATATTTACTTTCAGCACTCTACTTACTAAGCTTTGAGTTTACCGTGTGTTCTGTGGTGTAGGTGTCGTACAGGAGGAGGTGAGTATCGAGAGCCTGCTCAAGAGTAGATGCGTTGTTGATGTTGTGTGACCAGGGCCCCAGCTGATGGCAGTGCTAGGGCGACCCGACCCATAGAGTCGTGGCATAGTGATGATAGGGAGTAGGATTTGTTTTGTTTGTTTTGAGACATTAGGTATTTTGTTGTATATAGTCATAGTTCAGGGTGATGTGTCACCCTATACTGTGGATTTTTTTTATTTTCGTCGATAGCATTTTCTTGCTGTTATGATGATTGTTGGAGATTTTGTAGGTTGGTTAGGATTATTATGGATTTATGTTATGCAGGTACTTGCATTTTGGGGTGCCATTTCAGACGTTACTCTACCGAAATTTTGGGGAGAACGCCGTGGTGCCTAACGAATCGGATTAAGAGAACGTAGTGGATTGGAGAAAACGGTTTTAGTGGGTAAGATAGTAGTCTAGGGAGTCATTTAGCTCAGAGTAGGTCCCTGTGCGCACTGGGAACCCGGATGGGTTTTTGGGGCGTTACAGTGTGTGCTCGCACAATGGAGAGTCACCATGCAACAACAAAATGGGCGGTAGAACATTATTTGCATCGATTTAGAAGCCAGCCTCGGTGGAAAATACCATCTATTTGACACAGTTAGGCGAGACAATAATGTCAACATCAGCCCTAGCCTAGCAATCAGGGCGAGGAGGAGAGCTGCAAATCTGGATTCAACTGAACAATATAAATAACTGGGGTCGTATGCCAGAGAAATTCTGAGATCCAATCCGAGTAGAACCTTTGTTGTCAACGTTGACAGGGTTGATGATCAAACAGAGCCCATATTCAAGTGACTTTACATGTTCTTAGATGCTTGTAAGAGAGGCCGTTTAGCTAGATGTAGACCGGTAATAAGTTTGGACGGATGTCACTTGAAGGGGTCATGTCCTTGTCAACTTCTAACTGCCATTGGTGTTGATGCAAATGACAAAATATATCTTATTGCAGTGGCTATTGTGGATGTTGAGTTGAAGAAGTCTTGGAAATAGTTTGTGAGGTTGTTGTTGATAGATATTGGATGTGATTGTGGTGAAGGCTGGACATTCATTTCCGATCAACAAAAAGTAAGTATATGTGATCATTGTGAAGGTTTATATGCTTTCACCTACTAACATATGAAATATCTTTTATGCAGGGTTTGGAAGCGGTTCTTCGAAAACATGTACCAGAGGCAGAGGTTCGATTTTGCGTACGTCATATGTACGCAGACTTCAGGAAGAAGTTTCTTGGAAAACTATACAAAGACATTATGTGGAATGCTTCCACTGCAACAACACATGAAATGTTTGTGAAGGAAATGAAGAGGCTACGGAGCTTCGATGAAGCAGCATATAGATATATTGCGGAGTATGATGTGAAGCACTAGTATAGACATGCTTTCAGTCACAGATCAAAGTGTAAGCTAACGTTGAACAATCTGAGCGAGTCATTCAACGCCTTCATCTTACCAGCACTTGATAAGTCAATTAAGACCATGATAGAAATGATAAGATCGACTATAATGGCAAGAATTTGTAAGAGGCATCAACGAATGGAGCAACAAAATGAACCACTATGCCTCAAATACGAAAGAAGTTAAACAAACTACAAGATGCAGGTAGAAACTGGTGTGCAACTGGAGCTGGGCTGAAAGATTTCAAGTTAGTGATGTCAATCAACAATTCGTCGTTGACTTAGCCAATGCTACGTGTAGTTGTAACTGGTGGGAACTTGCAGGCATACCATGTGTCCATGTTGTACCATGCATATCATTCATGAGGAGGTACATTAAATCGTACGTTGATCATTGCTGCCATCGGCAGACATATTTGACGGTATATTCACACTTCATACAGCCTGTAACGACCCTAAAACTTACCCTTAATTTACCGTTTAATTTTTTTTTTTTTTTTTATACTCTAAACTTTAACTTAGCGTTCGAGCGGAAATAAAACTTTAAATCAGAACAGTTGAAGTCTAAACGTTGAACCATTTAATTAGAACTTAAAAACAACTTAATTAAACTTAAAACAATTATTAAAAACAATTTAAAATTCAATTAAAAATTAAAACCATCGGCCAGGGGTAAAAGGGACATTGTCCCAGCAAATTTGAGGGGCGCACGGACGCCTAAGAACAGGCGCCCGAGCGCCCCCTGCATGGCCGCACAGTCGGCCATCACTTGGCCGACTGTGCGCCCCTTTGTGGGGCGTCTGCGCTCGGGCGCAGCCCTTCCTGCGCCCGGGCGCCAACTTCTCTGGAAAACCAGAGAAGTCTGCGATCCGGCGCCACTCGACCCGCGCCCGTACGCCAAACTCTCTGGATTCATTCTTCTCCCCTTTTTTTTTCTTTTTTTTCTCACGCCCTGTAGACAACTCACACACACCCTCCCTTTCTCTTTTCTTCACCATTTCATCAACACACACACATCACAATACTCTATCCATTTCTCCTTCCTTCATCATTCATCAATACATTTCACAAACATACTTCGACACACATACATCACATACGCTATATATAAAAAAAACTATTCACTAACTCAAAACACGATCGAACATAACCAATTTCATGAAAACGAACCGCGTGGTTCCGTTTAAAAGTTTAACATCCCACTGTTTGAAAAACGTTTAAAACTTTACAAAATACTTTCTATTTCCTATCCAGATCCAAACATCCTATAATATTCTAACAATTTCTATCCAAAATAACCCAAAATACCTATGTACGTCCCCACGGGTCAAAATCACGCTCCGACTGCCAGCGCACTCCCACGGGCCTCCTCCCTCAACATGCTCATTCTTCAGGCGGAGGGACGTCTTCCTCACCTGTCTCAAAATCACCTACACCATAAAGACGCCTATGAGATAAAAATCTCAGTAAGCCCTACGTAAATGCTAATGCATGATCATGTATGCAATGAAAACCGTCCATATCATTTCATTTCAGTACGTGTCAGTCTAGGTTAACGGGCCCTATGTGCATTCAGATGGATAGGGCACATCAAGCAGGTAGACAGCCCACACCATCTGAAGGGAGGAAGACCCGCTCACCACGGAACGCCAGGTCTGAACCTCACCCGAATAACCTCCATGCGTTGTTTATCATGATACTTTACTTGCCACATGCATGCAATTCTTTCTCTTGAAATCAATGCGTAAATTCAATTTTTCATGGCATTTTGAAGACTATGATGCATGAACAGTTCAAGGTAATTGTAAAATAAACAATCAACATATATACCGTCAAGACAATAAATAAACAACATATATAAAAACAAATGACCTTAACTACCCAAACCCAAAGCAATTTAAACAATCAATTCTCAAAGTTCCTCGAGACGACTTGACATATGGTGTAGGCCGATTGGCCAAAGTAGGTCACGAGAACTTACCTCGCGTCCGTCGTTCACCGAGCTTCGTCCAAGATCGTTTGTACACCTATGCATTTCATAACATACATATTAAATCGAGTCTAAAATCACCAAACTCTAAAATTGCTAACTCCTAACTAAAGAAAATTTTCCTAAACTCTATTTTGATTCATTGAGACATTTCATCGAGCAACTCGTGCTCGTGATTCACCCAAACTCCATTAATGGAGGTTTCTAAGCTCCAAGTTAACCAATGCTTCAATACACCTCAACAAATCGATGAACTAGGCTCCGATGACTATCAAAACGTCCATTAGAGGTATAACTAAGCTTAACCTACCAATTTCAAACATCGATTTACGTTTTCAACACAAACCCTAACAAACCCTATTCGTTTTAAACTCTAGAAATTAACATCTAACGTTCCAAAAGCTTAGAACCTTACCTAGAGAGCGAAGACGGAGGAGAAACGCGAAGGATCGCCGGAGTTTGGAGGGAGTTCCGTCGTCGAAATGGAGGGAGTCGCGAGGGGAGAAAAGTCGCGCGAAGGGAGAGGAAGAAATGGATTTGCGTTGAAGTGTTGGAGAAGAAATGAAAAAGTGTAATATTTAGTAAAATTCAATTTGGCAATTACCAAATCGCCCTTCCATTTAACTTAATTTCTTCATCCAATTGTCTCGTTATTTGGCTAACGATCTGATTTTCCAAATTTCTCATATTTCACCATAAATTCCAATTTATTATTATGGCGCCGTTAAAACTTTCTGTTCGTAAAACGGACTAAATTTGATATATTTACAAAATTGCCGCATATTGGAATAAAATTTAAATCCCGTAAAGCCGGGCGTTACATTCCACCCACCTTATTTAAATTTTGTCCCCAAAATTTCATTACTCGAACAATTCAGGATACTTTAACATCATATCCTGCTGTCTTTCCCATGTTGCCTCCTCTACGTCATGGTTTCTCCACAAAACTTTTACTAGAGGAATCTCCTTATTTCTCAACACCTTGATAGAAGACCCTAGGATTCGTACCGGCCTTTCCTCGTAGGTCAGCGTTGGTTGCACTTCAATCTCCCTTGTTTCAATGACGTGTGACGGATTCCGTAAACATTTTCTAAGCATGGACACGTGGAACACATCATGAATACCCTCCATCGAAGCTGGAAGCTGCAATCTATACGCCATAGTTCCGACCCTCTTCAGGATAGGAAAGGGCCCGACAAAACGTGGATTTAACTTGCCTCGTCTTCCAAATCGCATAACGCCTTTGAACGGAGAAATCTTTAAATACACCTCGTCACCCTCCTTAAACTGTAGTTCTCTCCGTCTGGTGTCAGCATAACTCTTTTGGCGGCTTTGTGCAGTCTCTATGCGTTGTCGAATAACAGTGATTTTATCCGCTGTTTGTTGTAGAATATCTGGGCCAACAATGCTAGCTTCGCCTACCTCATCCCAGTATAGTGGAGACCTGCATTTTCGACCATACAGCGCCTCATACGGAGCCATGCCAATCGTAGCCTGGAAGCTGTTATTGTACGAAAACTCAATCAACGGCAGATATCGGCTCCACGAGCCCTAAAACTCTAGCACGCAAGCTCTAAGCATATCCTCAAGAATCTGGTTTGTCCTTTCAGTCTGTCCGTCAGTCTGAGGATGAAATGCCGTGCTAAAATTTAACTGGGTTCCCATTGCCTTATGTAAACTCTTCCAGAACTTTGAAGTAAATCTGGCATCCCTATCAGAAACAATAGAGATAGGTACTCAGTGTAGTCTAACAATTTCCTGTACGTAGAGCTCAGCTAGCTGATCCATAGAGTAAGTCATTTTTACTGGCAGGAAGTGGGCCGTCTTTGTCAAACGGTCTACAATTACCCAAATACCATCGTGCCCCTTTGTTGTTCTCGGGAGTCCAACTATAAAATCTGTGGATATTTGCTCCCATTTCCACTCTGGGATAGGCAATGGTTGTAGGGTTCCAGCTGGCCTTTGATGCTCTGCCTTAATCTGTTGGCAAATCAGGCAGGTTTCTACATACATGGCAATTTCTCTCTTCATATTAGGCCACCAAAAGTGTTGTCTCAAGTCTCTATACATTTTGGTGCTCCTCGGATGCACTGAATACGCCGAGGAATGTGCCTCAGTTAAAATCTCATTTTTCAGCTCATCATTGTCAGGCACGTACCACCTGTGCCTAAATTTCAACACTCCGTCACCCGTTAGGCTAAAATCAGACGAATCTTCGGATGCCATGCTCATTCGGTGTCCTTCACACTCCACATCATTCTGTTGGGCCTCTCGGATCTTGTCTAAAATCGTCGGTCTAAGAGAGATGTTAGTAAGCATGCTAGACAATTCTGCCACGATCTCTACTTCGAACTTCTCAATCTCAGATCTCAACATTACCGACATTGACGCAAACATAGGCTGGCTCGTTGTAGGCATTCGGCTCAAGGCATCAGCTACTTTATTCGCTTTTCCTAGGTGGTATTTAATTTCAAAATCGTAGTCCTTAACGAACTCCAACCACCGTCTTTGTCGCATGTTCAACTCCTTTTGTGTAAATAGGTACTTCAAGCTTTTGTGATCTGAGAACACTTCACACTGCTGCCCATACAGGTAATGTCTCCAGATTTTTAAAGCGAAAACCACTGCTGCGAGCTCAAGGTCGTGCGTCGGATAATTTTGTTCATATGGCTTCAATTGTCTAGAAGCATAAGCGATGACCTTGCCTTCCTGCATTAACACACATCCCAGTCCGATCCCCGAGGCATCGCAGTAAATACTGAACTTATCACCCTCGACTGGTAGTGTCAGAACTGGAGCCGTAGTCAATCTCTGTTTCAGCTCCACAAAGCTTTTCTCACAAGCAGGAGACCATAAAAACCTCTCATTCTTTCTCGTCAACCGGGATAGAGGGACGGCTATCTTTGAAAATCCTTCGATGAATTTCCTATAGTATCCAGCTAAACCAAGAAATCCTCGTACTTCTCGTATATTCCTAGGCTGTGGCCATTGTTTGACAACCTCTATTTTAGCTGGATCCACTGAGATTCCCTCTTGAGATATGATATGACCAAGAAAATTTACTTGATCAAGCCAGAATTCACACTTAGAAAATTTTGGATACAACTGGTGCTGGCAAAGAGTCTTAAGAACAATCCGTAAATGATCCTCGTGCTCCTCCTTTGTTTTAGAATAAACCAGGATGTCATCTATAAACACAACGACGAAACTGTCCAAATACTCTTTGAAGACGCGATTCATCATATCCATAAATGCTGCAGGTGCATTAGTAAGTCCAAAGGACATCACAAGAAATTCGTAATGCCCATACCTCGTTCGAAACGCTGTCTTTTCAATATCTTCTTTTCGGACCTTTAACTGATAGTAACCCGAGCGTAGGTCGATTCTTGAAAACACTCGGGCACCCTGCAATTGGTCGAATAGATCGTCGATTTGGGGCAGTGGATACTTATTCTTCACGGTCAATTTATTCAACTCTCGATAATCGACGCACATCCTGAGAGTTCCATCCTTTTTTTTCACAAATAGGACCGGTGCGCCCCACGGAGAAAAGCTGGGTCGAATGAACCCTTTATCTAATAGCTCCTCCAACTGAGATTTTAGCTCTTTCAATTCTGCAGGCGCCAATCTATACGCATTCTTGGATACAGGCGCTGAACTCGGATAGACATCAATTACAAACTCGATCTCCCGATCAGGCGGTAGCCCAGGAAGATCATCGAGAAAAATCTCTGAGAATTCCTTAACAACTGGAAGGTCATCAGGTTTCAGCCTATCAAGCAGCCGAGTATCAATCACTGTGGCTACGAAAATAGAACATCCGTCTTTAAATCGTTCTCTGGCTAACATTGAACAAGTAACAGGCGGTCCACTTAGCTTGTTTCTCGCCTGAAATGTGAATTCAACTTTGTTCGGGGGGCGAAAAGTCACCATCCCGGACCCGCAATCAATAGTGGCGCAATGGCGTGCAAGCCAATCCATCCCCAATATAAGATCATACACCTCTATCCCCATAACTATCAACCGGGCATAGAGAGTGTTGTTTCCCACAGAGACGACGTTGCCCTGAAAAACCTGATCAGACCGCATATTTGCTCCCGAAGGCAGCATTACTCTGTACTCGCACTCAGCCAACTCAGATACTAGCCCTAATCTACCCATGCAAGCATTTGAAATAAAGGAGTGTGTAGCTCCTGTATCTATCAAGGAAAATACTGGTACACCCATAACTAAAATAGTACCTGCTATGACAGATGGCTGTGCCTCGTCGTCGACACCTCCAGGCTCAATGAATGCGAAGATCCTCGGCATAACTGTTCTCTGATTGGTGGTCGCCCTCGGACAATTCTGAGCAAAATGACCGGTTTCTCCACATCTAAAACAACTGTTCGTGCCCAACCGACATTCGCCAAAATGTTCTTTCTGGCATTTAGGGCAAACAGGCTTCTGAGTAGCCCCCTGAACCTGCTTCCCCTTGCCCTTATCGTTTCCTCCTTCATGAGGCCTTTTGATGCCTCGTTGTTGTTGTTGTCCTCTGGGTTGCCAACCCCTGTTTCGTACCTGAGGCTGGATCTCCCGAAAGAAGCCCTTGGAAGGCTCTCTCGGCTTAACACAAGTCAATTCTACCGCTTCGAACTCCAGGGCTCTCGCTGCAATCTCCTCATAAGGCACACCCAGAATACCAGACACTATAATGTTTTTCCGAACTTCTCTATTCAGTCCATCCATAAATTGTTGCACCTTATCTTCATTATCACTGACTAGGCGCGGTGCAAACTTAGATAAAGTTTCAAACTTTCTGATATACTCAGCCACCGTGCTAGTCTGTTTCAATTGTGTAAACTCAGCTCTCTTTGCCGCCCTCACCGTACGGCTGAAATACTTATCGAAGAACACGGTTTTAAACCGTTCCCACCTCATCAACGCCACGTCCGTTGTAACTTTAATAGAATCCCACCAAGACCGGGCATCTAGTGCTAGGTGGAATGTGACGCACTCTACTTTTTCGGCATTGTCTACTTTGGCATACACCAACATATCTTCCATTTTTCTAATCCACTCTTCAGCAATAGAGGGGTCCGTAGATTGCCCGTCAAATGTCGGAGGCCTTAACTTTTGAAACCTCTCCATGCTTGGACCATTAGGAATAACTATATCCTGGGCTCTCCGATTCTCACGATTCTCACGAACTAAGTCCGTGATTTGTTGTGCCTGTCGGTCCATATGTTGGGACCTGACGA
The DNA here is from genome assembly GCA_022432975.1 of Begonia masoniana. Taxonomy (NCBI): domain Eukaryota; kingdom Viridiplantae; phylum Streptophyta; class Magnoliopsida; order Cucurbitales; family Begoniaceae; genus Begonia; species Begonia masoniana. The sequence continues at coordinate 21,565,151 of CM039505.1, read as the reverse complement.
TCTAGTAGGTCCGTCAGCCTATCCACGGCATCGTCTCGGGCGTCCCTACCTCGAACCATATTCTATAATCCCTATAAAATTTAAACAAGAAATCCTAAGAAATCAAATTGAAATAAACAATTAAACGTACTTACAGTTGATGAAGGATGTCCGCGTAGTGGCTGAGCAGTCGTGCAGTCTACAGAACCGTTTTTAAAACCCGGGGGCATTGATACCATAACTGTATCGACCCTAAAACCTACCCTTAATTTCCCGTTTAGATTTTTTTTTTTTTTTTTTTTATACTCTAAACTTTAACTTAGCGTTCGAGCGGAAATAAAACTTTAAATCAGAACAGTTGAAGTCTAAACGTTGAACCATTTAATTAGAACTTAAAACAACTTAATTAAACTTAAAACAATTATTAAAAACAATTTAAAATTCAATTAAAAATTAAAACCATCGGCCAGGGGTAAAAGGGACATTGTCCCAGCAAATTTGAGGGGCGCACGGACGCCTAAGAACAGGCGCCCGAGCGCCCCCTGCATGGCCGCACAGTCGGCCATCACTTGGCCGACTGTGCGCCCCTTTGTGGGGCTTCTGCGCTCGGGCGCAGCCCTTCCTGCGCCCGGGCGCCAACTTCTCTGGAAAACCAGAGAAGTCTGCGATCCGGCGCCACTCGACCCGCGCCCGTACGCCAAACTCTCTGGATTCATTCTTCTCCCCTTTTTTTTTCTTTTTTTCTCACGCCCTGTAGACAACTCACACACACCCTCCCTTTCTCTTTTCTTCACCATTTCATCAACACACACATAACAACACACACACATCACAATACTCTATCCATTTCTCCTTCCTTCATCATTCATCAATACATTTCACAAACATACTTCGACACACATACATCACATACGCTATATATAAAAAAAACTATTCACTAACTCAAAACACGATCGAACATAACCAATTTCATGAAAACGAACCGCGTGGTTCCGTTTAAAAGTTTAACATCCCACTGTTTGAAAAACGTTTAAAACTTTACAAAATACTTTCTATTTCCTATCCAGATCCAAACATCCTATAATATTCTAACAATTTCTATCCAAAATAACCCAAAATACCTATGTACGTCCCCACGGGTCAAAATCACGCTCCGACTGCCAGCGCACTCCCACGGGCCTCCTCCCTCAACATGCTCATTCTTCAGGCAGGAGGGACGTCTTCCTCACCTGTCTCAAAATCACCTACACCATAAAGACGCCTATGAGATAAAAATCTCAGTAAGCCCTACGTAAATGCTAATGCATGATCATGTATGCAATGAAAACCGTCCATATCATTTCATTTCAGTACGTGTCAGTCTAGGTTAACGGGCCCTATGTGCATTCAGATGGATAGGGCACATCAAGCGGGTAGACAGCCCACACCATCTGAAGGGAGGAAGACCCGCTCACCACGGAACGCCAGGTCTGAACCTCACCCGAATAACCTCCATGCGTTGTTTATCATGATACTTTACTTGCCACATGCATGCAATTCTTTCTCTTGAAATCAATGCGTAAATTCAATTTTTCATGGCATTTTGAAGACTATGATGCATGAACAGTTCAAGGTAATTGTAAAATAAACAATCAACATATATACCGTCAAGACAATAAATAAACAACATATATAAAAACAAATGACCTTAACTACCCAAACCCAAAGCAATTTAAACAATCAATTCTCAAAGTTCCTCGAGACGACTTGACATATGGTGTAGGCCAATTGGCCAAAGTAGGTCACGAGAACTTACCTCGCGTCCGTCGTTCACCGAGCTTCGTCCAAGATCGTTTGTACACCTATGCATTTCATAACATACATATTAAATCGAGTCTAAAATCACCAAACTCTAAAATTGCTAACTCCTAACTAAAGAAAATTTTCCTAAACTCTATTTTGATTCATTGAGACATTTCATCGAGCAACTCGTGCTCGTGATTCACCCAAACTCCATTAATGGAGGTTTCTAAGCTCCAAGTTAACCAATGCTTCAATACACCTCAACAAATCGATGAACTAGGCTCCGATGACTATCAAAACGTCCATTAGAGGTATAACTAAGCTTAACCTACCAATTTCAAACATCGATTTACGTTTTCAACACAAACCCTAACAAACCCTATTCGTTTTAAACTCTAGAAATTAACATCTAACGTTCCAAAAGCTTAGAACCTTACCTAGAGAGCGAAGACGGAGGAGAAACGCGAAGGATCGCCGGAGTTTGGAGGGAGTTCCGTCGTCGAAATGGAGGGAGTCGCGAGAGGAGAAAAGTCGCGTGAAGGGAGAGGAAGAAATGGATTTGCGTTGAAGTGTTGGAGAAGAAATGAAAAAGTGTAATATTTAGTAAAATTCAATTTGGCAATTACCAAATCGCCCTTCCATTTAACTTAATTTCTTCATCCAATTGTCTCGTTATTTGGCTAACGATCTGATTTTCCAAATTTCTCATATTTCACCATAAATTCCAATTTATTATTATGGCGCCGTTAAAACTTTCTGTTCGTAAAACGGACTAAATTTGATATATTTACAAAATTGCCTCATATTGGAATAAAATTTAAATCCCGTAAAGCCGGGCGTTACACAGCCAATGACTTGCTTAGACATGTGGCCACCTTCAATTATGGGTAAAATTTGGCTACCGATTGTGAGGAGACCACCTGGGAGGCTGAAAAAGAAGAGAACGAAGAATGTTGATGAACCTTAAGGTCAGAGTACATTGGGCAAGATGCATAAGGTTATTAAGTGTAGTAAATGTCAGGGTCTGAACCATAACGCTAGAACATGCAAAGGAGTAACCATTGATTCTAGAATTGAAGCCAGTGCATCAACATCACGTGGAAGATCAACTTTGTTTGGTTTTTCTTCATCTTGCATCAGAACTTAATTTAGTAATGTTTCTTCTCTTTTCCAATTTGTTACATTGTATTTAATTATTGCTAACAACTAGACATTCGCAGATGATGATTTTGGAACGATGATATGAATATAATGTTGATATGAATATGGATATGATATGGATTTGTGGATAGCTGGATATTCTTACATTTTGTACATAGCTGGATTTGCATATATAGCTGGATATTATTACATTTTATATATAGCTGAATTTGCATATCATGAATTCGCAAATGATGATTTTGTAACGATGATATGAAAAGCACATGCATATCATGGAAAATGTCATTACAGTTGATAAATAGTACAGTTATTACCATATGAGTCTACTAAAACAATTGATACAAACTGATCAACAACAATACAATAGTGAGACCCCATAGTACCAAGAACCATAATCTATTCCTAAGCAGCTGCACATTCTTTGATTTAGCTTCTTCGAGTGTTCCTGTAGCTTGTTCGAGTGTTCCTATAGCTTGTTCTATTCTTGATTCATCATCTGCGACTCTTGCTTCAGCTTCTTCGAGTCTAGATTATAAAATGTTAAGCACATTCTTCTGTCTCTCCTAATGGTTCGTCGTACCAGGAAAAAAAATTGGATCCTCTTACGCTTCCCTGAAAAAGTATCAACCATTATTTACAGTAGAAATTTATGCATCAATTATGACAACGAATAAAAATTTACCTCAAACTTTGGACAAGTAAGAAACCTTTGTTTAGGATTCTTCCGTGTCCATCTTGTTCGCATTGCTGCTCTTACGTTACAAAAAACATATAATTTGAAACATGGAATCTCCACTATCTATTGAAATTTTGCCTCCAACAATTTGACTGTACAGTGCCCGATGTTTGTCCATTTCTACACCTCCTCATCCTTCTCTCCTACACTTTCACAGCTTCAATAAGTGACCCTTCTTCAGCACAATACTTCTCATAATATCTCTTCTTCCTCATTCTCACTTAGAGAATCTTCATTAAGTTCAGTAGGCTTTTGAGATATGGGAATCAGTTGTTCAAATGTGGTAAGTGACTTAAACATTTTCCTAGTATAATGCTCTTGTTCCTTAATATGACTGGGGCTATCATTGGGAACATTATAATTCACCTTTTCGGGTTTATCCTCAAAATTGGTTTTGTAACGACTTCCCCCATAGGTTTCTTGTTTTCTTCTATGGAATTCTTCGCTTCTTTTCCTTTGAGGGGATTCTCCGTTTCTCCTCCTTCTAGGAAAGTCCTCATTTCTTCTCCTTTGAGGAGATTTTTTTGTATCTTCTCCTTTCTTTATCCCTCATTCGGCTAGGGGATTCTACATTTCTTCTCCTTTGGGGAGATGCTTTGTCCCTCCGTAATCTCGGGGATTCATCATATCTTCTCCGTTGTGGGGATTCCTCGTACCTCCTTAATCTAGGGGATTTTAAGTCTCTTCTATGTTGGGGGGAATTTTCAGAAGATTCCCTATGGATGGGTCTACTTGCACTTTCGAATTTGAGGGTTAGTTCTTGGACTTACTTGCTTATGTTGGTAAGCGCCTCTTTCCAACCATTGATTTGCCCTTGCAAAATTGACTCATCCTCCAATCGCATATGAGTCTCGATTTGTGGAATTGGGGATTCCTTGCCCCTATTTTGTTCCCTTAAAGTTTCGCTTCTTGTTTGCAATCTATCCTAAGTCTTAGGAAGGATTTCCTTATGTTAGGTTTTGTGGTCTTAGGATGTGTCCTAGGAATTTCAACAAACACTTTGTAAATACAAATAATAACTACTTGGGAATTTTATCAAACACCTTGTAAACTAGTTAATTCAAAATTTCACAACTATTCTCCTTGTTTCTCAACCCGAATTGCATGCACTTTACCAATAGATTTATATGACTAAATTTAACGATTCGACGCATGATTTACTCCTTAAATCTTCCAATAACAGCAACATAAAAGAGTGGTTTACTTAAAACATCAACTAAACAATCAAACTTTAAGATCAAACAAACTACTCCTCGGCTAAGTAAAAAAAAAACAGTTTTAAACACCCTTTTTTAACCACTTTAACCAATAGGTAGTTAGTACGTTTTAAAGTATTACCTTTTAGCTTTAGCACTAGGTGAGGTTAAGGTGTTATGCTGTGAAAATATTCAATAAAACAAAGGTCAAAGATAGCACAAAACAGCACTTGCAAAATAATAAAACAGAAATTTTATTTTAGGATTTTTCACAAACAGTTTTCAAACTCCTATTCATATCAATGCAAAGGCAGCAACTTTAAGCACGATTTTTATTCATAAACATTCAGATTATAGTCCAAACATTCTATTGTCAATGTCAAGTGAATAAATTTTGAGCAAATGACACAAAAACAGCAACCAAATATACAAGAAAAATACAACTAAACTAACACCACTCACCCGAACAGATTTTTTAACTAGAATGAAAATAGCCGAACTAAATGGAAAGGAAATGATGCTATATCACTTAAATGACTCTCATAAGATTTTAGATAATAATAATAGATCAATATAAAGTAAAGAAATGTAAAAATAAATAAGAAAATCGCTACCTAAAGTGGCTAAACCCGAGAGGGTTTTATCCACAAATTTTAGAAAACAGATTTTGTTAGCAACAGAATGTATCTTACCTTGAATGAACAATGTAGCTAAAATTTATAAATAAGTGCACAAACAAAAGGTACCAAAATGTTTCCACAGATGTTAGATACGCTCTGATACAAAAATGATGGGTAACGAGCTGAAATTAAGCGAGTTATTGCCCAAAGAGTAAGGGTTGCTCACTGGTCGGCTAACTTGAGAGCAATAAAATGTATGAGCAGAAATGGAAGCATTAAATTGTTGAATGGAAACAATTTCTTCAGATGAAATGAAGGAAAGAGATGGAATATGAAGTACATGTGAAGTGGTTATAGCGTTCTATGGAGAAAATGAAACAAAATGATAAATCCCTGAACCAACCAATAGAGGTATTAAGTTACCTCTCGGCTAATGCTTCTTCCAAGGAAGAATACCGGTCTTTGGGAATGGTGTGACCTCCTTTTATGAATCCAGCACCAAGGTAACTTGGATTAGAGTGAGGGAGTAAGAGTTTTCAAGCCACCACAAGCTCGGAAACAATGGAGGTTCTCTCCAATCAGTTTGAGCAAACCGATACCTATTTTGGCACCAACCCGGTAGAATCCAATGGCACCAACCCTTGGATGATTTCTTCCAATAAGAAAACTTGTCTAAAATGAAATATCTCAATATATTAACTTCAGCAAACGACCCATACAATGGCCAAGAGTCATGCTTAAATAGAGATCCTAGGGTAGTTAGGGTTTTGCAAGTTTGAATGTGAACCGTTGGATGAGTGTGATGATGGGCTGCCAAGATGATTTGTGTTTGTGCTTCATCCAATGATGACGTTTCCTCCCTTGCAAATGTCATCAAGCATCCTCACTGTGCCACATCATCAATCCTTATGAGCACTACCTCTTGTCCTTGCTTCTTCATCCAATGGTGAGGCTTCCTCCCTTGCAAATGTCATCAAGTCCTCTCCTTGTGCCACGTCATCAATCATTGTGTCCACTACCAATTATCCTTTGTGTGCTTCTTCTCCCCTTTTGTCTTCTAATGGGTTGGGCCTCCCATATCAAGATGATTCACTTTAACCCAAATTAGCTACCCACCATACAACTCTAAGGGCTAATGGTTTTTGTCAAAACATAAAATAAAACTAATGTTTGTTTACAGAAAACCAACTGAAAATAACTTACAAGATTTGTCTCCAGAAGACAAATTCCTGCTTCTGGTAATCCAGCCAATTTGTTTCATCTTGTGCATCCCAAGAAGTTAAGTGATGAGGTTGATCCTTGCCATGTGAATTGGGCCTCCGCTCCAAGCCTTCATTGAGTCCATTACCTACAAAAGAAATAAAGTCATTAGTAAGCAAGTAATAAGTAGTATGGTCCTTGGATATGGATTGGGCCTTAGTCTTGGGTTGGACTTTTGGGCCTATTGGCACATCATCCTCCCCAACTAATTTAGGATTTGTCCTCAAATTCCTTTCTTGGATCACCTCGATGTTCATCTCCAAATATCTATTAAAAGATAGTGGTATACCATTATCAAAGTTGAATCTTCTAGGTGGTTGCTTATGATTCTTATCCACCAAGAAATGTCCACAACTATCGGTTTGAATCATTAAATAACTTGCTATCAAGGAAAGTAGTGAGTCATTGAGCATAATAATGAGGAGTTGTAATCCATTGAGCCACTAATAATGATTTTGAGCAAAATATTCCAAGATTGCCTCAAATATGTTTCGACTCTACTTCGGCTCAAGTAAGATAAATCGTGTATGAGTATCACAAATTTTGACATTTCCCAACTTATACTTCAAACTTTCCAAAGTTAAGGTTACTCTTAAGGAGTCTAATGGATGTGGTATTGAGTTTTCATCATAATATGGATCCTCAAGTAGTAAACCTTCAAAATCTATAGGTTTGCTAATAATCTTGTGAAGGTTTGGTTTCATCAATGGAAGGGTCTTCTTCTAGTTGGTTTTGATCCTCAAAATTTTCAATGAGGTCGAGTGTGCAAGGTTGTAATTCCCACAATGATTGATGTGAAATATGAAAAGGTAAAATTCATGAAGGGGAAGGACGTTTGGGATCTCACCTAATTTTTGAAAGGTGCAAAGCTCATTAATTACAAAAGGATTTTAGCCGGTCTTGAAGAGCAATGTAGAGATGTATAAAGCTCATATGTTACTATGGGATTTATACATTAAAAGAATAAGAGACTCTTTTTGGATTCATTAGAAGACTTGGGCACTTGTGCCAAATTATGATCTTGAATTTCATCATATGGATATAAAAGTTACTTTGCTCAATAGAAACATTGATGATATGATTTATAAGGTGCAACTACACAAATCAACATATAAACATAAAGAAAATTCATCTTTAGGCTCAAGTAAACTTCTCGTTGGCAGTATTATAAGTTTCATCAAGGTATCATCTCATTTGGTTATGAGATAAAATATGGTTGGTGGGGGTGTATATGACAACGTTATGGCCAACATGTACATTTTTCTTTTTCTTTTTTTATTTCAATGGCATACTAGTAACATCTTGTACTTTAGTGGTAAAAAATATTCATCTTTATTGTTAACTAGATAAATACATATAAATATTCTAAATTAAATTATATGCCAAGGCTTTTACTATCCCATTGAAGTTGGATAAATGCACATCAAAGTGTTAAACTAGTGTTAATTTACAGTGGATTAAGTAGTATAACTTAATATAACTGTTTTGAGTTGAAATAAAAGTAAAATAATGCTACGTTTACCTTCTTATTCCATCATTTTAAAATATTCGCTGACGTATCAAATAATTATTGGTGCAATAAATATAATAAATTAACTATTTATAATTTATTACATTAATTGTATTTTAATTGTACTAATAATTATTTGACACGTCAACGTATATTTTAAGAGTGTAGAATAAGAGGGTAAATGTAACATTACTCATAAAAGTAAGTTTAAGTGGCGATTGTTTTGGGAAAAAGGAGAAGTGGTTTTCAGAAAGGAGGCTACCTTAAGGCATTATTGTCTCGTTACTTTAGGACTCCTGTAAAAGAAATGGAGAAAAGAGAAATAAAAATTTGAAGAAAATTTAAAGTCTAACTTTCGTGCATTTAGAGGAGTTCATATTTTATGAATAATTGATCGTCTAGGTAAATGAATATTGAATACATTTGGTCATTCAATATTTAGCTTATTAAGTATTTGTGATTGATTGTTAAGTTGCTAGTTGCATGTTGAGACTAATGCATGGTCATTGAAAATTTTTATGTTTGTTAAATTTTTTAGTGAGGGGGAAGAAAAGATGATATGGATCTTGAGTTTTTTAATATCCCATAATCTATAGATTATAGGGACCGTGCTTCGACTCTAGGTCATGAAAGTCAAGGCCCTATAGAAGATCTTGACAAGTGTCATGTTCTTACAGTAATATCTACCAATTATATGTTTATAAGTTTTATGAGTTAATTTTTTGTATTATTAGAGGTCACCTTGTTTCGTGTTGACTCAAATTTTCTAGATTCGTTAGCATTTTGCTACATATTATTTTCGATCAATTGGTCAAACCGTTAGCTCAAAGTTTCGCGTGTGAATTTCAGAAGTTTCGTGTTGGGAGAATTCGAATTTGTCAGGGGGTTTGTTAGAACAAAATTCTTGTGGTGTTTGCGCTTACGGTGGGTTTTGGGGTTTCGTGAATTTAAGTTTTAGAATTTTGGTTAAATAAATCAAATTTTGTCGTGAGCAAAATTTTGTTTAGCGTTTGGAATTTTCCTTAGTTTAGTTTGAGGAATTTTATTTAATGTTTAGAGTATCGAGAAATTGGAATTTAACGATTTATTTAATCTATATAATATAATATTATATTTTTTATTAAATAAATTGAATTAAAATTTTTTATTATTTAAAATTTTATTTTTCTAGGAGAAGGAAGCATTCCTTTCTTTTAGTTGCCATGTAGGGGCAAGGGAGAGAGTGAGAGAGGGAAATTTGTGCCTAGAATGGAGGGTTTCTAACGCTAGTATTGTGTTACAATCACTCCAATCTCCAAGTTTTGTGAAGATTCTTTGCTGATAAGTCATTCTCAAACTTTAGTTAGTTTTGTCATTAGGATTTTTATGTCGGATTGGGATTTCGAGGTCAAAATCATTGGTTCATTCTGTGTTACTTTGGCCGATATGGAATTAATGTAGTATTAATATAGATATAGTTTTTTGCGACTTTCGTTGTTAGAAATGTTGTCTCCAGTCAACAACTGTTCGAGTTCGATTGCTAAAGGATTGTTCGTGACACTTTGTGTACCACTTTTTGTGAAAAGATTTCAAATGACAGTAAGTTTTTGACCTCCATTTTGGATTTTGAAGTTTAGAGTTTTGTTGGGGATGGATTCAATTTCATTGGATCTTTCTGGCTATGATAGTGTATTAGGAGTATGTGTATGTGTCGTCGTCGTTGGAGGCAAGAACCGGCAAGAGGGAGCATTTTCCATGACTTCTCGTCATTGAAAATCGCCTAAGTGTCGACCACTGTGGATGGTCAGTCGACACTTCAAGCCTTGCGCTGGGAACAGAAAGCTTAAAGTGACGACACTTCGAGGGAAGTGTCGACCGCTAGTGTAAATAGACTAAAACCCGAGAGCTTGGCGTGTCGACACTTCAAGAGAAGTGTCGACATTTGTGGATGAAGTTTCGACCGCAAGTTCATTTTGAGTTAGAACTCGAGAGCTCAAGGTGTCGACCGATAGAATAAAGTGTCTACCGCGACCAACTCAATTGTTCTAAGTATCGACCAGTCCCTTACAAATTGTCGACCGCACAGTAAATATTTAAAGGAAACTTTAACCCATCCATGTCTTCCCTTAATGTAGAATGAGATATTCATGACTGTGGTTTTTTTAAGGCTCAGATTAGTTTGCTAATTTCGAGCCAGTGTCAAAGGTTGTTGCTTCTATTCAGAAGAGGAATAGTGATTGTCGAGGTAGGGATTTTATGTTTTCTGCATTGGATTGCATTGCTTTCAAAAACTATTACTTTGGTGGATTGTCACCTGTAAAAGCATGATGGGACCTGGTCGCCAGCACGTCAGTTTTATATGTATATGTATGTATGGTTTTCCCATGTTTGTTTTCAGCACACACACAATATATGGTTCTATTATGATCTGTTGAAAGGATGAACTCTCTTGATACTTTGGACGTGAACAATTATGATGAATGATATTTGATTAAAACTTATGTTTTTTGAGTTATTCTTCTTCTGAGATTTTTTTCTTTGGTTCTTTGTGAAGAATTAGGTCTTCTTCAAATCAAAACTTGGGAGATCACTTGATAGTTTTGGTTCTTACTAACAAGCTTGGTTTGGGTCAAGCTCATCTTGGTTGATAACTTTGGTTCCATCGGCAATGTTCGATCGGGGTAAAGTTTCTCATACTTGATGCAAAGGCGCTCTTGAGTTTCTATTTTGCGTTGTTGAAGGGTCTCGGGTTTGATATATTATTTTAGACTATTTAAACGCAAGAATGCCTTGGTTCAAAAGGTGTTGGACGGCCGAGGGAACTTCTCCTAGCTCCTCCAATCTTTCTCAAAACATTACCAAGATAAATGGACCGCTTCCCAAGAGAGACTTCTTCAATTCATTCTTGGACATGAAAAGACTAGACTTGTCTTTCCCCTTCTTTCTTGCTTTTTCATCTTGGGCCACTTGCTTGGGTTTGAGTGGAGTAAGCTTAATGATTTTTCCTCCAAACTTTAACGAGTAGAAGTTTGAGAATCCATCATGAAAGACCTTTCTATCGAATTGCCAATGCCTACCTAATAAAAGGGGGCTATCACTCATGAGAACCACATCACATAGCACCTTATCTTTGTATCCTCTAATGGCAAATTCGATGCACACTTGCTTGGTCACTTGAACATCGTCTCGGTCATTTAGCCGCCTTAGCTTGTAAGGGTTTGGATGAGAGGTGGTTTCCAACCCAAGTTTGTCTACAAGTTCAAGTGAGGCCACGTTGGTGTAACTTCCACCATCAATGATGAGAGAGCACACCTTCTCTTTGATTAAGCACTGGCCGTTGAAAATGTTCTCCCATTAACAATCCTCTTCATTAAGTTTTGACAGGAGCACCATTCGAATAACCATCAAGAGTGGATCCTCTAGGGCATGGAATACCTCTTCTTGAGAAATAAGCTCCTCGCTAGGAACTTCCTCTTGCTCATCTTCACTAATGACATCATCCGAGCCCTCTTTAAGAACCATCACTCTTTTGTTGGGACATTGAGAAGCAATGTGTCTCATTCTAAGGCACTTGAAACATTTTATTTCCCTTGCTCTTGGTCGAGCACCATCTTCCACTATCTTATTGTCTTCCACTCCTTTTGAAGGACAAGTTTTTTGTGAATCGCTTATTGTCTTCAAACTTAGGTGGAGTCTTGTAGGAATTCTCGATTTTTGGAGAGAACTGATTTCCTACCCCTTTTCCTTTCCTTTTCATTTGCTTCTCAACTTTTAAGGCAAGTTGAATAATCATATTCATGGTTTCCAATTATTGAAGCTCCACAATATCATTAATTTCTCTATTCAACTCTCTTATAAATCTTGCGATCATATGTTCTTCGGACTCTTCTATTCCACTCCTAATTTTGAGTGTTTCGAATTTGGTTAGATACTCCTCAATCGACTGTGATTTTTGTTTGAAGGAGATACTAGCTGTAGTTTTACTCTTTCAGAGTAATTGTAGTAGTGAAAGACCTTCTCTACTTTGTCCACCCAATCAAGGAAGGTATCACCATTACATGCTCCATTAAAGGATCGAATATAATAACTTCACATGTTTTAGATCTTCATTACGACCGCACCTATCATGTGGAAGATCAGATTCTTCATTGTCAAATTCCATGTCTTCTACAAACTCATTGTGTTGGTTCCTTCTTCTTGGAACTTCGGGTCTTCTTCTTGGTATGGGGTCTCGAGGAACAAGTTCATTCCTTAAGTCCTCAAACCCTTGCATAAGGCTTTTAATTGCTTAGTTAATGTCATCAATCTGCCCTTGGTAGCTAGTCTCACCCTCTTTAGGGTTTGGAGTCTCGGGTTGATGAGCTTTCTTATCTCGATTTTGATTATGAATGACATCACTTTGTGTCATCATTTATCTAACCAAAAATACACCAATGCAATAGCTAAATTGATATGCCTAATTGCCAAAAATAACAAGAGGGCTATTGTTTGCCAAAAACAATAAAAAGTAAATTGGTTACGTCAATGTCTCTTGGAAGACAAATTCCCTCTTGACAAGATCCAGAACTTGAAGTCCAAGTAAGCACATGCGTTGGTTTGTTCATGTCCTAAGAATCTGGATTCCACTCTAAGCTATTGAAGAGCTCTTCACCTGTAATAATAGCAAACTTGTCAGTAAAGGTTAGATGATGAATGAGCTTTGGTTTGAGACCGTGTTAATGGTCTTTGAGGCACATCATAAATAATTCAAGTAAGCAACATGACTCTGATACCAAATGACGTGCTTCAACTTATGGTTGCATGTGTGACAACACAAGTACTAGTTTTACCTCGGATTTCCAACTGACAATCACCAAAGATCACTAGATTTCCACAGGTAGAATACAACTCAAACCAGATTCAAATGACTCGAAATTTTAAAAGAAGCTTGCTAGGTACGTGTATGAAGTACCCTTAAAATTTCGTTGTAATATTCACATCGGTTTAAGAGTTATGCAAGAAGAAATTGAGCTTGTACAATCTACCCGAAACAGCAAGTGAGGCCGAGAATAGGTTAACTTCCCACGTTAACAATTTCTTCAATAAGCAAGAAAATGAACTGAAATTTCAACACGATCTAGCCTTATGAATGATTAAAACACCCTTAAAATTTCAAGGGTTAAATCATAGTGAATGAAGAGATATGATTCAAAGGGCAATGCTTGTCCGATGAGATGATAATTATGCACCTCTCGGGTTTGTAATTCTTCTTGATGAAGAACACTCCAACTTGTCAAAGGTGAGAGTTTTATACTCTTTTGCTTGAATGTCTACCTATGGAAAATGTAGAGAAAATAGTAGAAATAAGAGCTCCCAAAGTACTCACAAATTTGGTAGACAATTGCACAACACTCTCACAGATATCACTCACCGTAGAGGCGCTGGTTAGAGGCTCAAAAGCTTCAAAAATTCAAGAGTAAACTTCAAGGTTTTTTTTTTAAATTCAAAATTGGGCTGCAAACATCGGCTATGGGAGGGAGGGGGAGGGATTAAATATTCTCATAATTAGGTTAAACAACAAACAAAGGAAAGGAAAGAGAATAAGAGGCTGAGAGGCCCATTTGAGTGCGCCACGTGAGCTTTTTCCCCCTCAACGGCACCATCCTTCTTCTCTTCAAGGTGCAGCCCACTTCTCTTCAAGGTATAGTCCACTTCGGACCTTAATCAAGAGGTAAGCCCAAAGGGTCCCTTGTGCCCGCCATTTTGGTGTTTACCTTCCCCTTTTACATGTCTTTATTTTGGCCAATTTTTCATCCAAGCTAAAGTCCTCTTTGGCTCCCATACAATAAATAAGTTCAATGCATAACAAATAAACAAAATACTAAGGTCTTTTTAAAACGAAAATAAAGGTATGCTCAGCGGTTACAATATTTGTCAAAAGAAAAAAAAAATTCCTTCTTCTTTAATTGGTGATGCCGAGGACTTGCTCCCATGCTATTAAGTGACATGACCTCTTCTTATCTTGTATGCTAGGTGTGATCTCCCATTGGTCTCAAGAACGTTTCTTACAAAACGAACATACAAGTTAGTTAATGTTTTAGCTTGGGCTCGAGTGGTTGCTTCTTGAGGCACATCAATTTTGTGACTAAGGTTTAAACAAGTCTGTGGCGGATTTTAGAGATGGTACGGCAGCAGAATCATGTATGTATAAAACTAAAATGTAGAGAGAGAACATGTGACGACCCAAATCCGAACCCGATCGGAGTCCGGGATCGGAGCCATCACTCCGGGACAGTGGACGGAAAACGGTGACTATTTTTTTTTAACATAGTACTTTTAAACTAGGGGCAGACAGAATTACAGAAACAGAAAGACAGAAAACATTAACGACTGAACTTTTAAAACTTTAACAGAGAACAGAATCGAATGACAGTAAACATGCACCGTCATCGCAAACCCTAAACGGGCATAGCTTTACAGAGGGGAGAAACTACAGTGAGTAACAGAGTATAAATGTCAGCAGAAAAACAGGGAATGAAGTCGGAAGGCATAGGCAGAAATCCGGCGGAAAACTTAGTTTAAAACTGGGCGGAAGACTTGAATGACGTCAGCCGGAAGATATAAATGCGAAGGCAGAAGCGGAGATGACGTCAGCCGGAAGGAACAGACAACAGCTGAGATCGGATGAGGTGATGATGTCAGCCGAAAGATGGATGACGTCAACCGGAAGATGTGAAGACGTCATCGGCAGATACAGATAGTAAACGAAATCGGCAGAAGGTGATGACGTCATCGGAAGATAGATGACGTCACCGGAAGATGTAGGCATTAAACGTAATCGATTATGTGATGACATCATCGGAAGATGTGATGACGTCATCGGCAGATAAAGGCATTAATCATCGTATGACGTCAGTCGGAAGATGTTCTGACGTCATCGGAAGATGAAGACAGGCAGATGAAATCGGGACGTGTGATGACATCATCGGAAGATGTGATGACGTCATCGGCAGATACAGGTAGTGAACGTAATCGGAAGAGGGTGATGACGTCAACCGGAAGATGTTCTGACGTCATCGGAAGATGCAGATAGCAATTTAATTCGGAAGATGAAAACCTAAGGCCGAAACGCTGTTTTGGCGGTAGATGCAAGCAAAATTCCTACCGGTAGATGTAATCGGAAGACATAGCTTTAAAGGCAGAATTTACAATTTTTGACAGGAAAGCATACAGACAGAGGACATAAAACAGAAGATTTAAACGTCTCAGATTCTCAAACCACATCAAAACATGGTTCTCGAGCACAACAGAAGGCATACAGGATTCAGACCTTCGTTACAAACGACAGATTTCAAGAAAACAAACTGCATGGATAGCTCTAAAACCAGAATTCGTCCATGCACAAACAAACCAACAGAAAAATGTCCCCAAACAAATTCAGAAACATTCAGAATATAAACTCAACTGTCAAATACAGTAGTTTTCAAATCTAGACATCAGAATCTGTACATTGTTTTAAAATCTGAGGATCAGTACAGGACCTAACATATATTTACAGAATCTACCAAAAGAGGAGTTTTTACAGAGTTTTACAACAGAACCAGAATTTCATAAAACTTTACAATATAAACTATATTTTTAAGAACTTGAACCTTAGAACAGAATTATGTCTAACTGCAGCAACCACCCTGTGAGCTCGATCCACCAGTTACATCAGATCGTCATTTTGAGGAACAAAGTCCTCGGTCTCAGGTTCAGTACCTACATCAGAGAGTTCACCTATGAGTCTAAAACTCAGTAAGGACATAATCAGAATGCAGTGGTGCATATGCAATGCATGAACTTTCAGAAATTCAGTGACAGAACAGAACATTACATTACATTACAGTGGCAGAAGAATTAAGTGAGGCTTATAGGGGAACTGGTTCAGTAGGTGCACTATCAGGCACGACAGTTTTCAGAATCCCAGGGAAGGATAAAACCAGAGGGTCCTTGCCAGGGACAATATTTTCAGATTCCCAGGGAGGGATAAAACCAGAGGGGCCAGTCCCCGTCCCACACTTAACCTGGTACATTTCGGTCGGATTTTATCTTATTAATTTCAAACAGTGTACAGAAATCGGTTTTGCATGAATTTTCAGGAAAACAGTGCATGCATGAACGGTGCCTGAACTTTAACTGGCAGATAACAGAATAAAACAATAGACAGTAGAAGATAAATCAAAGCCAGACATTTCAGAACATAACTCTAACTCTTCTACCCAAAACAACCCGACAGAACAGAAAACCTAGTACCTCCTTGATGTAGGGCCGGATCTATGCTTATGAACTTACCTGTTTTCCTCGATGCAGTCAGCTGGAAAGTCTCGGAAATGCTCAAATCTGTTTGCTGCAATGTAGTGAAATTAAACAAGCTGCAAATGCTAACAAATAACTTGTAGAATATGCAGCAAGCTCATTTCAACACTTTAGGAAAACACACTAACGTATTTTCATCCAAAACAGTGAGTTTTCACGGAATTAATAACCCTAAACCCCAGTGAAAACTCGAATTAAACTTGTCCAAAATCTATAACTCCCGTAGATGATTACCTTGGTTGAAGGAAACAGAAGAAAAGCGCGGAAACAAAGTGTTGGTGCTTTGTCAAAATCGCCAGGAAAGAAGAAGCAGAGAAGAAGCTAGGAAACCGAGAAAAGAAAGAATAAGGGTTTCACGTAGGAGGAAGAACTTAACTTCTTCAACAAGCTGCCACATGTCAATCATCCATTTGATTCCTCCCACCAACCTTAATTTCTTCCTAATTTGCTCCTCCATTGGTTTTAAACTTAGTGTTATGCTTAGTTAAACATTAGTTTAGTTTTTCAACAAAACATATATTGCATTTATATTAAATTAATCCCGAGAAATGGTTCGGGAAAATAATTACATGCAAAAAGGTCGGGTGTTACAGAACATGTCACTACCAGAGCCAGACCGAGAGAGAAATGAGAAGGTCAATACGACTCAAAAAGGAGAGTCGGCCGGCCAACCGTGCTTTCAAATATTGGTTTTGTTGCAAAAAACTTTGAACTTGATTAATAATTTTACCAAACAGCTCATGATCCTCCAGCCAAAGTCCACCTAGATAACAACCAAATAGATAATAAAATTTAAGTGTTATGCATCAAATAAACCTTTTGGCAGTTGTAGAACACCTAAATCAAGAAACAAAGATCAAGACAAAGATTTAGTATCCTACATTGGATTCTGGAAGCGTTGATTCCTAGTTTGATTATGAGCTGTAAATACAAGCAGCCGCAACTGGTCGCATTCAACAACATACATATTAGATGTTACATTTCATTTATCCTTATTTATTAAATTTAATATTGAACATCCACAGTTCTTGTTTGCTTCTAGCTTGTCTATAAACTTTTGACAAAAGTGCAATTAAGTAAAGTTTGTCGCGGGCTTTCGAAATGACATGGTAATCGAATCACATATGCATGAAACTAAAATACAGAGACATAAAAGATCACGACCTGACGCCATACGGAGATGAAAATGAGAATGCCAATACGACTCTAAAAGGAGAGCCGGCCAACCACCCGTAATTGAAAATGTTGGTTTTGCTACAGAAAACTTTAAAGTCGATAAATAATTTAACTAAATAATTCACCATTCACAAGACAAACTCCACGTCATAACAACCAAATAGATAGTAAAATTAAAATACTGTGCACGAAATAAAAACACATCCTTTGTGTAAATATTTCACAATTTGAGAAATTTAAATAAAAGAGAACTAAGAATTTTTCTTATTGAAATAAAAAAAACACAGCTAAAATTAAAAAATTAGAGTTTTTAGTCATTTTGGAGACTCCACACTTATTTTCTACAAAAAATAAGTTGGTTTTTGAGGGGAGCAAATCAGCTCACAAGGAGAGTTTAATTACTATGTTGTACACTATCATATTTTTTATTTTCTTTGTTAAATGAATTCCAGTTGAAATTTTTTTTCTCAACACAAATTTAATGAATATACATTATTTTGAACACAAATCTACATATAGGATTATATTTTGTAGTCTATCATCATCACATGATCTATCACAAAGCGGTGCCTGTAGGCTTATAAACCAAATCTAAAGTTGTGTGATGAGTGGTTGAAACGGAACTCCTAATCAAATTTAAGACTTTCACCTAGGGACACGGTATCGGAACCAATACTTCGTACTGAACATGTAAAGTCCATATACCTGCTCGATTAGTCATGGGTTTTCAAGAATCTCAACCTAAGTCACAATTATTTCTTAAAAAAAATTGTTTACAATTAACTATTTAATTTTTTATATATAATTTGTCAAAAATCTAGGTAATATTGAACTAATTATGCAAAATGTTATCGACAATATCATCTTTCACAATTACGTTTATGGTCTAATTAAAGAACTCAAGTCTATTAATTACGTGATTAATTCTTAATAACAATTAATTATTCTTTTGGAGTTTATGATTTTTGATTAGTGATTAGTGATAAGAAATGGTATTATTTAATTTAAAAAATTTAGTCATAGGCAGATACTTTAAAAATACGGATCCACGACAACTCTTTGGTTTAAAGTTTAGACTGCAAGATCAAAGTTTTTTATGTCTTTCACTGGTGGTTTTTAAATCCCAAAGGATCTCTTAGCCGATAACACATATATATCTTTTGGAGCAGCTAATATGTGGGTTAAGTTTATTCTATTCTTGTTGAATATTATCTCTTATCATTGGTTTGAAAATTAAAAGAGATAGAAATAATTTTCCAAAGCATTTTGTTCTTATTTATTTTAATTGAGTCCATCTATTTCAAAGTAGATCTTTTAATCTTAAAATTAGGCATACTCAATGACGTGGAGATACTCTATTTTGGTCCGATTTTGTGATAATTTGATTATTTTCTCCTATTTTTATTAAAAATCCTGTATTTATAAGAATATCTTAAAAAGTTGTAATTTTTAAAGTTTAAGATAATAATATAACGTAGGTCACAGCATACTAAAATTCAATCATTATTAATGGGCCATCGACTCCTATTATTTTTGTCCATCATGTTGGCAATAATTTAGTCTAAAGATAGACTTATTGTTCGAGTCTAAAGACTTATTGTTCGACCTAACTTATTTGTATATTTGGATGCTTCAAGGGAAATACAACTTATAAATTGTTATTTTGCAATCTTGTGATGCCTATAGATTTTTCAAATTTCTTACTTATTTTATTGTACGCATGTGGATCATAAGCTTACAAGATTTTTTTCAATTTCTGTTCAATGAATTTTATAACTATATAACTGTTTGCCAACATTAATTCCATTTCAATGTTGTATGGAACCAATTTCAAGAGTTTAAAATTAAGAATATTATGATAGTTCTTAGACCTTGTAACACGGACCAAACGAGATAAGTAAAGTGAAAGTGAAGAAACACATGTTCTAATCAACCAAGCACAAACATAGTAATAACTAAGAGATCAAAATGAATAAAAAAACCACCAGACCCTATTAGGCCGCTTAAACATCCACCGTCACCAATGAATAATGGATACACCAAAGTCTCAATACAACAACATCATCTTCTTTCCACCCAACTCAAAGTTGCAATGGAGTAAAGAACATAAAAACAGCCAATCCATCCACCTTTGGTTGCTACCTTTTCATGAAAGTCTTGAGAGTTCAAAGCTTTTCTTCTTCATACCAAAAGATTCTCTTTGTCTCTTCTAATCACCAGAGTCAACCTCACGCAAACTGATGAAAAACTCAGTTTGTCAAACAAGTTTCTCACCTTTTGGTTGTTTATTTATTTATTTTGATTTGGGCTATTGCCCATTATGTATCTGAGCCCACACATTAGGCTGAGATCCCAACAAACTACCCCTCTGGCTTATGTGGTGGGCTCCAACAAACCCGTTATTTGCCAACAAACCTCGAGCTTCTCCTTTAGCAAAGTCTTCGTCAACATATATGAACCACTCTCATTGGTGTGCACTTTCGCCAAGTGCAACTGCTTCATTTCGTGTAAATCTCGAATCCAATGATACCTCAAATCAATATACTTGGACCTCGAATGAAATGACGAATTCTTTGAGAGATGGATAGCGCTCTGGCTATCACTGAACACAACATAGTTCTCTTGGCGCAAACTCAATTCTTCAAGAAATCTCCTGACACGGGAGCCCTTAGAAAAAGGGCCGTGTAACCCACAAAAGAACTAATGCTCGGGTGTGTGAATTGGTGACAAAACCGAGGAGTGGAATGGAGCCAAAAAGAAGAAAGAAGATGCAATGAAAAGAGGGAAATGAGGGTGAATGGAGATGACCGAATATTACATGGGATGAAAGTGATGAAATGAAAAATAAAATAGAGCAAAAAGTTGAAAGTGAAGAAGGTGTGCAAACGTGAACAAAAGATGAAGATGAAGATGGAGAGAATGCAAGAAAATAAAAGTGACTATGTGAAGAGTGAATGGCCGAATAAGTTCAAAAATAAAATTTACAAAGATAAAGGGCTGGGAAAACAAATTCTCATTGGGCCAAGTGGTAGATTCTTCCAAGTGCTCCAAGCAAGGTTTCCATCAATATCAACTTCCTGCAATAAAAGAAAATAATTTCCATTAGAATAAATGCTTAGTAATTTATGAGCCTTGGACTGTGATCTAATTTTGGGTCCTCGGGGCATGTCATCCCCTCCGGGTGGCTGAGAATTTGACCTCAAATCCAATGGTTCAGCCACCTCTTCATGAGTTTCAATTCCAACAAAAGGTGTCAAAACTTGGGCACTAAAGGTGGATGTTAGGGGTTAGGGGTGTCAATGGAAATCGGGTGGTCTTACTAAAAATTCCTTTGGCCAGAGTGGTATGATTGAATCCGTGAACTACTTTGGAGGGCGATTGTTCAGTGATAGGAAGAAAGTTTCCAAAGTAGTCGAATTCGGCAAGTAGCATTATTGGATTTCCATGATACTCTTTCGACCAAAGAAGTAATATATTTTTCCTTAAGACCAGAAATGCAAGTTTTCTATTTAATTGAACCTTGTCCTTAGTTCTATGGTAAAATTTATGGTAGTCACATGGTAGGGTTAATCGCTTTGGTAATTCTCCCAATTGTAAACTAGGGTGCTTGTTGAGCACAAAGGGTATAAAATCCTTTTTCCTTTGCCTATTTCCAACAAAGAATAAAGTATTGCAATATATAGATTCAAGACTATAGGCTAGCTTCTTCATAAACATTTGTGAAGGAGAGTGGATTCTTTCAATATGTGGGAGGGGGTGAGATGGACTAATAATCATATCACAAATCCCAAAAATACTCTCTTCACTTAATTCCTTCTTCTCGTGATGCCATGTAGATACGTCTTCCAATTAGTAAGGTATCTCTTCGTCATATAAGGGATTAAGGTGCCACTTGATAAAGGAGCTTGCTCTTTTACAAAAATCGATTCACGTTTCGATAAGAGAAGATTTTCCTTTATTTTTCCTTCTTTTCGTGTGACCTCGTCACAAGCCACTTGTCTGGGTGTCATAGGTAGCAAATTGATTTTTCTACCGCCAAAGTTAAAAGTGTAGTGGTTGAGGAATCCACCGTAGTGTACTCTCCGGTCGTAATACCATGGTCGTCCTAATAGGATATGGCTGGCACTCATTGGGACAACGTCGCAAAGAACCGAGTCCTTATATTTTCCTATGGTGAAGTCTACGGTTACTTGCTTAGTTATCACGTGGTCATTTCTATCGTCCAACCAATTCAGCTTGTAAGGTGTAGGATGGTTAATGGTTTCCAACCCTAACTTATTGACCATGTCTTGGGAAGCTGCATTGATGCAACTTCCTCCATCAATGATTAGCAAACAAACTTTGTCTTTAACTGCACAATGACTTTGGAAGAGATTTTCACGTTCACAGTCTTTGTCCACATTTTTAGATATTAAAGCTCGCTTTATTACTAACAGTAGGGGTCCTTCTTAAGCCGTGCATTCTTCGGCTTCTTGGTCACTCTCCTCTACTATTTCCTCTTCGACTTTATTATACTGACCTTCATCATTTTCACTATCCCATTGACCGGTTGACTCCTTGATGACCATAACACGACGGTTAGAGCATTCGTTGGCATAATGCCCTTTTCCTAGACATTTAAAGCATTGAACATTTCGTGCTCTTGGTCTTTTTGTTTGATTTTCTTGGGCTTTTTTTGTTGGTAGGGGATTGTGAGTGGTATTTGGTCCTTTCGGGGGACAATTTCGATTAAATGGTCTCTTATCATCATTCTTTGGAATAGATTTGTCAGGGTCAAAACTTCTTGGTAGAAACTTGTTAAGAAAATTGTTTTTACGTTTTCTTTTCAATTGCCTTTCTACCGTGAAGGCTAATTGGATGACCAAGTCTATAGCCTCTAGTTGTTGCATTTCCACCGCATCACCTATTTCACGATTGAGTCCTCGAATAAACCTTGCGATTAGTTTTTCTTCAAGTTCCTCAATAGCACAGCGCATATTGAGTGTCTCAAATTCCGTAAGGTATTCGTCAACGGTGAGGTTATCTTGTCTAAGGTTTTGGAGTTGGTGGAAAAGCTCATGTCTATAGTGTCGGGGGACAAACCTATTATGCATTAGTTCTTTCATTGAATTCCATGTAGAGACGGGGTATCCTATGGATCACATTCTTTGGGTTTTAAGGTTGGAGCATCATAGTGCAGCGTGGCCCGTACGTTCTAGCGAAACGAGTTGAATTTTTACTCTCTCGGAGTAATCATTACAATCAAAAACTCGCTCAACTTTATCAACCCAATCTAAAAATGTGTGCCCGTCACACGTTCCATTGAAAGGTGGAATGGTGATCTTGACATTGCGGAGGTCGTCACTATCCCTTCGATGATTAGGATGGTATTGTTCTTCGTCATAATAACGGTGTCTCCTTTTTTGGTGCTCGGTCCATTCTTCTTCCTCTAAGGGTTGTTGAGTAGGGGTTATACGCCTAGGATGTTCGGGTCTAATCCTAGAGGATGTTTCTCGTGAAGGATCTCGTTCATGGGATTCTCTTCGGGGATGGTTTGTCATATGTTCTTTAAATTGTGTCATTTCAAGGGAAACGTCTTTGATTTGTTGTGTAAGGGCACTAACCAAGCCCGTTAAGATGTTGACTTGACCTTACATGCTAGATTCTCCTTCGTGACGTGTGTGCTCGAGAGGGGGAGTGTCCCTATTACAGTTGGTTTCTTGTTGTTGTGGTGTATCTCGTGCAAATCCACTCCTATTAGTCATTACTAAGTGTTAGGTATTTAATTTAAATCTTAAATTGAAGTTATAGTTCTTGTCTAAGTTGTTTCATCATAAGTTAGTGAGGTGATTATCTATTTAGTGTCTTAGATGAATTTTAGGCACTAAGGGAGAATTTCCTAGCTAAGACAATATTGTATAGATAAAAATCAAGCTCAAACTAAACTTTTAAAATTTTGAAGTCAATAAACAACTTAGTAATTTCATCAAACACTTAGCAAGCTAACGTTAGAAAATAAATTTTCAATAAGTGCCTAGCCCCACCAATTCAACCAAATGTCACAAATTCTTTAACTTTAACCTAGATCTACTCAAGATAATATTAATATAAAATTAATAGCTCCCAAAAACAGCAAGTAATAACATTAAATCATAAATTTGTTTAAGATTAACATGCTGAAAATTTCAGATTAAAAGAGCAGAATTTTCATATAGTTCATGATTCATTATGGCTGAGTTTTAACTTCATTGTGATTCTATTCTTGTAAACCAATTTATGGACTAAAATGCTGGCATATAAGAAATGATTCACAAGCTAAATCCAAGTACACACAACCACTAAAATGTCATGAAAACTGAGAGTATATAATGACTAAAACCGAGAAGACAACACACACATAAGCCGATTTGGTATATTTCATTTAAGCCAATTCGTGTAAGCAACAATATGACCAGATTTTCTACTAAGTTGTAGGCATATCTTAGATGCAAATCATGGTTCAAATCTAACATAATAAGCTAGAAAACCGAGGCAAAGGAGCATGCAAAAACTGAAGCTAAAATAGACTTAAAATCGAGAACAAGGGAAGAAAACTGAGGGAAAAATGATTCTCACCTTGCCGATTCAATGCTTCAATGCATACCAATTTAAACATGGTTTCACACTATTAAATGACAAGAAACTAACAGCAAATATTAAGGTAGGCATAGCAAAAGTTAGCCCAAAAAATTTAGAACCGATAATGAAGCTAAAAGAAGAGCGGCTATCCCGGTTTCGTGCTAGATTTTGACTAATGTCAAATGCAACTAAAACACATTAAGGAAGCATCTTGTGCTCTGATACCACTTGACACAGGAGCTCTTAGAAAAGGGGTCATGTAACCCATGAAAGAACTAGTGCTCGGGTGTGTGAAATGGTGCAAAACCAAGGAGTGGAATGGAGCCAAAAAGAAGAAAGAAGTTGCAATGAAAAGAGGGAAATGAGGGTGAATGGAGATGACCGAATATTACATGGGATGAAAGTGATGAAATGCAAAATAAAATAGAGCAAAAAGATGAAAGTGAAGAAGGTGTGCAAACGTGAAGAAAAGATGAAGATATTAAGATGGAGAAAATGCAAGAAAATAAAAGTGAGTGTGTGAAGAGTGAATGGCCGAAAATAAGGGTGATAATGTGTGTGAAAATGTGATGTAAATGAAAATACCTTTGGCGAATCCGAAGAGCCATCTTACGTTGAGCTCTCGGATACACGTTTTTCTAGAGGAAAATGACCACCGTAGGCCTAGGTTTTCTTCCTCGTAGCTCTTACTCTCAAAAGAGCAAGATAAAAGAAAATAAGAGTTAGCCTAGCAACCTTGAGCGAGGATAACAATGGAGGACCTCTCCACTCGATTCAAGAATCAAGGCTTCTAACACTTGGTTAGGAAAATAGCAATTCTCATAAAAATTGGCAAAAGTGTTTTACACACACCAGTGCAATGCTTAAATAGACAACCTAAGGTGGATGATTAGGATTTGGCATTTGGAAGAGGAAATGGTGGCCATTGGATGAAAATTGATCGGCGGCCAAGTGGAGTGATCCGTGCGCGCGCAGCTGGTTGAAGGGAGCTGCTTGCGTGCGCATCTGACGGTCAAGCGTGAAGCAGCAGTACGCCATATCAACGGCGCTGGGTGCCAATTTGTGCGCGCGATCAGCGGCCATGCTAGCAATCCGTGGCGTGCCTCCATCAATGGCTGCGATGCAATAGCAAGCGCGCCTGATCTGCTAAAGCCTGCCCGCGCGCGCCCTGCTTGATGCTTGCTGCTGCCCGCGCGCGCCACCATCAGCAAGCACAAGTAAATCCGAGCCATTGCTTGGCCAAGGGTGGGGATTATGCCATGTCTTTAATCCTTGTTGCCACCCACATTTGTACCTGCAATTTTCATACCTTACGTGTGGGATCTTCTTTGGACTATGGCTTCCTTTGGGCTTCATTTGGTGAAGTACTTCCTTGCTTGAATAAATCTTCAACCCATTATTCACCAACATACATCTAACCCTAACCATACAATCTAATGCATGATGTAAATATAATAATCCATACGAAAATGCTAATATATGCCAAATAAGTTCAAAAATAAAATTTACAAAGATAAAGGGCTGGGAAGACAAATTCTCATTGGGCCTTGTAGTAGATCCTTCCAAGTGCTCCAAGCGAGGTTTACATCAAGATCAACTTCCTGTAATAAAGGAAAATAATTCCATTAGAATAAATGCTTAGTAATTCACGGGTCTTGGACTTGATCTAATTTTGGGTCATCGGGGCATGTCATCTCCTCACCCACAAAACCTCTTTGCAACCCTCAGAAATCGCAATGTACTCGACTTTTTGGTGGATAACGCAACACACTTTTGCAGCTTCGATTGCCAAGACACAACTTCTCCTATAAAAGTCATCAAGAATCCTGAAACGGACTTCCTAGAATCAACGTCACCGGCCATATCTGAATCGGTATACCCAACTAGCATAGGATCACTGCCACCGAAACATAAACATAACCTAGAAGTACCTCAGAGTTATCTGAGTATCCACTTCACCGCTTCCCAGTGTTCTTTGTAAGGATGGGAGAGGAACCGGCTGACTACTCTAACCAATGAGCAATATCGAGTCGAGTACAAACCATGACATACATCACACTGCCAACTACAGATGCATAAGGAACTCAACTCATATCTGCCTTGTCTTTCTCACTTATAGGACATTGCTTCGTATTGAGCTTGAACTGATCTGCAAGGGAAGAACACACAACTTTGGCCTTATTCATTTTAAATTTTTCAAGTACCTTCTCGATGTAGTATTCCTGAGACAAACATAGTTTTCCATTCTTTCTATCACGAGAGATCTTTATACCAAGTTCTTCTTCGCCACACCTAAGTCTTTCATCGCAAAAGACTTGCTCAACTCTCCCTTCAACTTAGCAATCTAGCCAGCATCATGACCTATGATCAACATATCATCAACATACAAGAGGAGGATAACAAAGTCATCATTGGAATACCTCTTGATGAACACACAATGATCTGATGATGTCCGGCTGTATCCGTGACTCACCTTGATAGATTTAAACTTATTGTACCACTGTCGTGGAGCTTGTTTAAGGTCATACAAGCTCTTTTTCAACTTGCACACAAGTTGTTCTTTTTTTCTGACTTTGAATCTCTCGGGCTGCTCCATGTAAATCTCTTCCTCCAAGTCACCATGAAGAAATGCAGTTTTCACATCAAGTTGCTAGATTTCAAAATTCAAGTGCGCCACTAAACCAAGAGAAACTCGGATCGAAGACATCTTCACCACCAGTGAGAACATTTCTTCAAAGTCGATTTGCTTCTTCTGACCGTACCCCTTCACAACTAACCGAGCCTTGTACCCTGCTGTGAGATTGTATTTTTTGTCATCAACATGTAGACCTTTGTTCTTGAGAGATTTCTTCCCTTGAGGCAACTTCACTAGGTCATACGGGTGATTCTCGTGAAGAGATTGCATCTCCACTTCCATAGCTTTCAACCACTCTTTCTTCTCATTAACGGAAGGCGCCTCTTGGTAAGTCTCTGGTTCTCCGGCATCTATAAGCATCACATACTCATCTTAAGTGTATCTCGTCAAAGAACGCCGATCTCTATTTGATCTTCTCAAAGGAGGTTCGTCTTAAAATTCTTGAACCTCTTCTTCGATATGCGTAGTCGGTTCAACATCAATAGCTGTGGGGACTTCGCCATTCACGGAACCGGTATCATGCTCCGGTTCTACTCTCCCTTGATCGGAATGCTCTGAATTTGATCCAAATCAATCAAATTATCATTGTACCTATTTTCCATTTTCGTCTTATCAATGTCTTTGATGCCTTGGTCTTCCACGAGCATGGCATCTCTGCTTCTGACAAGCCTTTTCTACATCGAATTGTAGAACCTGTAGTCAAACTCATCAAGACCATAACCAATGAACACACACGGTCTCGTCTTCACATCGAGCTTCGATCGCTCGTCTTTCAAAATGTGAACAAAGACCTTGCACCCAAAGATGCGCATATGACTATAAGAATATTCTTTTCCCGACCACATTCTATCTGGAACTTCAAAACCCAATGGAACACTCAGCGTGAAATTCAAAACATGAACTACTGTACTCAAGGTTTCACCCCAAAAAGACCTCGGCAACTGTGACTTAGAAAGCAAATATCTCACTCTCTCAACAAGTATTCTGTTTATTCTCTCAGCTAAACTATTTAACTGAGGAGTCTTTGGAGGTGTCTTTTGATGCTGAATACCCTGCTCTCTGCAACACTCATCAAAAGGGTCGCAGTACTCACCCTCACTATTTGTCTAGATGCACTTGACCTTCACACTTGTTTCTCTTTCCACACGAGTATGAAACTGCTTGAAAACGTCTAGCACTTGATCTTTTGACTTCAACATATACACCCAAATCTTCCTTGAATGATCGTCAATGAAAGACACAAAGTACAACGCACCACCAAGTGTTCTTGACTTCATCGGGCCACATACATCGAAGTACACCATGTCGAGTATACCCGATTTTCACCAGTGAGGAGCTCTCTTGAAAGCTACTCGAGTCTGTTTGCCTACCAAACAAAGAACACACCGCTTTAGAGAGCCGTTTTTCATACCTGATAGTAGGTTCTTCTTGGCTAGGCCAAAGTTCTACTGCTCCATCATCCACCGTATGGACTGTGAAATCTGTGATCTTCACGTGCATCACATACAATGAGGAATATTTTTCTTCCTTTGCCACAATAAGAGAGCCTTTGGTGAGCTTCTATTTTCCATCACGATGGTGTTGCAAAACCCTTCGTCGTTGACCTTGCCGGTCGAGATCAAATTTATGAGGATGTCGAGAATGTGCTTCCCACCTCTCAAAACCAAGATGTTGCCGATGTCGGCCTCCAAGCTCAGGTCTCCCATACCAATGGTTTTTGCAACGCCATCATTTCTCATCCTTACATTTCCAAAGTCACCAGAAGTGTAGGATGTGAAGAAATCCCTCCACAAAATAGCGTGTATCGAAGCGCCACTATCGATCACTGAACTCGTATCTTGGCAAGCGAGATTGACGACGTCTCTGTCGTACACAATAAAGAACTTCTCGATGGCTGTGGCTACTTTCTTGCATGTTTAACCCCCTTCGGTCTTCTTTTCCTTTCCCTTGGCATTTGGATTTACTCGAAGAAACTTTCGACAAAATCTCTTGATGTGTCTCTTTTTGGCACAATGATGACACTCAAAATTGGCGTATTTCCCGACTTGCTTTAACTTCGATTTCTATTACTTGAACCTTTGCTTTGACTCCTCTCACTGTTTTCGGTGAATAGGATGTCTGCCTGTGAAGAAAAAGAACCCATTGACTTTTTTCTAATCTCCTCGTTCAGAACACTACTCTTGACTACGTCCATAGCCAAAACACAATTCAATAAACTTCCAAGAAGCATCACCCCCTGAACCTCTTTATCAAACTTTATTTTCATTCCAGCTAACTGATTGATAATTCCCTGGAAAACATTTAAGTGATTGGTCATTGTTTTTCCATTCTCATACTTCAACCCTAGAAGCTGCTTGATCAAAAACAACTTATTATTTCCGGTCTTCCGAGCGTACAATTCCTTAAACTTTTTCCACAAGCTCTGAGCATTCTTTTCTTCACTAACATGGTTGAGGACGTTATCATCTATTCACTGCTGAATATAGCTGCACACTTGACGATAACACAATTTCCATTCTACGTCAGATTTATTAGCCGACTTCGCACCAGCAAACACAGGCAAATAATAGTCTTTCACATAAAGAAGATCCTCTATCTTCCCTATCCACACATGATAGTTTGAGTCGTTCAACGTGATCATCTGACTTGGGTTACTCTCCATGATTCTAACACGACACTAGGACTACAACCTTGCTCTGGTACCAGTTTGAAAGTAAAAAAAAAACCTGTTCTAATCAACCAAGCACAAACATAATAATAACCAAGAGATCTAAAACAAATAAATACACAAACACTTTTAGCATGGAAAACCCCAAAATGGGTAAAAAAAACCACGGGACCCTATTAGGCCGCTTAAACATTCTCTATCACCAATGAATAATGGGTACACCAAAGTCTCAATACAACAACATCATCTTCTACTCAACTCAAAGTTGCAATGGAGTAAAGAACATAAAAACAATCATTCCTTCCACCTTTGGTTACTACCTTTTCATGAAAGTCTTGAGAGTTTAGAGCTTTTCTTCTTCAAACCAAAAGACTCTCTCTGTGTCTTCTACTCACCAGAGCCACTCTCACGCAAACTGATGAAAAACTAAGGTTGCTAAACAAGTTTCTCACCTTTTTGTTGTTTATTTTATTTTTATTTTTTTAAATTGAGCCATTGCCTATTATGGATCCGGATCCCAACATAAAGTACTTCTGGTGAATAAAAACACCAGGTATAATGGAATCGTTCAAGTCACTTGAGTTTTATGATCATAAAGCGTGTAGTTAGAAAAGCTTTTAGGGTGACTATGTCTAATGACGATAATGTTGGATTATTCCTTGAGGAATTAAAACAATGTTGTGTGACAAATGAGAAGGCATATTTGGAAGATTAATTTTAGGTGGGGAATGGAAAATAAGTTGAGTACAAGGCTAAATAGACCTTTTACTTATGAATAATACTATATTTACTTTCTTATTTTATTACCTTAAAAAACTTGTCGACGTTTGAAACAATAATTGATGCAAATAAAATACAATTAATGTAATAAATAATTTATTTATAATTTATTACATTAATTAAATAAATTATTATTTGACAAGTTAACAATTTTTTTAAGAGAGTAAATATAACATTACTCTTAAGTTATTATCGAAGACTATTTTTGTTTAGATTTTGAAGAGACTTATACGCTACCATCATTTAGAGGCAATTTAGTTTCATTTTTATTTTGAACA
Organism: Begonia masoniana; assembly: GCA_022432975.1. Lineage (NCBI taxonomy): Eukaryota > Viridiplantae > Streptophyta > Magnoliopsida > Cucurbitales > Begoniaceae > Begonia > Begonia masoniana. Next base: position 21,534,457 of record CM039505.1, on the reverse strand, counting down.
AATTATGTGGTTCTTGCTCTTTTAAAAATAATAAGTTATATCTTTCTTTGAATTCAATACTGTTTGTATCAATTCTTATCTTTACAGGAAAAGTTATAGTTACTTGATAATAATAAGAACCTATATATACGCTTACAAGGGACAACATAAATTAATTAATTAAAGTTTTGTGATGTTATGGTACAGGCGATTAGGTTAAAATCTCATGAAAGAATGAAAACACTTGTCCCTGACGAAATCATTGATCTACTTGATGTGACTGACTTTAATCCTTGTGTTAGTTATGTTAAGGGAAAACAAACCTGCGTAACGAAATTAAATGATATAAGACTTGGAACGTGCTGTAAGTAATAATTTTGTTGATCATTACCTAAGGGTTCTTGAAAGGTCAAATATTGTTTTATTACATTCAAATGACTATTCACACTATGAGCGTCTATATCTTATGTATGAAAAGTCTCACTCTTTGAACATATTAAATGGTTGTAAAACAAGATAAGAATCAACTCATCATGGAGATAAAGGTCATCAAATTTGACCGTAGTGCTACGTATTATGATAGATATAATTGATCATATGAACAAAGTCTAGAGTCATTTGTCATGTCACGACTCAGAGACGGTCCTAAAAGAAACATTTGGTCAAACAACCCGATTCTCGGAGATAACCCGATCCCACAACCCAAAACTTAGTTTGCAGCGGAAGACTTGATAAAAAATCAAAACCATGCCCCACACGGGATGGACCTAGGTCCACATAGTAATTAAGGAAATAATAGTATGAAAAATTAAATAACTAGGCAATAAAGTTCAAGCATTCAAAATCTAATGTTAATATTCTTATATAGACACTGAAATCGCTCTTAACCTTGCCTAGAAAGGGAGGAGGTAGTTGGAGTGAGTGACTAATCCAGTAAGAAACTTATACTAAATGCAGCATGTAAAACTTATTTTTTTATCTTCCATCTCAAGCCCTGATCAAATAACATATATGAGTTTACAAATATATTTTGAAAATAAATTTTTTTCCATCATTTTAAGAAACATGTTCTACGAGCAACCGATGAGACAATATTCAAAACATTGTTGTATATACAGACAACTATGTCAAAATGAGTCATTATCTTACTTTTAAATTTAAAATCATTACCACTGAAAAACGGGGACTCCTCTGATATAATATATGAGAAAAGGGGTGATCCAAAGACTAGACAGGACCTTATGAGCCAGGAGGAAGTAAAAACAACAGTGACATGAAGATCAAACACTGTCACCGTGGTGGTCGCCGAACAATGATTACCGATAAAGATGTGACTACCCATTTTCATAATGTGCGAACAAAATGTCTTTATGCAGTCGAAGATGTGCTCTGATAGGCTTATAATACTTTGACATTGAAACCGTCTAAAGAATCAATAGAATTCATCATCTAGTATGTAATACTATAAGAAATGAAATACCATGCGCTAATAATAAATGTTTAAAATATACGTACATATATGTAAAAACTAACGCGCTGGCGACCAGACTTACTCAAGTTTTCCATATATGACAACTCACCAAAAATAGAGTTTTGAAAATTACAAATGCAATACAAAAAGTATAAAAACCCCTACCTCGACGACTATCGCTCTTCTTACCATATAAGCTACTCACTCAGAAATAGGCTCGTTATCCACAAAGTCGTCAGAACCTATTACAAAATTGATGTCAAGAAATCCCGGTCCAACACTAAGGGAAACACACAGATGAATACTATACTGGGACTACGACATTTCGAGGTAGGGATCGACCTTTTCCAAGTAGGAGTCGACACCTTCAGCCAAGGGTCGATTTTTTTTTTATTTTAGCAGGGTCGACCAGTTATGGCAATGGTCGACCAGACCGGTCGATCAGCTCTACATTGGGTCGACACCGACCTCTTGTAGTGTCATTCGACCTCTCAAGGGGTCCACATTGGTAGACACTTCAAAGTGTCGATTGGCCTCTGATAAAGGTCCACACCTTTACGATTTTCAACAGCGAAAATGACGAAAATTTGCTCATTCCCACTGATTTTTGCCCCAATCGATTCATAACTCTGCACACAATATTTATATGCTAAAACTAAAAACAACCAAAGAATTTGAATTTTCAAGCTCAAATTCAAACAAAAACAAACCTTAAATTTTAAACACTAAAACTAAATTTATAAACACTTATCCTCGAAGATTCACTCCTTGGATGCATGAATATGGGGTCGAAATGCTCCAATTGCTCACTGCCTCTTTCTCCCTCTTTCCTTCTTTCTGTCGGCTGCCGAGAAAATAAGACAAAAAGAAACGTTTCCTTCCTTTTATGAAAATATTCATTGAATTATAAATTGCACTTATTTAATATATAATAATAATTATTAATATATTATATTTGTTACAAAATCCTTAAATCTTGATTCGATGCAAACTGAAAATTTTCCAAATTCTTACCTGGTATAAATTCCAAATTTTACTATTTTGACTGATTTAACCAATTGACTAAAAAATCTCACGTGATCTAATGCTAACTAATTACGACAACAAGAGACAATGTAAAAATATCTTAACCACGAATAATGTAAAAAATTATTCAAAAATTTATAATATAAACTATCGGTTTTTACGTGCTAACTATCTGGAGAAATGCAATGCCATTAGTTAGGACATCATGCTGGAGACGCCAAACATGAATGGTATCTCAGAGAGATGTAAACAAACATTAAATGATACTGCAGGAGTATAATCAGTCCTATTTTAGCAAAACCTCTCCAGAAAAAGTACTAAAAACTATAACTAACATTATTAGTAGAGTATTGATTAAAGTGGCTGTCGAAGGATCCTTATGAATTTGAGACGAGTTGAGAGCAAATCAAGGCACTTTAGATTTTGGAATGTCTAGCGAGGCAAGTGTTGGGAATTTTCTACGCAAATGAACACATTTAACGATTAATAAAATTAATAAGTATCATCCCTCATAGATTTGTTACCACTAAAATATTATGTATTAATTTTGATATCGATAGATTTTATCTAAATAAAATAATTTTATTTGATGATTTTTAGGCCAAAAATTAAATTTTACAAAGTAAAGTTAAATATATTGTATAGGAAAGCAATTTCCTTTTAATCTCAATTCACCATTTTAATGTTTTTGTCTTTCAAAAACTATTTATATGAACTTTTCTTACATTTTATAAAAGTGCTATTGTAATTATTTTCCTAAAAGAATTTATAATCGTTATTTTTATGACTAGGCACGCCACATAAATATATTTTTATTCTATGTAGAAATTAATCATTCATATGAAACAATTTAATTGTAAGTTGTTCTACTTGGATCCTAGCACTAATATTAAATATAATTATCATTTTCATAGAATTAATTGGCAATCAATGAACAAAAAGCGTTATGTAAATAATTGAATAAACAAATTAACTTGACAATTGGATTAAAAGAGCAAAATTTAGTTCAAACTACATGCATCGGTTCAATTGAATCACCAAATTTGAAATTAATTCACACTGATAATAAAACAATGAATACAAGCATAAAGAAAATTCATGAAGATAGAATGTATGAAATAATAGAAAGTAATACTAAAAGATAGAAAGAACTATAACTTATGGAAGAAAATTTGTTGATTCATTATGGAACACCGCCCATTATCAACTCGGACAATCTCCGTCTCCAAACACTGCGTCTTTTATTCTGTTTGGTGGTTCTCTCCAATCACTTCCATTTAATTGTAGGGTTAGTGATATACATAACACTTCAATCAAATCTTCTCTCATGCATATAACGATTTTCAAAATATGTTAAGTATTGTGGGGGCGCCATGGCGTCATTAGATGTAGAGGTATGCAAAACCGGTTTCGGTTCGGTTTTAGGGAAGGAACCGAACCGAACAGATCACTTTTGGTTTCGGAATTACCGAACCAAAACCGGTATTTTAAATGACCAAAACTGAACAGGAACCGAACTGAAAGTACCGGTTCTAGTTCCGGTTTGGTTTCGGTTGTACATACTTTTTTTAATTTTCCCAAAAACAAACAGAATAAGTCATTTTAAGTACATACTTCATTGATGACCGTTTTCCTAGCTTCTTCTCTATCAACTCTCCCTTCTTCTTCTCATCTTCCAGTTCCTCGACTATTCCAATCAGTTTCTTGTTCAGATCGTCCACTTCTCGATGATCTTCATCTGATTTGCTTGAAGACCTAGAAGTTAATTGGTTGTTTGGAGGTGGGTCATCATTTAGAAACCTTTTGACGACAGTTTTCACATCTGGGTTTCCAAATGAGAACGGCTTTCCTCCCGGAGAGAAGACAACAATGGCAATTTCTTATCCGTAGAGAGTGGATAGTTCATATGCTTTCTTGAAAACGCCTGTTCTTCGCTTGGAGAAGGTGACCTGCCTTGAGGAGTTGTCCTTCACCATTTTCATCTCTATTTTTTTTCTCCCCATTTTACCTAATTATGCGCGGCAAAATCTGAACAGAGTTGAGATTTTCTAATGTTTCTAATGCTAGATTGTTCTTCCTTGTTTCTATTTAAGATCTCCTTCTGTTGTATATGAAAACTCAGTCTTTAGTGTATTTTATGCAGCAACGGTTCGGTTCGGTTAAGATCGGTTTTGAACGATCCAAACCGATAACCGAACCTAATAGTCGGTTTTTACCAATACCAAACCGAAGATTGGTTTCCGGGGGTGCAAAATCGATCCGAACCGAGCCGATTTCACCGGTTCCGGTTCAGTTTTGCATACCCCTAATTAGATGGGTCCCTGTTCATCACGAATATGTATTCGACAAGCGCCTTGGCTTTGTGTTGATGGATTTTGAGGCTTCGCATGGAATTATGGCTCTAATATAGATGCCCAGGCGCTATCAACATGTAGGTCAGGTGCTCTATTTGAAATTATTCTATGACTTGCACGATTAGGCTAGGACGCCTAGGCGCTACTACATAACTTTTCCATATCGTAATGAAGCGCCTAGGCATTCTTCACGGTTGCCTAAGCTTTGAAAAATTATGCACCTTCGTGTTTGATGCCTAGGCGTTTGTCATTGAGCACCTAAGCGCTGACATGATTTAAAGCAATTTGCCTTTAGGCTCAAGCAAACTTCTCGTTTGCGGTACTATGAGTTTCATCAAGTCATTACCTCATCTAGTTATGAGATAAATATGGTTGGTGATTAGCAACACATACATTTTATAATTTTTTATGCCAATGACATACTACATAACACCTCATACTTTAGGGACTAAAAATTATCCATCTTTATCGTTAATTAGGTAAATACATATAAGTATTCTAAATTTAATTATACGCTTGGGGATTTGACTATCCCATTAAAGTTGGATAAATTCACATCAGAGTGTTAAACTAGTGTTAATTTAATGTGGATTAAGTAGTGTAACTTAATATAAGTGTTTTTGATTAAAATAAAAGTAAGGATAAGTGGAGTTTGTTCTAGGAAATAGCAAAAATAGTTTTAAAAAAGGAGGCTAATGACCTTAAGATATTATTGTCTTGTTGCTTTAGGACTGCTGTAAAACAATTGAAGAAGAGAGGAACAAAGGGAAATAAGAATATTGAAAAGAAAGGAAGGAGATTAAAGGTCAGACTTTTGTGCATTGAAAGCGTTCATATTTTATGAATAACTGATTTTCTAGGGAAATGAGTATTTGCTTAAACCAAGTGTATCTTTACACTATAGTTGCACACCTCATGAGTGGTCGAACCTTCGATTGAGGAAGTTCACAGCCTCCTCTTGAGCTATGAGTTTCATCTAGACAAACGAAATGCAGCGATGCACTCTCCATCCTCTTCAAGCAAATGCTGCCATTGTTCTTGGTTGCTTCTTTCTGAGACCTCCATCTCACCCTTTACCCTATTTACAGTCCGCGCTTAGAGCTTCGTCATTTCCTCAATATAACCCTACTTTAAGCATCCTAGAGTGTTCCACTGGCCCAAACCAGCGATGGCGTCCTACTCGATTCAACTCTCATCGGCCCAAGTGTCAAATATGTTTTGAAGTCGGACATCACTTTACTACCGACCTCTGTTAACTTCAAACCCAAAAAACGTACACCCAGAAGGATTCACAGTTGAACTTGAAAGACACAAAAGAGAGTTCAATTCGTCGTACTTTTATTCTACCTATTTACAGAGCTTTTATACTAAATAAATAGCTTAACAAAAACATAAAAATAGGAAACCATTTACATGTAACCCGCACGTTACAACAGAAAGATAACAGGAAAGAGAGAAAGTGTAGCGTGGGTCGTTTCCGCCTTTCACTCGATCAGGATTTGGACTTATGCAGCTTGATCATATCTGGATTATCTGCTCACAACCTCAACTCCCTGTCACAGAGTGAGTTCTACTCCGGGCCAGAATAGGTGATTGTAGCCAATGATATGCATTTGTCGATATCTCATCTTGGTCATAGTTGGATTAACACTTCTTCTTGACGTTCTCTCTCTCTTCCTAACATTATTCACTCTACTTCCCTCTCTCATAATCTTCTTAGTGTTAGCAAATTATGTTCCGATAGTAACATTTTTGTTTCTTTTTATCCTTTCTACTTTGAGGTCCAGGATTTGAAGTCCCAGACAATTATAGTGCGGGCTCACTCTGTGATGGCTTATACTACTCCCCATCTGTCTGCCCTTCTCCTATCCACTCCACTGCTTTCATTGCTTCGACGACCTTTGCGTCACTATGGCACTGGCGTTTAGAACACCCATCTTCTTCTGTTCTTCAATCTATTTCATCTGTCTCAAATTTATCGTTCTCTAGTTGTAATGTTTCTTATTTTTGTAATGTTTGCCCACTAAGTAAATCTAATTGTTTGCCCTTTACTATTTCTTTATCACATTCTTCTTCTCCTTTCGACTTATTAATACTAATTTATGGCGACAGTCTCCTCACAATTTCATTTAAGGGTTTTGTTATTTCCTACTTGTCGTGGACAACTATATTCGCTATAGTTAGATCTTTATCTTAAAAACTATAGGTCAAGTACCCACTATATTTCGATAGTTTTGTACCTTTGTTCGCACACAGTTTGGTACACATATCAAATCTATTTGTTTGGATTAGGGTGGAGAGTTTCGTCCCTTGTCTTCCTTCTTTAAAGATCACTACATTCACCACCAAATATCATGTCTTTACACTCCTGCCAAAAATGGACGTGTCAAATGCAAAAATTGAAACATTGTTAAGACTGGCCTTGCCTTGCTCTTTCAAGAGCACTTGCCAATCCATTTTTGGTCTTTTGCATTTGTTATTGCTATCTATCTAATTAATAGAATGCCAACTCTTGTTCTTCTCTCTCAAACTCCTTTCATTTCTTCACTCTAAAAAGCCTACTTACAGTCATTTGAGAGTTTTTGGATGTTCTTGCTATCCTAATCTTCGGCCCTACAATTCCAACAAACTCCAACATCACTCTTTTGAATGTTTATAGCTCTAATAATAAAGGATACCTTGTCTATAATCCTTCAACTAGTCGTCTGTATATAACCAAGGATGTCATTTTCAATGAATCTGTTTTTCCCCATCATTCATTTTCAATGAATCTGTTTTTCCCCATCATTCATTTTCTTCCACCTCCCTGCCTGTTTCATCAACTACAATTTCTTACCCTTTGTTCCAGCGACTTGTTGTCCATTATCCATTCCTCTTTCCTTATCTTCTAGGTGTCCTACATGTTCTCCTCCCTTGGCTCCTTCGTTGTCCCCTCTCTATTCTCCCTTTTCTAACAATGGTAATGTCTCGGACCATGATTATATTATCTGTGAGGAGCCACCGAATGTTAATCCCATGGGGACAAGGTGTGACGACCCTAAATTTGGTCGTCCTTAAAAACTTAACTTACTTTATTTTTATAAAAACTCTGAAAGAACTATAAGAAGAAAAAACTTTTAAAAAACTTAAATCGTTTTGAAACGCGTAGTGGAAGACTTAAATCTTGCGTGGAAGCCCGTCATTTTGAAAAACCATAATCAAAACGTTAAAATCTGTCTACTTCAATTATCAAAACATATCATTTCTACTTTAAACAACCCATTTTCATATCCAAAATATTTTCATACATTAAAATATGGTTTATCAAAACATTTAAATCTCTGTCAAGTAAAACTCCAACAAATACCAACGACAATTCCACAAGAATCCATATAAACCTTTCATCAAAAAATACCTAATTCATTTCAAACTCATTCCTTTATTACACAAAAGTTTCTATGAAATCAAAAGATGTGGTTTCAAAATATTTAAATCATAAGTTTATTTTGCACGTGACTTAAATCAAAACATGTCCATACACTTGGGACAAAACATACACATACTAGCTCACAGGTCAAAATCGCCGAACAACCCCAAGTCACTGCCATGGACGTCCTCCGTTAACTGCCTTCTCAATCCTAACAGTGCGTAAGAGCCTCACTTGTACTTTTGTTACCTACATCACGAGGTTCATCTAATGAGCTTAAAGCTCAACAAGTGATGCAAAAATGCAATGAATGAGCATGCATAAATGTTTCATAAAACTTGTACTTTCATTTCTTTTCTTTTCACATGACATAGGGTTAAAGGGGCTCGAGTAGAGGATTAGGCGCAGAGATTATAGTAAGTCCTCGGCAAGAACTGTTTTACATGGTCCCAAAGAAGAATAAATACCATGGGTGCCTGGATTTACATAGTCCTAGAGAAGGACAAAACACATATTACATACTAGCCATGTCCCACAACTTAACCATTACGTAGATTACATATTCTTGACTTTCTTACATAAAACATATGCATAAAACATTTTGTATGCTTTCATAAAACTTGATGCATGAATGTATAAACATTACATATCAACATATCTTCAATTTAACATAATCATAAATATCTCATAAACATATCCTCTAGGCAATAACACAATAAACAATCTAACAGTCTAACCATAACAGCAAGCTAAATCTAAACATAGCATATCCTCAAGTTATATAAACACATCCTCAAGGTCATATAAACACATCCTCAAAGTTAGCATCAACAATCATCAAACAACATAACAAATTTATAAACTACAACTACATCTCCAATTTAAACCATTCAGAAATCATAAACTTCCTAGCACCTTGTGATGTAGACCAAACACATGTAATATACACTTACCTCAAGTTCTTAGCAATTGAAACCAACTTGGATCATTTTTCCTTGGTGATTTCAATCCTAACACGTGCATAAAACCATCAGTAACATCACAAAGTTTTAAACTAATAAACCATAACTATTACTCAACATTCATAAAAAAATCCAAGAAGTTCCAATTCAAATAACTTAAACTTCAACAATAACCACAACTCAAACAATTCCATTGAAATTCTCGGATTTCCATTTAAATTTTGCTTCAACTTTGAAAATTCATAACTAATTGTATACTTATCCAAATGCTATAATTTCCAAAGCCAAGCATTCACTTAAAAAGTCTATTTTAATATGGTGAAATCTATTTATCGAAAACCAAACACCATCAATGGCAGAAAATCAAAAATCGAAACTGCCATGTAAACACATTGCAGATTTTTGTTTAAACTTTGAAAATCTATAACTAATTGTATACTTATCCAAATCCAATAAATCCAAAGCCAAAAGTTCACTTAAAGACTATTTTAACATGGTGAAATCCATTTATCAAAAACAAAACACCATTAATGGCAGAAAATAAAAAACCGGAACTGTCCTGTAAACCCGATTCAAATTTTTGCTTAAACTTTGAAAATCCATAAGTGATTCTATACACATCAAAACGCTTCGATTCCAAAGCCCATAGTTTCTCTAAAGTGTCTATTTTAACATGCCAAAACAGTTTTTCCATTGTAAATCTTTAGGTTAGGTCAAAAACATCAAAACTGAAGCTTGTCAGAAAATTTAAGTTTTGAATATACTGTACATTTATGCCAAAACACTCAAAACTCTAAGATTTCTCCATCCACAATTCCAAACAATGTTATTCCAACATAAATATGCAGCATTCAAGAGAAAGGGTTGAATAATACACCCATAAATTTTGTGCATCAACCCTAAATCCATAAACCCATCAAATATTCAACCAAACCAACACTTCGAGGTCATAAACTTAAAACCCATTTTTTAAAAAAAAAAAAACTCAAATCTTACCTTTAGAGCTTCAAAATCAGCAAGAGAGGAGGAGAATGCATGAGTTTTCTTTTTAAAACCAGAACGTGAGGGAGGGAAGAGGAATAGGGTTTTTGGTGAGGGAGTAAACCGAGAGAGAGGGTGAAAGAAAAAAAGTCAGGGAGAGCTGATGTCTTTCATGGAGGGACAAGAGAAAATGAGGGAGAGAGAGGAGAGGGTGGGTGGTTGGGTGAGAAGTAGGGAAGCTTCTTGGAGAAGCTTTGGAATTTAACCCAATTCTAAATGTAATAACTCAGAAAATTTACCGAATAAATTTAAAGTTCTGTTAGGGTTTCGTGAAAGATTTTAACAGGCTAATTAGCCTAATAAAATTTAGGAATTTATTTGGAAGAGAATTTTCCAAAAGATTAGAAGGCGCGAACTTAACGGAAACACGGAAGTTCAAACACGCGAGGGCAATGTAGTAAATTAGTTAATAAATAAATAAATAAGTTAAAAAAAAAACCGGTTCTTTTTTTTGAGTTTTGACCTTGCTATGATTATTCGTTTTAAATTCTCTCATGGTATGTTAAACTAGGTTTTAGAGGAGTACGTGGCCACCAAAATCGAGTCATTTCGATAAGCGTAGAAAAAGTTACGCGCATTTGAAGTTTCGGGCTGGTTTTTAACCAAACCAAATTAGTGACTTGTTTAGTTGGGTATGAGTCGGGTTAAGTTAGAAACATTAGTTTCATGTTGAATTGGTGAGTTTAAGCCTAAGTATTAACGAGAATTTTTAATTATGCTAGGTGAAGCTGTAGGTGACGCTACGTGCCAAACCCGAGCGAGCTAGGACGCCAGGTAAGTAGTAGTGTAGTTATAAAATGCTTGAGAGTTGCCCAGAAGGGCCTACACCACAGTTGTATGCATGTTGTGAGTCTTGTGTATGTTGTGGCTCGTAGGTACGTTTGTGGTGTGATGCGCATGTGGAGTTGTAGTTAGTTGGTTATGGTCAGCATGCATCATGTTTTAAAAACTACGCAAAATGTTTTGAGCATGTTTTTAAGCAAAGAGAGAGAGTAGTGGATGTGAGGTACGGTGTGGACAGGCGACAGTGGGCTGGAGTGTGACTGAGGGCCCCGCTTCCGGGACGAGCTGGAGCGGTGGCGACGTGCCGATGGCAGTGCGGTGTATCGTCCGGCTGTCTCGGGCAGTTACATTTCGAGTCGGGACATGGGGGGTTTTGGGTGTGACTTATGGACCCCATTCCTGGAGGAACCGGGACGGCGGTGACGTGCCGGTAAACAGTGCGGTGTACGGACTGACTACCCAGTGCGGTTACATTTCAAACCTCGGTAGATGCGATGCGGTGAGATGATGACAACGTGTGTAGAGACGTACATGTGTTAGGATTGCATAACTGATTTTCATACTTCATATTTACTTTCAGCACTCTATTTACTAAGCTTTGAGCTTACCGTGTGTTCTGTGGTGTAGGTACCGTACAGGAGGAGGGTGAGTATCGAGAGCCTACTCAGGAGTAGATGCATGGTTGGTGTTGTACGACCAGGGCCCCGGCTGATGGTAGTGTTAGGGCGACCCGACCCATGGAGCCGTGGCAAAGTGATGATAGGGTTTAGGATTTATTTTGTTTGTTTTGGGGCATTGATTATTAGTTGTATGTAGTTATAGTTTTAGGGTGATATGTCACTCTATATTGTGGACTTTCTTTATTTTGGTCGATAGCATTTTCGTTCTGTTATGATGATTGTTTGGAGATTTCGTAGATTGGTTAGATGGATTGGGATATTCTGGATTGGTGTTATGCAGGTACTTAGCATTTTGGGGGCGCTATTTTCAGGCGTCACTCTGCCGAAATTTTTGGGGAGGACGCCGTGGTGCCCAATCAATTGGGATTAGGAGTATGTAGCGGATTAAGGAAATCATATCATGTGGATGAGATAGTACTAAAGAGAGAGTCGTTTAGACCAGGGTAGTCCCTGTGCGCACCGGGAACCCGAATGGGTTTTCGGGGCGTTACACTAAATCTATTTAATCCAAAATTCAAATCCACATTGCTAATTCATAAATATTTACATTTAAACCTCTCTTTTATTTATCTTGTCATCTGAATCCTCAAATTTTGGCTATCTCTAGAATTTAACGTGAATTCCGTGCACTTAGCTAAATTACTCGGTAAAAAATTTTCGAGTGTTACATTCTACTCCCGTTAATTAAATTTTGTCCTCAAAATTTGATTACCTAAATAGTGATATTGGTTCTCCATATCCTATTCCCTTTCCCGTATCGTTTCCTCTATGATGTGGTTGTGCCCTAAAACCTTAACTAACAGGATTTTCTAGCTGAGAAACTCCTATGAATGGCGGTCGTTATAATTCTCATACCTGCATACATAATGGTCCCTCTACATATCCTCGAAACCATTTAAATCAACTACTTCCTCAAAGTCCGATAGTTTGCCGACTAAGATTCAATCTCTATATTTCCCCCAATAAAGATTTCTCTAACCACATACTCAAATTTAACTCTTGTAGTCACGTTTACTAGATTTAATTTGGTCAACGTATTCCTCAGTTATTCCATCAAGTATTATCCACTTCCTATGCTCCAAATTTAACCATTCTAAACTATCCTTTCAACACTCTATTGCTTATAGATTCCTTGACTTTGGTTTACTCAACTAAAATCTCAATCCCCCTTTTGTCATCTGATTTAACTTCGTCTTCATGTTTCCTTGAACTAAGTTATTCTAATCTTGATATGAAACATGTTTCCTTAAAAGATTGCCCTGCCAAATGTAACACTTATAGATCTGACTAACCATAATCATTTTACATTAAGGTTCTTGTTGATAGACTATGTTCCTCCAGATGTGCTACTTCCGTAAGTAAACCCTATCCTCTGTATTTCCTCAATCGAGCAGCACTGAATACTTAGAAGTCAAATTCTTATCCTAAATCTTCAATCTCAAGCTAATAAGCTATATTCTAAAAGTTGTCACAAAGAATGCGTCATCACTACTTCTTTAAAATTTTCTTAGACTCAACATTTCAGCATAATTTCAATCATAAGATCTTCAATAATCTGACTACTTACTAGCCACCTTTGTTTTATCAACTTCTCACTGATTAGCTTTGTCCACATGAATAGTTTCACGATTCAAATCGAACTTCTAAATACCCAACCGAGATTTTAAGTAAATCTTCTAATAGTATACATCCTACGACAATTGCTACTAGGAACATGAATTCCTTTATACGTGTCAGGATGGGCAATGCATCCATAATGACAAGGATAGATATCTCGTATCCGAAAACTAGCAGTTCGTCCTGTTAATCTTCAAACTTGTGTTTTTCTTTTACTCACAAACAGCCTTAGTAATTTCAATACTTCATTAATAAAATTCAATTCATATTCTTCCTTGGGCAGTCTAGCCATTTCGTTGACCATTTGATTACAAGTTTCATCTCAAGATTCCTCAAAGCCCAAAATATCCTCGACATTTCAATAACTCATTATTTAGAGTCAGTCACTTCGTCATCTGGACCATGCTCGTTTATAAATTAAATACCCAAACCTAACTTCATACTTAACCTTGTTAACTCAACTCTAACGACGTATGTTCTCAAAATAAAAGTTTCTCAGTCGCCATTCATCTTGTTGTTCCCCAACAATGACCATCTTATATCTCATCTTGATTACAAATCTCACGCTTACGTTCCTTGACTTTAGTCAGATCAACTATAGTCATATAACTTAATCTCTACAATTTTTTTGAGCCAAAAGAAGTGTGATGACCCGAATATGCATGTATGGGTACGATGGCTGCACGAACCGGAACCCAGATGGCGGTACGTCCGTGCGGGAGAACCGGAAGGTGACAGGTCGTAAAAAGGGGATCATCACAATCTCACATCGCTTGGGAAAGTATGTGGAAATGAAACATATGTAAATAGACACTTCCAACATAGCAAGATGCGTTTTGGAGTATAATTGGCAACGGATCCCATAAGAACTCCGAAGTTAAAAGTGCTTCGGCGAGAGCAATTCCAGGTTGGGTGACCTTCCGGGAAGTTCACGCCAAACAAAGCCGTGAGGGGAGGAAATTGGGCTACGACCCAATCCCCAGAGCGGACAATATCTTGCTGGGAATAAGGGGTCGTTACAAATGGTATCAGAGCCTATACCTAACCGGAAATGTGGCCAACGAGGACGTTGGGCCCCCAAGGGGGGGGGTGATTGTGATGACCCGAATATGCATGTATGGGTACGATGGCTGCACGAACCGGAACCCGGATGGCGGTACGTCCGCGTGGGCGAACCGGAAGGTGACAGGTCGTAAAAAAGGGGTCGTCACAATCCCACATCGCTTGGGAAAGTATGTAGAAATGAAACATATGTAAATAGACCATTCCAACATAGCTAGACGTGTTTTGGAGCACAATTGGCAACGGATCCCATAAGAACTCCGAAGTTAAAAGTGCTTCGGCGAGAGCAATTCCAAGTTGGGTGACCTTCCGGGAAGTTCTCGCCAAACAAAGCCGTGAGGGGAGGATATTGGGCTACGGCCCAATCCCCAGAGCGGACAATATCTTGCTGGGAATAAGGGGTCGTTACAAGAAGTCATCTCAATGTCTTAATTTGTTCCATTCTCTATAGTCGATACACTAATTATCAGCCCAATGTAAACTCGAACGTAAGTTCTCGACGTTTCATCCAGTGTCTACATTTCTCGAGATATATTGATTTTCCTAATAAAGCCCAACTTCCATGTCCTCTTAATTGATCATTAATCTAAGCTCCTAAATATCTCATTGGTTCGGGATTGTCAAACTTTGAGGAAATTCGTTAACCAGAGTTCGGTTCTAACTTTTCCTAACTTATCTCTCATAAGTTATATTCTCAAATAGTAAAACAAAATTCTAACGTACACATGTCCTCAAAGTTGTATTGGGTTATATCTTCCGATGTATGAACTCCTTATTTTAAGATGCTCAACACACCCACTCATACCTGGTCTATCGTATCCTCAATTTAAATTATCCAGGATGACCATCCATTGATTCATAGTTATGGTGGAACTCAATTAAAACAACTCATGATTTGAAGACAATGACATGGGAGAAATTCAAGGAAACTTTTATGACAAATACTTTAGCCACGCCTCAAGGACACAAAAAATTGTGGAGTTTTTTTTAGCTTTATCAAACGTGATCCATTGTCAAGTATGTACGGAAGATTGAATCATTGTCACGATTCACAGAACATCTATTTGCTACGAATGAGTTAAAAGTATATCAATTTGTACAAGGCTTGAAGTTGGAGATATATAGAGGCGTGAAAATATATGGTACTCAAGATGTGTCGTATGCAAAGATTGTGTCAAAAGCATTGGGAGTGGAGGAGGCAAAATATCAAGTTACCAAACAAATTCAATCAAGAAGGAAGTTGATGTGCCCCATAGGCCCATTACACGGTCTCAAACCCAAAGTCATAATTTATCTAATTTATGCACTTACACTCTTGTCTCTTTTGCAGGTAATGGATTGTGTGGAGGCTTGGAGAACACCTTGGGAGACTTGAAGTGGGAATCCAAAGCTACGGATGTGGACCAACCAACACACTTAATCACTTGGAAATTCAAGCAAGGAGACCAATTTGCTCACATGGGAATTTGTCTTCCCGAGCCTTAATTGTAACCTTTTATTTCAAACTTATTTTGAGGCAAACATTGGCCTTCTTGTTAAACTTTATTATAAGCATGCATATTAGGCATTTAGGGTTAGATGAATGATAAGTTAGATGATGGAATGGAAGTGGTTCAAAGCAAGTGCATGGAGTGCATGGAAGAGGAGAAATGGGCCTTAAAGAAAAGATATCCATTTTGGCCCAACCTTGAGTGGAGGGGACCACTACCTTTTATCCAAACCATGGGCTGCCACTTGAGGGATTCTTAGAGGTTCTCCAATCAACACAAGGGCAAGGAATGATGACATGGTTATCACACAACCATTGGATCAAGAAAACCAAACTCATCTCGGCCATCCAAGCTATCTTCATGATCCAACGGTTACACCATTTTGAAGACCGCTTTTTTGAATCACATCCAAGCCATCCATAGGTCTATAAAAGCATGGTAATTGGTGATTGTAAGTTTTTTGGACTGATTTTAAGGAGCATGCACGGATTTCCCTTCCATGGTTGAAGGAGTTTGAAGAAACCAATAAGGTTTGCTCGGTTTGCACAAAACCGAGGGGTTGCGCCCCCACCACTCCCTTCTTGCTTGGTAGCTTGCAAGGGTTATATAGCCATCTTCTTCTCCATCTCCTTGGGAGTGGAAAACAGCAAGAAGTGGCCCCAAACCGTGTTCAAGAGTCGAGTTGTCTTCCTTGGAAGCAACTATTGCCAAAGGCTTCAAAATATTACCTATTGGCCGATTTCTTGAAGTTTTGCATATCTTTTCCATCTCAATGAATCAGGACCACGCCTTCCACTATCACACACCTCACTCACTCCACTAACATCATATAAAGTTTCGTTTTCATCTAAGCACATTTGGTCATTCAAGTTCATCTTGCAATTTGTGTTCTTCTCGGCCATTTCTTGCCAATCCGAGGAGCTAACGATCCCCTCTAAGCTCTAAACGTTTTCTTGCAGGTTAGGGCTATATCAGAAGTTCTTGAAAAAGAATTAACATCAGCAGAAAAACAAATGGCAACCCGATACAATGGGATTTTAAAGGTCTGTTGGTGATGAAGAGAAACAAGGAAAGGATAAACGTATTCAAAATTAACAAACTATTACTGGAGAATATGTGAAAACATCTCAAGCTAACCAATGTCCTAAGTGCAAGAAGAACCACTTTGGCGAGTGCAGAGCTGGCACAAGGTAGTATTTTAAAAGCAAGGAATTGGAGCACATGGAGCATTTAAAGATCACATTGGAAATCTTAAAGAGGCATAAGTTATAAGAAAAGTTTTTCAAGTATGAATTTTGGCTAGATGAAGTAAACTTTTTCGGTCATGTCATTTCTAAGGACGACATTATGATGGATCCAGCTAAAATTCAAGCATTCTCGAATTGGCCATAATGAAGAAATATTAGTGAAGTACATAGTTTTCTTGGCTTGGAAGGACACTACAAGAGATTCATTGAATGTTTTTCAAGGATTGCCTTGCCATTAACTAGACTTACTAGAAAGAATGTCACATTTTGGTGGTTTGATAACTTGATGTTCCACAAAGGTCTCCACCAAGGAGGCTAACCGTAAATCTTACTCCGCTTTATTTTGTAGGAAAGTTTGTTTACAAGGGAGCGAGGGAGAGCCTCAACCATAGAGCCATGTGAATATGTCAAGAAGGGCCAAGGCTTATACTTGTTGGAAGCCCAAGGAGAGAGGGCCAATGACGTGCTTCAAAATTGAGGATGGAAAGAACAAAGTTGCCTCAGATTTTAACAATTTTGCCAACAAAAATAGCAAGTTTAAAATAGTATAAGTCGCTGGTCCTTTGAGCTTTAGAGTTGATTTTTGGGCAGTAGCTACTTCCAAGGGTGGGGTAAAGGTGCTTCAAATATCGCAGCAAAAAGCTTCGTGGATCAAAAGGTAGAATGTAAGTGGTGGAGGTTACTAGAAGCTCGGAATATTGCTCCGGCCGAGAAAATAGGTCAACTTGGGAGAGACATAACTCTCTCAATTGAAGTGAAATGGATGTGATTTTCAAGGCAATATCTTTGTCGGGAAGTAAGAAACAACCCCTTAAAATATCTTGCGAAGATTTGGCATGGTTAAAATGTGATGCTTACTAGATCGTAAGCTGTTCAGAGGAAAATGGAAACAACACACATGAAGTATTTCAGCTTCTTGTGAAAGGAAGTTTCAGCACTTGATGCTTGAGAGTTTCTCATACCTTCGCTGGGGTTTCCTACGGAAAGAAAGAATGAGAAGAAAGGTATACAATGAAAGATTCCAATAACACTCACAAATGAAGAAATCAAGAACATCACTTACACTTTGACAAGACTCACCGAAATGATAGTGGCAAGAGAAGATGAACTCCAAGTTGAGAAGAGAACTTTAGCAACAAAATTTGATTCAAAAAGAGCCTCTAATGACTGCTACAAGGAGTTAAGGGTGGTTTATATACCATCCCTTAATTAAAATGAGGGTTACAAAGCTCTAAGGAGAACTTTACCAAAAACACACAAAAAGCAATAAAGCATGTTCGGCCAAAAGAGGTAACCCAAACACTTTTTGGCTTCACCCTAGCAGTTTTGTCCACTTAACCTAAGGTGGTCCCTACCATCAATATGCAAAATAATACATAAATAAATTTGGTACAGCATTTAAATTCAAAACAAACAAACATAAGTAGGATGAATGGCACTTCTAGAATCGGCCATAAGGTGCATGTCTGCCCTAAATTGATCATTGACTAGACCTTCTTGGTGTCTTAAAACTGTACCTAGTATTTGGGCTATCTTTCGACAACTTTAGTTTGGCTCTTCCTTCAAATGGTCATAACCGACAAGCATTAAGTCTACCCAAAGAGTGGTGTTGCAAGTGTAGAAGGCATTTAGTTTGCTTTCCATGCTCATGCTCTAAGGATTAGATTGTTTGCCTTCTTTTTGTTCTTTGAAAGTTCCTTACATTAAAAGTTTGATTTCTCCTTCCAGTTGTCATAAGATTCATGTCATACAAAACAAATAGAGTTGAAATTGTTAATGATTTTCTTTGCTTGGATACTTGTACGAGAGCCACCCTTGGCACATGATATGCCATGGAGGCCAGTGACTCGCTCACAAGTCAAGGTAAGTACACCTAGAAGTGATTCAACTAACAAGTTTAGTAATTTTGCAGGGAATGATATGTTTGCCAACTTGGAGTGGGAGCCAAACCCTCTAGATATGGACAAACCTATGCATGTGCTCTCATAAACAAGAAACCTATGCACACCCACACCTTTACAAATTAAGATGGTTAGATGACAAGGATAACGTTAAGGCTTCCAAACAAGTAACTATTGAGTTCACCATGGGAAAGTATAAAGATTCAGCCCGTTGTGATGTTGTTTCCATGAATGTCAGTCATCTACTTCTGAGTAGACCTTGGAAGTATGACCATAAGTCTTCACACGACGGTTTTACAAACTATTATTCTTTTAAGCTTGGTGGTAGGACAATTAATATGGCACCCTTAACACCTAAGCAAATAGTAAAGACGAAATGGCCAAGAAGAAAGAAAGAGACAAAGCTAACATGTTGATGTCAAGAAAGGAATTGGAAGCGTCTGTATTGAATGGAGAACCTGTAACGCCCCCGAAGCCACCCTGGCTCGGAGCGCTACTTTGCTAGCCAATCTCACGTTAAAATCTAATTTAAAATAAGACTAAACTCACTAATGCCCTTTAATCCTAATCTCTAAGCACCACGACGTTCTTCCCGAAAATTTCGGCAAAGTAACGCCTGAAAATGGCGCCTCCAAAATGCTAAATACCTATACACAATTCAATTCCCAACCAGTCCAGAATACTCTTACATCCAACATACGAAATCTCTAAAATACCAGTATCCCTAAGTGAAGAAAATCCGCAGTATAGGGCGACACGTCACCCTTAACTTAACTATATACAACAACCATACACCTAGCTATACCATAATTGCTACAAACCTTAACCAAACAGAGTTATACACATGCACATCATGTCCACCAACAGACATTTAAAATACTACCAAACTACAAAATCCCACATCTTCCGAAGACCATGGTCGAGACGCCCCGACAGATGCCCGCACCGGCACGCCCCATGCACCACCAACTGCTGCCACGTCCTGACTCACTCGCTTAGCTCACCTGTAACCGCGTCGTTACCTACACCACAGAACACACACGCACACGTAAGCTTACGCTTAGCAAGTAGGGATTAACAAATACGACTAGATAGAATACAAGCTACACACACAACACTGAAAACCTAACACATGCAGTTTCTATCACTCAGTTGTGTTTATTTGCTATTCGTTGTTATTTTAGCCAGTCATCCTTCATAGAGTTCCCCTCGAGGTGCTACACACCAGCACCGTATCCCGACAAGGGACACTAATCCAGATTGTAGTGCCACGTGGGTCCCCGTAGGGCGGTACACGTGCTCAATGCTGCCACGTGGGTCCCCGTAGGGCGGTACACGTGCTCAATGCTGCCACGTGGGTCCTCGTAGGGCGGTACACGTGCTCAATGCTGCCACGTGGGTCCCCGTAGGGCGGTACACGTGCTCCATGCTGCCACGTGGGTCCCCGTAGGGCGGTACACGTGTTCAATGCTGCCACGTGGGTCCCCGTAGGGCGGTACACGTGCTCCATGCTGCCACGTGGGTCCCCGTAGGGCGGTACACGTGCTCAACCAATGCACAACATAAAATAACCCCAACAACCAAACAACACTGAACTAACAACACCAAACAACTCATTACTCAAACAACAAACAACAACTAACCAATAATGCTTAACTAACAAAGAAGACAACCAAACGACAAACAACAAACGACCAATATTCAAATCCCAACAACAACCAAGAATTTCATTGCCACACGACTTAATACCAAACAAAACAACTAACCAAGTAATACAAAGCAAAGCTACCAACTCACAATTCAAACAAAGTAAAGCGGCCAACTCACCATTTAAACAAAACAAAGCAGCCAACTCAGAAATACTTAACCAGACCAGAACAAAGTAAAGAAATCAACCATCAACAATGCTTGACCAACAAGAAGACAATCAAACACCAAACAATAAATAAATCCTACCGTTCCGTGGTGTAGGCCCAAAGGCTAAACAAACGTCCTCTACTTACCTGGTGTCCTAGCTCGCTGAGGCTACTCGGTTACCTGTCCACCTACGGCTCGACCTACGACAAATATTCAATTTTATTAAAATCAAGCCTACAATCACCAATTACTTTCAAACAACTATTTCTAGCCTAATCCAACTAAAATCTAAGTAAACGGGCCACTAATTTGGGTTCGGTAAAAACCGACCCGAAACTTCAAACGTGCATAACTTGCACGTCCTTTATCGGAATCGAACGATTCCAGCGGCCACGTACTCCTCTAATAACCTATTTTAACGTGCCAAAGGAATTTTAAAACAAACGAGCGTAGCTAGGTCAATTTGGCAAAACCCGATTCTGCCCTAAACCCAGAAAATCCCCCTTTTCGATTTTCCATCAATTCTCACCCAATTCCTCCCTAATCAATCACTCTCACACCTAATTAACATAAACTAACCAAAATTCAGAGGCTACAGATTTTCCATCAATTCTCACCCAATTCCTCCCTAATCAATCACTCTCACACCTAATTAACATAAACTAACCAAAATTCAGAGGCTACACCTAGAAAAACCGAAATTCCCCAAATTGGAGTTCACTGTTTTTAGCTCCAATCGGTGCCCTCCCTTGCCCGACGATTCACGCCGGTCAAAGCCCAGCCATTTGATGCCGAGACAAGCCAAAAATGGCCGGTGGTCGGAGCCCAAGCTGGCTCGCCATTCACGACCTCAAGCAGAACGAAAACAGGGGAGAAAAGCACCTGTTTCCGATCGGGTCTGGCGCGGAGAAAGCCGAACCGAGCTCTGGCTTCAGCTCGCTGGCTCCTGCACGTCTGAACGGTGGCCGGAGCCGTGGTCGCCGTCGGAGCGAGGTCACTCGCGCTCTCCCTCCTCTCCCCTGCTCCTCGCTCGGCGTCGGGCTCGACAACAGAATGGCGAATGCCATTCTGTTGTTTTATGTTTTATGTTTTTTTTTAAATAATTAATTAATTAATTAATAATAATAATAATAACTTTAATAAAACTAAATTAACTTTAATAACTAAATTCCCATTAAGCCCTTTCAAATTCCGATAAATCTTCTCTCCAATTTTCTATAAAAAAAAAACCCGGGTGTTACAGAACCCCTCACATTAGTTTTGTTTAGAGAGAGGGTAGAGGAGTTAAGAGATATCCCTACTGCAGTCCAGAGTCTTTTGAATAAGTTCTAGGATATATTTCCCGAGGAGTTACCACAAGGCTTACCCCCTATTCGAGGTATTGAGCATCGAATAGATTTACAACCTCGAGTAGTTTTACCCAACCGACCGACTTATAGGATGAACCCTGAGGAAATTAAGGAACTCCAAGGACAAGTTCAAGAATTACTGGAGAAAGGCTATATTAGAGAGTGTATGAGCCCTTGTGCTGTACCCACCCTCCTTGTTTCAAAAAAAGAAGGATCAATGAGAATGTGTGTGGATAGTTGAGCTATCAATCAGATTACCATTAAGTATAGATTTCTCATTCTGCGAGTGGAGGACATGTTAGATGAGCTCAGTGGAGCAACGATCTTTTCGAAGGTAGACCTAAAGAGTGGATACCACCAAATCAGGATGAGAGAAGGCGATGAGTGGAAGACGGCCTTCAAGATCAAGTATTAGTTGTTTGAGTGGATGGTGATTTCATTCAGCCTCTCAAATGCCCCTAGTACGTTTATGCGATTAATGCACCATGTCTTAAAGGATTTGCTTGGTAAGTTTATAGTGGTGTATTTCAATGATATCTTATTCTATAGCCTAGACTTACCCTCGCACCTAGATCACCTAGGTACCCTATTTCAGACCCCTAAGGATGCTAAACTTTCTAGTAACCTTAAGAAATGCTCATTTGCCAAAGAAAAGGTTTACTTCCTTGGACTCATTATTACAAAGAATGGATTGGAAGTGGATGAAGCTCAGATTGAGGCCATTAGGGATTGGCCCACACCCACGGGAATAATGGAAGTGCGTAGCTTCCATGGGTTAGCCTTGTTTTATAGGAGATTCATTAAAGATTTCAGTTCTATTATAACTCTTATCACAGATTATACCAAGAAAGGACAAGAATTCCAATGGACCCCCAACTTGTCAATGGAGTTTCGAACTAATCAAAGAAAACTATGTCATTCACCTGTTTTAGCACTTCCAGATTTTAGTAAAGTTTTTAAAATAGAGAGTGATGCATCTGGAGTGGGCACAGGTGCCGTTCTTATGAAAGAAGGGAAGCCTCTGGCATTTTTCAGTGAAAAACTCAAAGGGGTTGTACTCAATTAATCCACATATTACAAGTAGTTTTATGCAGTCATACGACCCCTTGAGCAATGGCAACATTACGTCCTATCCAAAGAATTTATCATTCACACCGACCACCAAGCCCTAAAACATATCAAGAGTCAGGGCAAGTTAAATAAGCGACACTCTAACTGGGTCGAATTTCTAGAGAGATACCTCTACATCCACAAATACAAGAAAGAAGAGTCCAACATAGTAGCCGATGCATTGTCTAGGAAACGAACTCTTTTGATCAGCCAAACCCTCAAAAGAGCTAGTTCAAAAACCCACAAATACAATGTGTGCTCGGGTATGAATGTGAGTAGCCGAAAATACTCAAAATGAAGGAGATGAAGAAGATGAAATGGAAGATGCTTAAAAGATGAAATGATGGTGAGTGTGTGAAGGTAAAAACCGTGGCAAAAAAGTAGTGAAAAAGATTAATGAAATGGAGTGAAAATCGTGGGTGTGAAGCTTACCCCCTTGGAGGCCTCCCAAGCTATCTCAATGTTAGGCTTGGAAGCAAAGAAGTTTTCCAACAAAAACTTCAACCACATTAGGGAAAGTATCTCCTTCTTCAACTCCTCTTTAAACTCTCAAAGAGAGAAGAATGAAGAAGAAGGTAAGAATTAACAAAGCTACCTTCATGCTTTGTTAACAATGGAGGCAATTTCTCCTCACGGTTTTGGCTTGCAAAACCTAGGCAATATGAACACTTGGTTCAAGAAAACAAACTATATTTAACGATAAATTTGGCAAAGGTTTTTAGCTATTACAAAGACTATGCTATATATAGAGACCTAGGCTAGATTATGGTTTCCATAAATAAGATGTAATGAGAGCCATGGATGACCAAAGGAAAGGAGGGCCAAGATGATGCCAAGTGTCTCTCTCCATGTGCTCCAAATGCTAACTCCCAATGGGCCAAGTCCAAGTGCTCCAAATGCTCCAAATGCCAACTCCTAATGGGCCAAGGAATAGGCCAAGTAATAGCTCATCAATGGGCCAAGTGATGGTCATGTGATAACTCTACAATGGGCCAAGTAGTGGTCACCCCAATCAAGCCACCATACGTGACTAAGTCTAAATGGTGATAAAAGTCTAACTAATGGCATAGAGTTTGCCAAATAAAAGAAAAAATGCTAAAAGTGAATGGAATTGTCTCTCGGAAGACAAATTTTGGCTTCTGATACTCTAGCTAGTGCTCTAATGATTTCTTCATGGTAATTCAAGCTCTTCAATGAGATACTCCATGTCAGAAAGTGAAGGGGGTGATCCATGTCCGTCAAGCAAGCTTTCGTTGTGCAGTCCTCCCATAGATTCATACCTGCAAAAGAGAACATGTAATGAGTAGAGAGAATAAATAAAGTTTGGGCCTTTATCGAATTTTCATTTAATTGGGCCCCTAGGCATGCCATCCTCTCCTAGTGATTTGATGATTTGACCATCAAATCCATTGGTTGGCTTTTTTTTTTATGTTGTTCTCATCCAAATTAGTACCAAAGGTCTCAACTAAACTCGCTAAGACATTAAACTTGAACATGATGAGGGTGTAGTCCTCCATTAAGGTGTAGAGTTGAAATCCTTTCAACCACCAATAGCATTCTTGATATAACTTCCAAATTTTGGGTGGGTGGGTGGTCTTTCCATAGAGTTTGTTGGTAAGGATGGGAAGATAGAATTCAAAAACTACGTAGAATGGCATTTACTGGGTGGTGGAGTGAAGGTTTCAACAGTAGAAAAATCCTACATGTGAGATATATTCATTGTATCGTTTTGACCACTGGCTAGTCCTTTAAAAATGGTGAACCAATCATTATGTAATACCCGGCTTGTACGGATTTGTATATTATATTATATTATGGTATTTTTGTAAATATGTCAAATCAGGTCCGTTGCACGAAAAAAAAGCGTCATTGCGATCCTAACGAATAATAAGAATTTTAAAGAATTTACGAGAATTTTCAGGAGTTATAACGCTGTATTCCGAGTAATTACCTCCATCGTAATGTAAATGGCATTTTAGTAAAAATAGTAAACGAGGTCCGTTTTACGAACGGACAGTTTTAATAAATCTCAAATAATAAGTTGAACCTATTGGTGAATTAAGGAAATTTGGAGAATCCGAATAGTTAGCCGATTGATGAAACGAAGGACGAAACAAATATAAAAACTAAAGAAGGGCAAAAAGGATAAATTGCCAAGTTAATTTTTAATAAAAATCAAATTTCTTCATTCAGCAGAACACTTCTGCGATTTCAATTTTTTCCTCTTTCTTCTGAGGCGATTTCTCTCTCGGCTTCCCTCTCTGCCCGCGGCGATTTCAACGATCCGACCTCCGATCTTTCTTCCGATCGTTCCATTTCCTTCACGTTTCCTCCTCCTCTCGCAACCCTAGGTATGAATCTATCGTTCTAGAGCATTAGTTTTCCATTTCCACTGAAGTTTATCGTTAGGGTTTTTTCGTTAGGGATTGTGTTAAAAACGCGAATTTGGGTTCCAAAATAATAGGTTTATCGTGTTTAAGGATATAAAGGATATACTGAACGTTATTGGACGAATTTAAACCGATTTGTGAAAAAGTTAAAAATTAGAATTTTCGAGATTTCAAGGAAAACTAGTAATTGAGAATTTAGGTGCCGAGTGTAAATTTGCTCGAATAAATAGCTCAATGAATTGGATTAGAACTTTAGAAAGTCTCCTTAGTTACGGTTTTGTAAATTTGGACAATCGATAGCTTAAACTCGTTTTAACGTCGATATTGTATTTTGCTTCAGACAAACAACGCTCGTGGACGGAGCTTGAGCTGCTTTGGACACGAGGTAAGTTCTCGTGATTCTTTTCTGGCCGATTGGCCTACACCGTACATCGAAGTCGTTTCGAGGAGTTTGGAGACGCACTAGTTTATATTGCTTTGGTTGGGTAGTTAGGTTTAATTGTTTTGTAGATTATATTTTACAGTCTTGATGGTATGTATGTTGAGTGTTTAAATTCTGTTATGAACTGTTCATGCATCACACGTTTTAAAGAAAGAGCATGAAAATGAATTTCCGCACGATGTTTTAAAAATAGCGATGTGGCTTGGAGAGGAGCTTGACTTATTGTGGAGACCGATTACGGGTTTGTCACAATACCACATCTATTATGAACTCGCAATGTGGCCTGGAGAGGGTCTTGACCTATTGGGGAGGCACTGCAGGGGCTTGTCACAATACCACATCTATTGCACTCATATGTATGGTCATGCGAGATGGGGCTCAGGACACGGCTGTACGTGTTGTAAGCGTCATCCCCCCTCTTCTAGCTGGAAAGAGTAGTCCGCCCGCTGGATGTGCTCTCTCCGGTTAGGAGGTTGAGATCTCGGTGACACCCACAGAATAAAGTAAAGAAAATGCTGCATTATTTCTGAACTCACACGCATAGCATATAGTTGCATTTATGAGGGCTTAGCTGAGATTTTTATCTCATAGTGTATTGTATGGTGTAGGTGATTACGAGGATACAGGTGAGGATGAGATTCCTCCTCCTGAGGCATGAGTCCAGTTGACGAGGGATGGCTGCGGTGGTGTGCTGGCGCAGTCGAGGCTTACCTGACCCGTGGGGACAGTATGTATAGATTTTGGGGTTTGGGATGTTTTGGATTGATGATTGTATAGACGTTATAGGATGTTTGGTTCTGGTAATTGATAGGTTTATGTTGATGTTTCAAATATTTTGGTTTAAACTGTTAATTAAACGTTATGGAATTGTTTTTGATGGTTTTAGGATGGTTACGGATATGCTCGGTTTTTAGAGCTATCCACGCAGTTGGATTTCGCAAAGTCCGCTGCAAGTTGATTGAGTCTAGAATACATTTTGGTTGAGTTTAAGTTATAAGTCGATTATGGTTATTGATGAGAAATTGGTGAAGAATGTGTGAGGTTGCTCTCTGGAATCGGATTCCAGAGAGTTTTCATTAAGTGTTTTGCTCTTTGGAGATCCAGAGAGCAATTGTAGAGAAAAAGAAATGATAAAGGCAGAAGGAGTGGCGAATGATCGCATGAGGTGTGATCGCTGCATGGTGTGCAGCGATCAATCGCTGCAGCAAGCAGTGATTGGTCGCTGCTAGCTGCAGCAATGCAGCGACTGGTCGCTGCAGCGACTGATCGTTGCCCTCTGGTTTATAGTCGGCTGGACAGTTTTGCCCTCCCTTTAATTATTTGTTTTCTTTAATTGTTTTTATAGTTTTTAATTAATTTATTTAATTTGTTTTAGGTTGTTTTAAATGTTTTAAAACATAGATTCTAATTCCGATTTCGATTCTAGTTTCGATTTCGGTTTAGGTTCCGCCTAGAGTTTATTTAAAGTATTATTAGGATAAAAAAAATAGTATGGATAAATTGGGTACAGTGTTAGGGTCGTGACACATTAACTCTTTGGAATACAATGGACTAATGATCATATTACCGATCCCAAAGATGCTCTCACCACAAAAATTTTCTTGCCTTGATAGGGCAAATGCCAGATTGACTCTTCATTCAAGAGGTAAGGGTTCTCTATTTCATCCACCGCCTCTTCCCAAAGTTCGTTGATTATTATTGAAGGTTGCAGAGCAGATACTACTTCAAAAAGGGGGTTTTGATACCAATTGATGCTGGAGTGTCCTTATGTGGAATAGGCTCTTAACTCATTGTTAAACATCATAAAGGTTTCCTTATTTTTTGCTCCTTTGTGGATTGCTTCGTCTAATGCTAGTTGCTTAGGAGTCATAGGTAGTAATTTAATTGTTCTACCTCCAAACTCCAAAGTGTATTTGTTGAAGAACCCATCATGGGTCACCTTACGGTTGAATTGCCATGGCCGTCCTAATAAAAGATGGCTCGCCTTCAATGGCACTACATCGCAAAGGACCGAGTCCTTATACTCACCAATGGTGAAATCAATGATTATTTGTTCGCTCACCTTTATGTCATTTCTATCATTCAACCATTTCAGCTTGTATGGTTGAGGGTGTTCGGCCGTTTTCAAGCCTAGCTTGTTGACCATTTCTTGCGAAGCAATATTCACGCAACTTCCACCATCAATTATAAAAGAACACACTTTGTCCTTAACTGCACAACAACTATGAAAAATATTTTCCCTTTGGTAGTCCTCTATTGTATCCTTGGTTAGAAGTGCTCGTCAAATTACTAAGAGTAGAGTTCCGTCTTGAGGTGGACAACCATCGCCATCAGTGCCACTCTCCTCTTTGATCTCCTAATCTATTTCTATGTCCTACTGACCATCGTCGTCCTCGCTTTCCCACTCGCCAGTGGATTTCTTTGTCACCATTACTCTTCTATTAGGGCACTCTTTGGCATAATGGCCTTTTCCCAAACATCTGTAGCATTGGAATTCTCATGCCTTTTGAGTAGTAGGGTTGTTGATCTCTTGGTGATCTCGAGGATCTTGTTGATGATTTCTTCCATGGGAGCGTTGCATCCTTCGTTGGATTGGGGTTTCTAGGGAGGTGTCCCTATGAGGATTGTGTGTCCTTTTTTCATGGGATTGATTGAATCTTTAGTCCATGTCTTCAACTCGTTGGGTTAGGGAAGTCACCACTTTAATCAAGCCTTCGATTTGACCTTGCATGCTTGATTCACCCTCGTGATGGGTGGAGGACTCGGTAGATGGAACTTCCTTACCACAAGTGTTGTCCATGTTTTGAATGATTTCTCGAATAGTTCCGCTCCTTATCTTAACCATTTATGTGTTAGAAAGGGATAATTAAGTTAAGTGTTTAAGCACTTAAAGTTTATGGTATAAAAGGTGTAAGCTTTAAGTCTTAGGAAAAATGGAGGAAAATTGTAATTTTGATTTTTTTTTTTTTAATTAAATTTGATGACTTTAAAGGGGATTAAGGGAAATGATTATCTACATAAGATATTAGGAACACTTAATTAAACTAAAAGGCAATAAAAAGACTAGAATTAAAACAAAGCAAAAAACACAACAATTAATAAGCACAATTCCAAATGTTGTTGATTAGATCTTTAACATAATAAGTTTCTACGTACGGATTTGTTTGGTTACATGTTCTTCTAGTGATAAAGAGTATTTTTAAAATAACAGCAGCTAGTTTAACAACAATGGAAATACACCGTAGTTAACAAAAAGGTAAGTTCTGGTGCATAAAGATTGTGTTGTAAACTTTTACCCACGGAGCACTACCACCAAACAAATCCAGCAAGGCATTTCTGCGGATTGGTAACCACGTAGCCACAGAATTTCCAGCAAATAATATAATGATAATAGTAGTTTAAATTAGTACTGGTTGAAGAGCATCCGTTGGCTTTTAATTTTCAAAACAGCATTCATTAAATTTCAATACACTTTGCATGCATGCTGAGGTTCTATGTTAGACTTTTGAAACAATTCACTACTAAAGCTTCAGTTATGAGTATTCAAATTAACAGCCAATCAATAACAATGAAAACGTGCTGTAGTTGAAAACAATTACAGATTCAAATATTATGTGCTGTAAAATTTGTTACCCATGAACTGACTCTGCATACCCTTAAGCCGACAATAATCAGGATAATATAGTCACCCAAGTATTCTGCAGAGCGGCTAACAACGACGCTAACATAACCAGTACCCACGAAGCACTACTTCCATACAGTACCAGCTTTGAAATTTAAAAAGAGTAGAATCTGCAGAACAGGATCCATGTAGCCTTCTAGCAACGTAGCAGCTTGCCCAATATTCTGCAGGGCAGTAAGTAGCCAATACCCGAACGCAAACCAGCAATGCCTAACCCCGATGGAAAACCCTTTATGTAAAACCCAAAAAATTCTGATAACGTGCGTAGCCCTAGTTTAGGTTACATCATGCATGGTTCAAGTTACTTTAGAGTTGTCCTAAGTTATAGAATAGAAAGTGAGAATGGAAGAGAAGGAAGAGTGGTGGATTGGTTGAAAAGTCAAAATGATTAAGGAAAATTGAAAAGTCAAAGAATTATGAACCAATAGGAATGAAAAGTGTATATAGTGGGAAAGGGGACATGGAAGCTTCACGTTGGTGGTTATTAAAGAAGAAAAGAAGGTGGGTTAAATTATAAAAGAAGAAAATTGTAGGGTAAAAACAAAAAGGTAAACAATTTGTTTGGTTAAAAAGACAATTTTGGTTCATTTCTTCATCTTCATCCACAAAAACCCTTGGCCTCCATTGTTGATGTTCTAAGCTCTCCCTTGGTGAAGGAACTAGCAAGGTTGGTGAATAAATTGATTGGGTTTTGTTATTTATATCTTTTAGGGTTAGTTTGTGGTGTTTTAGGTTAGTTTTGTTGGTTTTGGTTAGGGTTTGGAAAACCCTAACCATGGGGTCCAAAAAATTGGTTCCTTTGGTTAGTTTTCTCTCTAGATTTAGTGTTTTAAATGTTAGAGGAATTATTTTAGGTGGTTTATGGAGTTAGAATGGTGATTTGGTGGAAGTTGTGAAAAACCGGTTTTTAGAGCAAAGGGGGCCGGTTCTGTTTTTGCATTTTCGACTTTGCCAATGTGTTTGGTTGGTTAATTTAAGTGTTTCAATGGATAGTAGACGTGTAGAGGTTTACAGATTGAGGTGGCACGTCAAAATCCGTTGGAAAACAAATAAGTTATGGCCGTTCAAAGTTGGACGGTAGAAAATGTGAGGAAAATCAGGGTTTTAGAGTTTTGTTGTGAGTGAGATTGATTTGTTGGTAGTTTGGTTTAGTTAGTTTCTTTAGAATCCCCTAGTGTGTTACTAAGTTAATTTTTCTTATTTGTTAGGTAATTGCACGAGTAATTTAGCGGCACGAAGTGACAGAACTTTTCTTGAGCAATCAGGTAAGTAGTGGATAGCTTGTGTTTTGCCTTCGGGCCTACACCATGGAACGGTAGGGAATTGTTTGCTTGGTTGTCTTGTTTTGTTTCGTGTGACATGCATCATGGTTTTCAAACTACGAAATACGTGTTTTGAGCATGGTTTGCAAATTTTGAAAATGGAATGTAAGATAAGAAAATTTATATGCAACTCGGCCTCAGTAGAATAGCCTCGTCGGGCAAGTGGCTCGGTGTAGCACCCCGAGAGGGATCCTACGAGAGATGCTATACTAAATTACGTAATGTGTCGTGAGTATGAATGCCTCGACCTGCTCGTGCTGAAAAGCACACTGGAGATTCTGAATGCCTCGACCTGTTCGTGCTGGAAAGCACACT
This sequence comes from Begonia masoniana, assembly GCA_022432975.1. Classification (NCBI taxonomy): domain Eukaryota; kingdom Viridiplantae; phylum Streptophyta; class Magnoliopsida; order Cucurbitales; family Begoniaceae; genus Begonia; species Begonia masoniana. The sequence continues at coordinate 21,502,971 of CM039505.1, read as the reverse complement.
GGGGATTCTGAGTACCTTGACCTGCTCGTGCCGGAAGGCACACTGGGGATTCTACGATCGACGAAGGAGGAGATTCGGTATAGGCCGTCCCGGATTGTTTAGGATGTGTGCCTCCGATCTTGCTCCGTGGGTCAAGGTGTGGCCGTCCTGAATTGTGTTGGGGCGTGTGCCTACTTGATTCACATGCAAGTGAAAGATAAATGCAACAAGAATGAAATGAAAACAACAGAGTGTGTAGAAACTGCATGTTAGGGTTGAGTTGAGCGTGCATTGGTTTAACGTGCTTACTCCCTACTTACTAAGCATTAGGCTTACCCTTTTGTGTTCTGTTGTGTAGGTGACGAGATTTACCCAGGTGAGGTCGATGAGGGAGCACAGGTTTAGGCTACAGTCGGAGGGGTACGGGGCACGCCAGTGCAGGCTATTGTCGGGGCGTCTCGGCCATCGTCTTCCGAGGGTTATGGGGGAGTTTTGGTATTTTGTCTTGTAAATATTTTCCTAGCTATTTTGGGATGTTGTGAATATGGTTCGTAGATTGTTTTAGAAATGGTTTGAATAGTCTTGACAATAGTTTAAATTGCATATTTTGGTTTTTTTGGAAATTTTAGGCGTTATGTCACTTGTTTTGGTTTTAAAACAAATGACGTCGGGTTTAGTTTCTCTATTTTTCTTTATTATCGTTTTAAGTCAGCTTTTCAAGATTTTTACGGGACACGGAGTTAAGGGTGTCCGAATCGTGTGGTAAAAATTTTAGAATTTTTAGAGGTGTTTGGCTCGATGAAAAATGAAGAAAAGTAAGGAAAGTTAAAAAAAAGATGAAAAAATGACATTTTTGGCCGAAAAAACCCAAGGAGGCCCGATCGATCGGGCGCTGGGCGTGCAAGCGCGCGCCCAGCGCGCACCCAGCACCATGATTTTTTTAAAAAAAATTTAAATTTCCTATTTCTACTATGTTTTGACCCGACCTTTTCCGACGTATTTTAAACGTATTTTAAACGTATTTTACGCACGTTTTTCAACATTTTTCAAGGATTCAAAAAACCCAAAAAACGAGTCAAAATTTTATCGAAAATTATTTTAAACGTCGTTTTAAAGACGGTTTGGGTTAGCAAAGTAGTGCACCGAGCCGGGGCGGATTCGGGAGCATTACTCTTTAACAACCATAATGTTAAACAAAAAACATAATTATCAACTAAGTATTTGAACGAAAATGAGTTAGCAGCAAAACGAAAACAACTAGCTTAGTAACGACCCAAAGCGATTTGAATGGGTTTTGAGTGATGTGTGACAAAATTTTTTCCATTCGGTTTTTGAAAAGAAGTTGCAGCTTTGTTTTTCCAGAGAAGTGCACGATTTTTTTTTATGAAGGCGCTCAGGGGAAGCTTCCTTAAGCTCTGATACCACTTGATGAGCCAAACCCTCAAAAGAGCTAGCTCAAAAACCCACAAATACAATGTGTGCTCGGGTATGAATGTGAGTGACCAAAAATGCTCAAAATGAAGGAGATGAAGTAGATGAAATGGAAGATTCTTAAAAGATGAAATGAAGGTGAAATGAAGGTGAGAGTGTGTAGGTGAAAATCGTGGCAAAAAAGTAGTGAAAAAGATAAATGAAATGGAGTGAAAATCGTGGGTGTGAAGCTTACCCCCTTGGAAGCCTCCCAAGCTATCTCAATATTAGGCTTGGAAGCAAAGAAGTTTTCCAAAGAAAACTTCAACCACCTTAGGGAAGGTATCTACTTCTTCAACTCCTCTTTAAACTCTCAAAGAGAGAAGGATGAAAAAGAAGATAAGAATTAACAAAGCTACCTTCAAGCTTTGTTAACAATGAAGGCAATTTCTCCTCATGGTTTTGGCTTGCAAAACCAAGGCAATATGAACACTTGGTTTAAGAAAACAAACCATATTCAATGATAAATTTGGCAAAGGTTTTTAGCCATTACAAAGAGCAAGCTATATATAGAGACATATGCTAGATTAGGGTTTCTGTAGCACCCGGTTCTATTAAACCAATTTCTATTCTGTTATTTAATAGTAAGCATGTTGTGGAGAAAATTGAGGAAAGTATTAATTAGGTTAATGAGTGTCTAAGTAAGGGCATAGTGGTAAATTGAGAACTTATAATGGATAACCTATTTGTAATACCCGGCTTTTCGGGATATTAATATTTTAATATAAATGGTATTCTTGTAAATATGTCAAATCGAGCCCGTTTTGCGAACAGAGGGTTTCGTTGGGATCCTAATTATTAATAGTAATTTTAAGAAAATTATGAGAATTTTCGGAGTAATAATGCTATATTCCGAGTAATTACCTCAATCGTAACGTAAAAGACGTTTTAGTAAAAATAGTAAACGGGGTCCGAATTGCGAACGGACAGTTTTATTGGGACCCAAATAATAAGTTGGACTTATTGGTGAAATAAGGAGATTTGGTGAAACTGAATAGTGAGCCGATTAACGAAATGAATGACGAAACGAATATAAAATCAAAGTAAGGGCAAAATGGTAATTTGCCAAAGTAATTTTATAAAATAACCTAAAACACTCTTCTCCCTCGTTTCCTTCTCTTCTCGCGAAAACAAGAGAGCCTTCTCTCTGTTCTCCAACGGCGATCCCTAATGGCCGACGCCCGTTTCTCCTCCGATCAACGCCCTAGGTACGAATCTATGATTTCGGAGCATTAGCTTTCAGTTTTAACGAAGTTAGGATGTTAGGGTTTCGTTAGGATTTATGTCGAAAACGAGAGTTAGGGTTTAAAATCGATAAGTTAGCTAAGTTTATGAATATATTGAACGTATGCAGCGTTATTGGAGGGAGTTTGATTTATTTGTGAAAAGTGTTAAAGTTTGAGAATTTTCGGGTTTTTGGAGAAAACTCGTTAATTGTTGTTTCGAGGTATCAAGCGTGAATTGTTCGTCGATATGCCTCGATTAATTAAGTGAGAAGCTTTAGAGAATTCTTTAGTTAAGGTATTGATAAATTTGGACGTTTAGAAGTTTAAACTCATTGTAACAATAATCGTTGTGAATCGCCGTAGGTGAACGACGCTCGTGGACGGAGCTAGAATTTCAACGGACGTCAGGTAAGTCTCCGCGACTTGTTTGGCCGATTGGCCTACACCATAGGATCTTTTGTTGTTCGAGGAAATTGGAGAATTGTTTGTTTAAATGCTTTGGTTGGGTAGTTAGGACTAGTTCTTTTGTAGGTTATGCCTGAGTGTCTTGATGGTACGTATGATGATTGATATGTTATGTTTATATCTGTTCATGCATCATAGTTTTAAAAAACGTCATGAAAATGAATTTACGCATAGTTTTCATGAAAAAGAAATGCACGTAAAGGCAAGTAAAGTATCATGTAAACAACCCTCTGTATGTGGTTATCGGGGTGAGGTTCAGACCCGGCGTTCCGTGGTGAGCGGGTTTTCCTCCCTTCAGATGGTGTGGGCTGTCTAACCGCTTGACGGGCCCTAACCATCTGCCGAGTGAATAGACTTCGGTAACCAAAAGAATGTCATGGTGAGAATGAATGAATGAAAGAATGAAAGAATGAATGAAATGCATGAGTGACGGTGTTATAAAAAAAAACTGCATAAACATGTTCATGCATAAGCATTCACGTAGACTTACTGAGCCTTAAGCTCACGACTTATATTTATGGTGTAGGTGACCTCTACACAGGTGAGGATGAGATCCCTCCACCCGAGGCATGAACGGTTGAAGAAAGATGGCCAGTGGGAGTGTGCTGGGCAGTCGGTGGGCAATTTGACCCGTGGGGGATGTAGGTATATGATTTGGGGAACGTGATATGAATTGTATAGCTGAATTATATTAGGATGCTTGGATTTGGTTAGTTAATAGATTAATGTTTTGACGTTTTGAAACCTGTTTTATAAACTGTTTGGTAAATTTTAAATAGGAGGAAACGTCTGGTTTTTAAATGGATCCACGCTATTTATTTTTATGAAAGTTTATTACGTTTTAATCACGTTCTAGTGCAGGTTTTATGTTGTCTATACTTGGTGGATGAGGAAATAAGAAATGAATGATGTTACGTTAAAGTTTAATGGAAAAATGTGTAGAAGTAGACTTGTGAATGGAGGAGAAATGGTGAGGGAAGTGATGGTTGCTCTCTGGAATTCGGATTCCAGAGAGCACTTGTATAGAAAAAGAAAAAGAAAAACAGAGATGGGGAGAGATGTAGCGATCGATCTCTGCTGAGGGCATGGCTATCTCTGCTGAGGCGCATGGCCTCAGCGATCGATCTCTGCTGAGGCGCATGGCCTCAGCGATCGATCTCTGCTGAGGCGCATGGCCTCAGCGATCGATCTCTGCTGAGGCGCATGGCCTCAGCGATCGATCTCTGCTGAGGCGCATGGCCTCAGCGATCGATCTCTGCTGAGGCGCATGGCCTCAGCGATCGATCTCTGCTGAGGCGCATGGCCTCAGCGATCGATCTCTGCTGAGGCGCATGGCCTCAGCGATCGATCTCTGCTGAGGCGCATGGCCTCAGCGATCGATCTCTGCTGAGGCGCATGGCCTCAGCGATCGATCTCTGCTGAGGCGCATGGCCTCAGCGATCGATCTCTGCTGAGGCGCATGGCCTCAGCGATCGATCTCTGCTGAGGCGCATGGCCTCAGCGATCGATCTCTGCTGAGGCGCATGGCCTCAGCGATCGATCTCTGCTGAGGCGCATGGCCTCAGCGATCGATCTCTGCTGAGGCGCATGGCCTCAGCGATCGATCTCTGCTGAGGCGCATGGCCTCAGCGATCGATCTCTGCTGAGGCGCATGGCCTCAGCGATCGATCTCTGCTGAGGCGCATGGCCTCAGCGATCGATCTCTGCTGAGGCGCATGGCCTCAGCGATCGATCTCTGCTGAGGCGCATGGCCTCAGCGATCGATCTCTGCTGAGGCGCATGGCCTCAGCGATCGATCTCTGCTGAGGCGCATGGCCTCAGCGATCGATCTCTGCTGAGGCGCATGGCCTCAGCGATCGATCTCTGCTGAGGCGCATGGCCTCAGCGATCGATCTCTGCTGAGGCGCATGGCCTCAGCGATCGATCTCTGCTGAGGCGCATGGCCTCAGCGATCGATCTCTGCTGAGGCGCATGGCCTCAGCGATCGATCTCTGCTGAGGCGCATGGCCTCAGCGATCGATCTCTGCTGAGGCGCATGGCCTCAGCGATCGATCTCTGCTGAGGCGCATGGCCTCAGCGATCGATCTCTGCTGAGGCGCATGGCCTCAGCGATCGATCTCTGCTGAGGCGCATGGCCTCAGCGATCGATCTCTGCTGAGGCGCATGGCCTCAGCGATCGATCTCTGCTGAGGCGCATGGCCTCAGCGATCGATCTCTGCTGAGGCGCATGGCCTCAGCGATCGATCTCTGCTGAGGCGCATGGCCTCAGCGATCGATCTCTGCTGAGGCGCATGGCCTCAGCGATCGATCTCTGCTGAGGCGCATGGCCTCAGCGATCGATCTCTGCTGAGGCGCATGGCCTCAGCGATCGATCTCTGCTGAGGCGCATGGCCTCAGCGATCGATCTCTGCTGAGGCGCATGGCCTCAGCGATCGATCTCTGCTGAGGCGCATGGCCTCAGCGATCGATCTCTGCTGAGGCGCATGGCCTCAGCGATCGATCTCTGCTGAGGCGCATGGCCTCAGCGATCGATCTCTGCTGAGGCGCATGGCCTCAGCGATCGATCTCTGCTGAGGCGCATGGCCTCAGCGATGTTTCTTTAATATTTATTAATGTTTTAAGTTTAATTTAAATTAGTTTTAAGTTTAACTAAAAGGGTTTAAAGAAATAGGTTTACACGATTTTAATTCCAATTTGAATTCCGCTTCAGTTTAGGTTCAAAGTTTATGATAAGGGTAAAAAAAAAAAAAAAAAAAGTACGGGTAATTGAGTATAGTATTAGGGTCGTTACACTATTTAAGGAAAGAGGCTTTGTGACTAAATGCACTGTAGCCGCCACTCTTTCCCTACTCTCCTCTCTCGGTATTCAGCTCAAACAGCAGAGCTCTCTAGGCGATTCTTCCATCCGATTTTCTCCAAACTAGGTGAGTTCTATTTCAATTCCTTGCTGCATTGGTAACTATCGATGATTTGGGGAGTGGATGAATGTGAGTTTCATGAATGCTGTGAGCGAACTAGTTCGGGTTTTGTAGTAATCGGAGATGTATAACGAACTAAGCTCCTAAACTAGTTTCCTTAGGCTTCTGGATAGTGTAGAATGAGGTTTAATAAAATCTAATCGATAATCTGCCCATGGTTTTAGGTTGAGTAAGCTCCCAAAGTAGTTTGCAACACCGAGCATTTCCAGGAGAGCCAGTGTCTTCGGGCCTACATCACAAAACAGTAAGATTATGTATCGTGTGAATGAGTTTGTATGTCATGCATTATGTTTTCTTTTAAAAAATTATGAAAATGAATTTCCATGTAAGGAATGATAAGGCGTGAGCTGAATATGACAGACAAACTATTAAGGGAACTAATCAACCCCTTAACTTATGAAGGGATTTATAACATTGGGAGGATTGATCCCACTCCCAAGGGAACTGAGGGATCAGATCAGCTATTAAGGGAATTCATCAGCCCCTTAATCGAGTAGAGGATGTATAACATTGGGAGGATTGATCCCACTCCCAAGGGAACCGAGGGATTAGATTAGTTTATGAATGAATGTGAAAGCAAATGAGATGAGAAAGTAGAAATTTCATGTTTAGGAATTTATGTTTCAGCATTTCATTTCATTACTGCTTTACTTACTTAGCATTAGGCTAATAGATGAGTTTTGTGATGTAGGTGTTGAGGATACTGCAGGTGATTTTCCTGAGTGCACAGATGAATAGATGAGGTTGGAGGAGTACATTCATGTTTCGGCCTGGTAAACTGATGAGGTGGATTAACTGGTGTCAGTGGATGGAAAAGTTTAGTGAACCATGATTCAATTTGAGTATGTCGAGAGTTCTTATGAAAATGGTAGTTTTAATGTTTTGAAATACATTTGAGACCTTTCTGATATTAATACTCTGTTGGCTTTAAAAGTAGTTTCTACCAAATTCTGGAGTAATATACGGATTTAAGTAGTTTTGAATGTTCTTTTGCAAATGCTCAAATTCTTTTGGTAGTCAGAGCTTTCCCTGTGTAGAGAGAAAATGCTCGATGAGCTGCTATATAAAGTTGTTGTTCTGTTGACTATCGGAAGATGTCTTCAGTAAAGTCATTGGATGATGTCTTCAGTAAAGCCATCGGATGATGTCTTCAGTAAAGCCATCGGATGATGTATTCAGTAAAGCCATCAGAAGATATAAGTAGAAAATTTGTCGTTTTGTAACTGGATGATGTCGAGTATTTTATCCATCGGATGATGAAGGTAAAAGTCTTTTGTCGTTTTGAAACCAGATGATGTCGAGTATTTTATCTACCGGAAGATGTGAGTAAGTATAGTTGTCGTTTTGCGATCGGCTGAAGTTGGAAGAGTGATTCTTCCGGCTGACGTCATCGGCTGAAGTTGGAAGAGTGATTCTTCCGGCTGACGTCATCAGTGGAAGTCCTCCGTTTTGTTTCTGCCCATTTTCGTTGACTCTGATCAGCGGATGATGTGGTTGACTTTTATGATCTTCAAGCATTTCATACTTAAGCTTTCATCTCTTCTAGCCGAATTATTTCTCAATATTTTAACCGATTCTTTTAAAATTATTTTATAGTTTGTTTAACTCTATTTTCGTTCAAAAAAAAAAATTTCCGCTACTAGTTTTAAAATTTTGAGGCTTTAGCAAATGTCAAAATTTTGATTTTTGAGCGAAGATTTTTTTAGAAATTAGTCAAATTTTCTTAGTCATGTTCTGTGTTATGTGTAACGAACTGAGTTTAGAAAACTCGGGGCGTTACAGTTTCCATAAGTAAGATGTAATGAGAGCCATGGATGACCAAAGGAGGGGAGGGCCGAGATGATGCCAAGTGTCTCCCTCCATGTGCTCCAAATGCTAACTCCCAATGGGCCAAGTCCAAGTGTTCCAAATGCTTCAAATACCAACTACCAATGGGCTAAGGAATGATGGGCCAAGTGGTGGTCACCCCAATCAAGCCACCATACGTGACTATGTCTAAATGGTGATAAAAGCCTAACTAACGGCATAGAGTTTGCCAAATAAAATAAAAAATGCTAAAATTACATGAAGTTTCTCCCAGAAGACAAATTTCAGGCTTCTGATACTCCAACTGGTGCTCTAATGATTTCTTCATGGTAATCCGAGCTCTCCATGGAGGTATTCCATGTCAGAAGGTGAAGGGGGTGATCCATGTCATCAAGCAAGCTTTCCATGTGCATTCCTCCCATATATTCATACCTGCAAAAGAGAACACGCAATGAGTGGAGAGAATAAATAAAGTTTGGGCCTTTATTGGATTTTCATGTGATTTAGCCCCTGGGCATGTCATCTTTTGACTGAACTTGGAACAAGATTCTTTGGTTTTGAATGGATCAAAGCAAGCTATGAGTTGGATCTAGATTTTGGCCCTTACTATCTTAAATGTAAGGACAAGGCTGAAGGAGACCACCATATTAGAGATGGATGCTTACTAAAAGGCAGCAAGTTGTGTATTCCCCATGGTAGTTTGAGGAATTGCCTAATCAAAGAAGCTCACAGTGGAGGCTTGTCCAGACATTTCGGAGTAAAGAAAACCCTCCACATACTTAAGGAACATTTTTTTGGCCTAATCTCGCATGTGATATCCATCGGTTACTGGAGCGATGTATGGTGTGTAAGAAAGCTAAAAGTAAGGTCTTACCTCATGGGTTATATCTACCTCTATCAGTACCAACATCCTTGGGTAGAAATTAGCATGGATTTCGTTTTAGGACTCCCTCGCATGGCTAGGGCTAAGAATTCTATCATGGTAGTCGTAGATCGTTTTTCTAAGATGACTCATTTTATCGCTTGCCATAAAACCGACGATTCCATCTTCAATTCCGACCTTTTTTTTAAAGAGATAGTTAGATTGCATGGGATACCGCAATCTATAGTATCGATCCGACACACAAAATTCTTAAGTACATTTTGGAGAACCTTATGGAAGAAGGTGGGAACCAAACTTCTATTCAGTACTTCCTTCCATTCTCAAACAGATGGCCAAAGTGAAGTAGTCAATCGTACCCTCGGGTCCCTCTTAAGGACTTGTGTGGGAGAGAAATTGTCAGATTGGGATCTCAAGCTCCCACAATTAGAGTTTGCTTATAATAGGAGTCCACTTCACCACTCAAAAGACTCCATTCGAAGTTGCCTATGGATTCAATCCTCGTACTCCCTTGGACCCCACACCCCTACCTATGAAGGACCTCACAAACCCCGTTGGAGCTGATAAAGCAAAGCAAATCAAAGAGTTGCAAGAAAAGGTCTGCAGAACCAAAAAAGGCAAATGAGAAGTATACGAAGCAGGCAAACAGAGGACGAAAAAAGTGTTTTCCCCATCAATGTCGATCCAAACTCCTTCCAAAGGCCGATTGTCCCTTTAAGATTTTAGAGCGTATTAACAACAAAGAATATAAGTTAGAATTACCAGGCGAATATGAAGTGTCTGCGACTTTTAATGTGCAAGATCTTTCCCTGTATGCTGGCGAAAAAGATGATCTCGAGCAGGATGAATCCCTAGATTTGAGGTCAAATCCTCAATCACCCGGAGAGGATGATACATCACAGAGGCCAGTGACTCGTTCACAAGCCAAGGTAAGTACACCTATAAGTGATTCCACTAACAAGTTTGCTAATTTTGCAAGGAATGATATGTTTGCAAACTTGGAGTAGGAGCCAAACCCTCTAGATATAGACAAACCTATGCATGTGCTCTCATGGGAATGGCTTTCGGATTCTCGACACGTCGAAAAGGGAATTTGTCTTCTCAAAAGCATCTCATTGTAACCTCATTTTTTATGTTTAGCAAACAACGGCCTTTATTGTATTTTGTTGGCAAACATTGGCCTTTTGTCTTTAATTTTTTTCATGCATCATATAGAATTATAGGTGCTGGACTTATCAAGGTAATTTGCAAAGAAGAAGGCTTAGATCAGCTTGCGTGAAGGTCGACGCGTGCATGGGAAGCTCTCCTTGCCAAAGATCCATGGATGCATCAACTTGACCAACAATGGAGGCACACATGGATCAATGACATGGCCATAATCAAGGGCTGGATGTATCACCTCTAGAACCTTCCATTTAGCCCCAGCAAGTAGTAGCCAACCATCCAATAAGAAGGTCACGCTATCCTTGCAAGTACGTACGGCACGCGCACTCGCCGAGTGCCCCTTTCAAACGGTTAGCTCTTTTCAGCCGCTTTCTCCTTCAACTTTTCCAACCAGAAAACCCTAGAACTTAGGTCATATTTAAGCAAAGTTTTTAGGATTGTAAATCAATTTTTGGTTAAACAAAATCGGCACTTTTCCCTCTCAAAACTTGAAAAGCCCCGAGCTACCTTGTTTTGAACCTCGATAAGCCTTACTGAGCATAGTAGTCCTCCATTGTCTTCAAGTTCTTTGGTTGCTTGTGGACTCTTAAAGACACCTCTCCTCTCCTCCCTTTTGAGGTTGGAACCATAGTAGGAAGGTGGTAAACCTGGCCTTGAGTTGGAGCATTTCTTCTCGGAGGAATCTTTATCTGAAGGTACTAGAAGTGACCTTTTGGACAAGCCAAGGTTGTTCTTGCACTACTCTCTCATCCGAGTGACTTTTCCTTTGAAAATTTAAGGAACTCTCCCTCACGCGTCAGGTAAGTTTCCTGTAAATTTTTGTGGTATTTGAGTAAGTATTGGCCGAGTTCTACTGCATCTTATTGGAGTTTCTTTTCGGATTGAGCCGAGAAGGAACCATTCCTATTGTTGTTGGTTTAACTTGTTTTTGCAGGGCTGCATCATGTCAGCACATCAACCAATGAAGTAGAGCTCGCGGCTACCTAGCTTCTTACTTGGCTGCCTAATCATCTCTTGTGGGAGCTTTTGAAAACAAATTCTCTTGGGCATATCTTTATCATGTTTTTTTTATGCTATTTTCGTATTGGACTATATTTATGTTGTTTTATTTCATTTTGGGCAACATATTTTGTAACTTTCACTAGGCTTTATCCTAATGGGCCAAGTGAGTATATGTATTGATAAGCTTCACCTATGGCAACTTGTGATAAGCACTAGTTCTTTTCTGATCAACAATTGTGTTATCCCAAAATCCTCAGATTCCAAGCAGTATAACATGTTCAATTTAAGGCCAAATACTTTGAAAATTTAACAGAGTCTTACCAACAATATTAATTAGAAGCCCTTAAATTTTAGGGGCAAATTCCTTGTCTAGCCGAATATATAGTCGAATCAATACACAGGTCTGCTTGGTCCATTTCTGTTATTGGACACGAAAATAGACCAACTTTAATAGTGCACAACTCTTGCTAGAAAAATTCAAAAGGCTTAAAATTTTAAATGAAGCATGCTGAGGGTGTGAGTGAAAGCTCTGAAAATTTCAAACGTTGGTTCTTCGTAGATGAAAATTTATGGATGGAAACTCGCTGCTGGTCTGAGAAGGTTATAAGTTGCACCTTTCAGTCTTGTCTCCTTTCAAGCGAGGAAGCTCTCCAACAAACCAAGAAAAGAGAGTTTTGAATACTACCTTACCCTGAATTTCCACACTTGAAAGAGTGGAGAAGCTAGCAATAAAGAGGAACACCTTAGCTCACAACAAAGTGCACTCGAGTAGTAACCTTCTTTTCGAATTTGCTCACGAAAATGAAGAAAAGGGGATGAAGCAAAATGCTTTGGTTTTCTTATCAAATTCAACTGAGTCTTAAATAAGTAAAGGATGGGTATTATACCTCATCCCTTCAGCCAACTAGGGCTTCAGCAGCAGCCACAAAGTGACTAGCCAAAAATGGAAAACTCGGCCAAAAGGGGATAGCAGAGTACCACCTTGTATGGCCACTTTTGGCAAAGCCAACTACCACCTATCCTAAACCCATTTCCTCTGAAAATTCAAAAGATAAAAACAGCCCACAAGTTTCGGCTAAACTAAGAGCTAACACAAGTCAATAAAAAAAGACAAACGAGAGAATGGCTGATTACAAAATTGACATTAGGGAAGACAAATTCCTCCTTCTTCAAGACATGGCCGAGGACAATGATTCCATGATAGTGAGTGGAAAGGCCTTTCCATATCTTGAGTGTTAGGTTCCCACTCCAATTGCTCCAAGGGTATTCCACCTACAAATAGAGAAGAATTGTTAGAAAAAGAGGTCTCAACCAAGGCTTTGGCACGAGACTTAGTGGTAGCTCCTCGTGGCATATCATGTATGTATGCGTGTGTTTGAAATTTGGATCATCGCCCTTGGATTAAACTTAGAGCTTGGAATTTATGGAAACTTGGAAGGGAAACAAACATAAAGTGAAAGGAGTAGCTAAGCATATGGTATACTTGGAATCCACTAAGGAAGTCGAACCAACGATCAACTTGGATTCATCCCTCTTTCATACAAAGAATACTTGACATTTCAAACCCAAGTAATGTACGACTACGGGTGATGTTTTATGATGGTCAAACCCTTGGAAAGACAAAGAGGTCATTGGGAAACCATAGCGGTGCCTTTTGAAGAGGTGCCCTGGCCCCAATCTCCTTATTCCTTGTATGAGGGTTTATTTTGGTATTTTCCTTTATGGGCTCTCACTCTCATTTGTTGGGATTAAATATCCTTTTAAGTTACTATTGTAAGCATTTTTGAATAATAAAAAACTATATAACCTTCTTTGTTTGCAGTTTTCCATTCAAGTACACTACATTTCAGTTGTTTCCAATCGATTGTTTGTGTGTCAAAAGTTGTATTTGATCTTGTGAGTTTTATCAATGTAACGCCCCCGAACCCACCCTGGCTCGGTGCGCCACTTTGCTAACCAATTCCACTTTAAAACCTCATTTAAAATAAAATTGACACCGCAGGATTTAAAACTAAATCTCCTGAAACTCTTTTAAGTCATACCTAGCTGCCTAGACTCACTAATTTTCCTTAATCCTAACCTTTAAGCACCACGGCATCCTTCCCGAAAATTTCGACAAAGTAACGCCTGAAAGTGGCGCCTTCAAAATGCTAAATACCTGCATACAATCCAATCCAAACCAATCCAGCATACGAAATCACCAAATAGCAGTAAAGAGGGAAACTAAAATACTAACATCCTTAAATGAAGAAAGTCCACAGTACAGGGTGACACATCACCCTTAACTATGACTATATACACCAAATATAATTAGCTATGCAATAACTCTAAAAACAACATCAACCAAAAAGACAACTCTACAAACCACCAAAATAAATGTAAATTATACACGACCCCAAAAATACTGTTCCACCCACGTCTTTCCGAAGACCATGGTCAAGACGCCCCTATAATTGCCTGCACCGGCATGCCCCGAACTCCTCCTCACCTGGATAATACTCTCCACCTACACCATAGAACACAAAACATAAGCCTAATGCTTAGCAAGTAGGGAATAACGAATGAGACAACAACATAATGCAATAAACCTAACCCATGCAGTTTCTACCACTCAGTTGTGTTTATTTGTTGTTCGTTGCTTTAATCATTTCATAAGCCGTGTGAATCGGGTAAGCTCACATCCTATAATCGAGGACGGCCCTTAGCTCACATCCCGTAATCGTACAGGACGGCCCTTTGCTCACATCCTATAATCGAGGACGCCACAAGGGCACACTAAGCCGTGAAGTTCCCAACAATGGGCTGCTGCACGTGGGTCCCCGTAGGGCGTAACACGTGGACTCACGATCTTTCTCTCCACTCACAATGTCAAACATGCAACACTCATCTCTAGCGTAGCGTACTATAATCGAGGACGGCCCTTAGCTCACATCCTATAATCGAGGACGGCCCTTAGCTCACATCCTATAATCGAGGACGGCCCTTAGCTCACATCCTATAATCGAGGACGGCCCTTAGCTCACATCCTATAATCGAGGACGGCCCTTAGCTCACATCCTATAATCGAGGACGGCCCTTAGCTCACATCCTATAATCGAGGACGGCCCTTAGCTCACATCCTATAATCGAGGACGGCCCTTAGCTCACATCCTATAATCGAGGACGGCCCTTAGCTCACATCCTATAATCGAGGACGGCCCTTAGCTCACATCCTATAATCGAGGACGGCCCTTAGCTCACATCCTATAATCGAGGACGGCCCTTAGCTCACATCCTATAATCGAGGACGGCCCTTAGCTCACATCCTATAATCGAGGACGGCCCTTAGCTCACATCCTATAATCGAGGACGGCCCTTAGCTCACATCCTATAATCGAGGACGGCCCTTAGCTCACATCCCGAGGATGGCCATTCCCAAAACCACCATTACCTATTTTAGCCAGTCATCCTTCATAGAGTTCCCCTCGGGGTGCTACACTCCAACACCGTATCCCGACAAGGCGCACTAATCCAGATTGCGTATTAGAGTTCCTTTCGGGGTGCTACACACCAGCACCGTATCCCAACAAGGCACACTAAGCCGTGAAGTTCCCAACAATGGGCTGCTGCCACGTGGGTCCCCGTAGGGCGGTACACGTGTACTCACGATCTTTCTCTCCACTCACAATGTCAAACAATGCAACCACTCATCTCTAGCGTAGCGTACTATAACTCACGATGCATGTGTCAACCAAGATATGCAATACAACACGAAACAAAACAACGAAACGCAACACGAAACAAAACAACCAAATAATCAAACAAACAAATAATTCCCTACCGTTCCATGGTGTAGGCCCGAAGGCAAAACACAAGCAATCCACTACTTACGTGGCGTCCTAGCTTACTGAGGATACTCGGTTACCTGTCCACCTACGGCTCGACCTACGATAAATATTCAAACTACATTAAAGTCAAGCCTACATCCACCAATTTACTCTCAAACTACTATTTCTAGCCTAATCCAACTAAAACCTAACTAAACGGGCCACTAATTTGGGTTCGGTAAAAACCGACCCGAAACTTCAAACGTGCATAACTTTTGCGTCGGATATCGGAATCGAATGATTCTAGCGGCCACGTACTCCTCTAATAACCTATTTTAACCTACCAAAAGAAATTTTAAAACAAATTACCGTAGCTAGGTCAACAATCAGAAAACCCGAATTTTCCCTTTACCCGGAATTTTCCCCATTTCAGTTTTCCATCAATTTTCACCTGATTCCTCACTAATCGATCACCCTAACCTTCAATTAGCATAAACTAACAAAAAACCCAAGCTACTGTGACGACTCCTCTTTCAACGACCACTGTGAGGACCACCCATTCTCCGCGGATCCTGGGGCTGACCTGGGCCGGAGGTGGGTAAAGCTCCCTGGATCCTGGGGCTGACCTGGGCCGGAGGGTTCTATCTTTGAAGGAGGGGTCGTTACGAACCCACATCGCTTGGGGAAGTACATGGAAATGAAACATATGTAAGAGATCCCTCCCTAAATAGCAAGACGCGTTTTGGAGCACAATTGACAACGGATCCCATAAGAACTCCGAAGTTAAGCGTACTTCGGCGAGAGTAATTCCAGGTTGGGTGACCTTCCGGGAAGTGCTCTTGCCAAACAAAGCTGTGAGGGGAGGATATTGGGCTGCAGCCCAATCCCCGGAACGGACAATATCTTGCTGGGATGAGGGGTCGTTACAAATGGTATCAGAGCCTGTACCCAACCGGAAATGTGGCCAACGAGGACGTTGGGCCCCCAAGGGGGGGTGATTGTGACGACTCCTCTTTCAACGACCACTGTGAGGACCACCCATTCTCCGCGGATCCTGGGGCTGACCTGGGCCGGAGGTGGGTAAAGCTCCGCGGATCCTGGGGCTGACCTGGGCCGGAGGGTTCTATCGTTGAAGGAGAGGCCGTTACGAACCTACATCGCTTGGGGAAGTACATGGAAATGAAACAAATGTAAGAGATCCCTCCCTAAATAGCAAGACGCGTTTTGGAGCACAATTGACAACGGATCCCATAAGAACTCCGAAGTTAAGCGTACTTCGGCGAGAGTAATTCCAGGTTGGGTGACCTTCCGGGAAGTGCTCTTGCCAAACAAAGCCGTGAGGGGAGGATATTGTGTTGCAGCCCAATCCCCGGAGCGGACAATATCTTGCTGGGATGAGGGGTCGTTACAGCTACACACACCAAAACCCGAAATGCCCAAACGGGCTCCTCGCGGCCAGGTGACTAAAGCCAGCCTAATGTCCGGCAATTCTGAGCCAAGACCGCCGAAAAATGGCCGGTGATCGGAGCCAAAACGGGCTCGTCACTCACGGCCTCGAACAGAGAGGAAAACAGGGGGAAAAATCGAGCTTACCCGACTGATTGTGCGCGGAGACAGGTTGGAACCCGCTCGCCACCATTGCCTGACCGAAAAACCTCGAAAATCGGCAGTGAACCCGTCGCCGATCGTCGCTCGTCCCTCGTCTCTCCCCCATCTCTCCCCTTCCCCTCGCACGACTCGAACGACAGAATGGTTTGAAAACCATTCTGTCGTTTGTTTTATTATTATTATTTAATAATAATAATAATAATAATAATAATAATAATAATAATAATAATAATAATAACATTAAATACAATTACATTACCCTTTTGTCCCTTCCAAAAATTCCGTTAAATCCCGTCCTTAAATTATAAATTTTCAGTAAATTGACCTTCACCCCTGTACCCAGCTTAGGTTCTCCATTTAGTATATCCGAACACCAATTAATTAATCAATTAGTTTAACAAAATTTATTCACTTTTCTTTTAAATTAATTAAAACAACTATTTATTAAACAATTACCTTATCATTTTATTTTCTCTCAAATTCCTCTTCCACATTTTCATTCTAATTTACTACTTAACATAACCTATTTAAGGCTACGCGCGTTGTAAGAATTTCCCGGGTGTTACAATCAAATAATCCTACTAGTGTTTCCATTACTTGATTTAGAGTGATAAATGCTTTAGAAAGATTAGGAATTAGAATTCGAGCAAGGTGATATGGTGTTCATAAAAGTTTCACCATTAAAATGAGTTATGAGGTTTGGTAAGAACGGAAAGTCCAGTCTGAATTTGTTGGATCTTTCCCTCTTGTAGAGAAAATATGAAAAACAACTTACAAGCTAGAGTTGTCATCTTCAATGGAGAAAATTCATAATATTTTCCACGTGTCGATGCTGAGAAAATGTATATGGGATTCATCCCAGATTATGGTGCATGAAGATATTGAACTCCAACTGATGTTAGGTTATGAAGAGAAAGAGATGTTGATTTTGGACTCTAAGGTTAAGTAGTTTTAGCACAAATAACTTTCGTTAGTGAAAGTTTTGTGGTGGAATCAGACATCAAAAGAATCAACATGGAAAAGACAACAAGATATGAAGGCA
The DNA here is from genome assembly GCA_022432975.1 of Begonia masoniana. Lineage (NCBI taxonomy): Eukaryota > Viridiplantae > Streptophyta > Magnoliopsida > Cucurbitales > Begoniaceae > Begonia > Begonia masoniana. Next base: position 21,485,545 of record CM039505.1, on the reverse strand, counting down.
TGATATCCTGAACTGTTTCATGAGGGAAATTTTTTAGGACAAATTTTAAATTACTAGGAGAAATGTAACACTCAAAATATTTACTAAAACTAACATGACTAGTAAGGACATATTTATGTTTAAGTTTGTTAATTTTGTTACTAATGATATGCATGGAAAACGAATTTGTTGTTATAAGGTTTGAGAATGCATGGATATGATAAAATTAATTAAATAAAAAGTTAAAATTGAAGGTAACATCACCTAAGAAATAATAAAAATTTATCATCTAATTTTGCAACTCAAATAGAGACACAAGGAAAGGTACATTCTCATTATGGTTTGTTTTAAGTGAGAATTCAGTGTTGTTATGACATAAGTTATTAAGTCATATTCTCAAAAGATAATGGAGATGACGAGACTATGAGATTTTGTTTCAGTTATATTGAGAAAAAAGAACAAACAAAGAGAGATTAGTTGTCAATAGGCTTTCAGCGTCTTAGAACTGATATATACAGACAATTTTTTAGCAACCCCTTTAGTTTTTAGAAATGGTCAATATTATTTTATCACATTCATTTATGTTATGGGTATTTAAATTTCAGTTACTAGAAAAATTCATGTCTTTTAAATTGAGAATAATATCAATAGAAAGATAAAGTCATCTAATCTAACTATAATGGTAAATAATAGGGTAAATGTGAGGAATTATATGAATAATGTTTATGTTTATTTGCTAAATATCTAAAGAATTGTAATTTCATTTTTCGTTAAGCTAAGTCGAGCATGCCAAACATGAATGGTGTATTTGCTTAAAAATATAGTAAACAGTATATTACGCATTCTACTTTACCAAAATATTAAGTAGAAAAAATCCATAAAAACTATAATTACATATTAAACAGAGTACTAATGAAGGAAGAACTAAAACCTTTTAATAATGTTAGACGAGCTTAAAGACTAGTATGAGATATTATCATTTGAAAAATTCCAGCTAAGGAAATGTCTTACAAGCCAAAAGAAAAGAAACTAGACCATAAAAAGATTAAGCTACTATTTCATTAAGCACTTTAAAAAGAATTATATAACTTTTATAATCTAATTGCTAAATTTGTTTATAATGTAGCATTAGTAGAAGATTGTTAGATATAAATTATCAATGATATTATGTTGTGCCCCATAGACCTATTACACGATCTCAGGCCCGAATCAATAACTTTACTAACACACTTGTCTCTTTTGCAGGTTATGGATCTTGTGAAGACTTGGAGGACACCATGGCCAACTTGAAGTGGGAGACTAAACCTGGAGACGTTGACCAACCGAAGCACCTCTTCATGTGGAAGGACTAGAGAGGCAGCCCAATGCTCACATGGGAATTTGTCTTCCCGAGCTGTGATGTTTGTAATTTTTTTTAATTAAAACTTATTGGCAAATGTTGGCCTTTTTGTTAATCTTTATATATGCATGCGTGATTAGGCATTTTAGGATTAGATGAATGATAGGCTTAGTTGGTGGTTTGGCTTATGGTTTGACCCACTTGACGTTGAAGACATGGTTTGCCCAAATGACAGCCCAAGCCCACTCAAAACCCTAGCCCACCATTAGGACTATAAATTCATGGCATTGGTGATTGTAACTTTTTGGTTGATTTTTTATGAGCATCCGCGGATTTGTCTTCTCTAGATAGAAGAAGCTTGGAGCAAGGAGCTTCCAAGGTAAGCTCGGTTGATAACAACCGAGGGGTTGCGCCCCCGAAAATCGATCTTCAAGCTTGGTAGCTTGTAAGAACGGATCTGCCATCTTCTTCTCCTTTCTTTTGAGATCGAAAAACGGTAAGAAGTGGCCTAACCAATTCCTTGAATCGAGTTCTCTTCCTTGGAAGAAAACTCTTGCCAAAATGCTCCAAATAGCGGTTATTGGCTGATTCTCAGAAATATTTTCGTTTCAATTCGAGCACTTTTAATATTTCGTTTACATTCTGTATTCTCGGATCTATTGGATTTATGCATCAAGGAAGCTAACGATCTTTCTCCTTCGAGCTTTTAGTTGACTTCCAAGTCGAGGCTCAACATATTATTGGCTATATGTATGTATGCATGTATACATGTATCTATATATATATAGTATTGTACATTATTGACTATTATAAAGTCAACTCAATTAAGTTATCAATCAATGATAATGGACATTGAGCATCACAGCATCACACCAGTTGCATAAGATCTAGTTTCTTGATGGGCTAAATTAAGTTTAACTGTAACAAATATATTTAGTTAAGGTTCTCCTTTTAAAACACTGAATATATGACATCTGGTTTGTAAGATTTAGGCGAGATTTATGGTTCACAGATTAACAGATTTTTAACGACAATAACAGAAAAGAAATAAATACAAAAAAGTAAAGAGACAACCAGATTTACGTGGTTCAGTTGTCAATAATGACAACCTACATCCACGACAACTCGATGCGAGCTCGAAATGCACTATCAATCTCAAATGTACAGATCTGGCCTCAGATCTCTCGGATCTGAGAATACAACATCAAGAACTCTCAAAAATACACAACCGCATCACTCGTTCCTCAACCTGGAAAGGAGATAGACCAGATCTAAACCCCTAATGATCAAGATGATCACCACGCACAGCAATCGATCACACTTTTAGAGATCTTGACATCGGCAGAGAAGAAATCGCCAAGAAACCCTCTGGAGAAAAACTGCTGCTTTTGGAATACTCTATTACTCAAAGATAGATCAGGCACTCTACTTTAAGTGAAGCGGGTAGGTCAAGAATCGGGGTTGTGGGCCGGGTCAGATCCACCTCCAGCAACTGATTGAGTTGGGCTGAGGATCTGGCCAGCTGGGCTACACAGAACTGGGCTTCACCTTCCAACAAACTCCACCTTGAAGCAAGTCCTAAAAAAAATATCATCGATATCTAGTGCACTCGCAGGCTATCAAGCATCTTCATCGCTGCAATTTTGATGCCTAAAGATTATACTAGCCTCAACAAGTCCAAGCAATGCCTAAACTTGGAAACAGGTACAATCTTGGTACCAAAATCGGAAGGATTATCCTCAGAGGAAACCTTCTGTATCTTCACAATACCTGAATCAACAACATCTCTCACATAATAGTATTTAATATCAATATACTTAGTCCTATCATGATATACAGGATTTTTACTCAAGTGAATAGCACTCTGTGAATCACACCAAATAACAGGAATATCACAAACAAGTTTAGCTTCAGAAAGTAAACCAGATAACCAAATAGCTTTCTTACAACAATCACACAATGCCACATATTCAGCTTTAGTAGTTGAAAGAGTAACTAAAGGTTGTTTTTGTGATTTCCAAGATATGCAATTACCACTAAGAGTAAAAAAAAAAGTAGTAGTAGATTTTCTTTTATCTCTATTACCACCAAAATCAAAATCAACATAACCATTTAAAGTAAACACATCTGATTTTTTGTATATCAATCCTATAAAACTATATGCATTTACATAATTCAAAACCCATTTTAAAGCATTCCAATGTTCAATCTCTAGATTAGACATGAATCTAGATAATAAAGATATAGCATATAACAAGTCAAGTCTGGCACTAATCATAGAATACATAAGAGAACCAATAACATTTGCATATGGTTTATCTAACATTTTCATAGATTCAGTAGAATTTTTAGGTGATTGACCTTTATGCAAAATAAAATGATTTGCAAGAGGCATATGAACAGGTTTCGAATCTTCATTACCAAAATTAGAGATTACCTTTTTCAAGTATGACTGTTGATGCAATTTTAACATGTTACTCTTCCTATCTCTAACAATATGCATACCAAGAATCTTTTTAGCACTTCCTAAATCTTTCATGTCAAATTCAGAATTTAAAAAAGCTTTCAGATTACATATAAGAGACATGGGTTTGCAAATAAGTAACATATCATCAACATATAACAGCAAGAATATAGGCACATTATTCACAGTTTTAAAATAAAAATAGCTATCATAACTACTTTTAGAGAAACCAATACTCAAAACAAATGAATCAAAACGTTTGTACCACTGCCTCGGAGATTGTTTCAAACCAAAAGGCGATTATGTAACAAACAGACCCTATCAGGATATTTTTTGTCACTAAAACCCTCAGGTTGTGCCGTCACAATATATTCCTCTAACTCCCCATGAAGAAATGCAGTGGTAACATCTAATTGCTCTAACTCAAGGTCAAACTGGACTATATATGATAACATAATGCGAATGGTTTTAAATTTAACTACAGGAGAGAGAATCTCATCAAAATCTATCCATTCCTTTTGGGTGTACCCTTTTGCCACTAACCTAACTTTGAACCGATGAGATTCATTTTAAGTTTAAACAACCACTTACATTGAACAACCTTTTTATCCTTAGGTTTATCTATTAAAATCCAAGTTTTATTCATTTTAAGTGAATCTATCTCAGATTTCATAGCAATTAACCATTTATCCTTGTCTTTTGATCTCACAGCTTCACTATAGGAACTAAGCTCTACCGTTTGGATATTATGAGCCACAATCAAAGCTGTAAACACAAGGTCAGCATAGGAATATCTCATATTTGGTCTCCTAACCCTAGGTTCTCTATTCCTAATCAATTGATAGTTAACCAATTCACTTTGAATGGCTTCCTGGACCTCCTCATTATGATCTACATGATCCTCCACCTCAAAAGATGGATGGGCAGGTTAAGACTCTCTCTCAATACTAAGGACTTGATGATCAACAACAACTTGCTGAGCATCTTCACTATCATCAATATTTTCACCATGAATCTCCACCTCAAAAGGTGTAGGCTCAACTCGAATCGAATCTACAGGATCTGATCTAGAGATGTTGTTGACTTCCTTACAAGGAAAGCTATCCTCATTGAAAATTACATCACGACTCACAAGAATTTTTACTACTCTAGACTCCCTATCCCATAATCTATAATCCTTAGTACCATGTTGCTGTTGATATCCTAAGAAAACACACTTGATAGACCTAGAATTTAATTTACCCTCTTTAGAATGACCATATGATGCACACCTAAAAATCCTAAGGTTACTAAGATCAGGTTTCCTATTGGACCACATCTCTATAGGGCTTTTGAAATCTATAGAACTGTTTGGGCTTCTATTCACTAGATAGGTGGCTGTACTTAAAGCTTCCCCCCCAAAAACCTTTGGGTAGCCCTGAGGTGAACAAAAGACACCTCACTTTTTCAAGGAGAGTTCGGTTCATCCTCTCGGCCACTCCATTCTGTTGAGAGGTTTTTCTAACCGTTTTATGTCTAAGGACACCACTATCTTTATACAGTTTATCAAACTCAAAATTGCAAAACTCAAGACCATTGTCAGTTCTCAAATCCTTAAACTTACACTCGATTTGGTTCTCTTCCATGGTTTTCTACTCTCTAAATCTATCTAGGGTCTCATTCTTAGTTCTAAGTAAGAAAGTCCACACATATCAAGTAAAATCATCAACAATACATAAAAAATAACGATTATTTTCATGAGTTGCATGCTGTTCAGGACCCCAAAGATTCGCATGGACATATTCTAACCTATCCTTAGATAAATGAGTACATTTATCAAATTTTAGTCTATGTTGTTTGCCAAAATTACAAGTTTCACAAAAAAATAGATCTGAAATAGGTTTCTTACCGAGCATACCTTTGCTGTGAAGCACTTTTAGGCCCTTATGACTCATGTGGCCGAGTCTAAGGTGCCATTTTTCAGTATCTGCATGGTCAGTACTCAAGGAAACATAATTTACATTAGTACAAACATGAGAACCATGAAGAATATATAAACCGGAAAGTTTAGAAGCAGACAATACATGTTTGCTACCCTTATACACATTCATAGTAGTCTTTTGCAGCCTTATAACTACAACCAATATCAGCTAAAGTACCAAGAGAAATCAGATTTCTTTTTAATTCAGGGATATACCTAACATTTGTTAATTTTACTTTATTGTTATTATGTAACATAGAATCGCGTCACCTATTCTTTTTACTTCACAAAGTTGATTATTTCCCATGTAAACAGTTTCAAAATAATTTTCTCTAAAATTAACAAAACATGATTTATTAGGAGTCATAGGAAAAGAACATCTTGAATCTAGAATCCAACTGTCATTACAAGGAAGATCAGAAACATTAAGTACTTCAAACAAATCAGAATCAGAACCTAGCATGCAAGCTACATTATTTTCATTTTTATCCTTATTCTTTTGTTCTTCTAAGTACTTAAAACATTGTTTCATTAAGTGTCCCTTTTTCCCACAATGATGGCAGTTTCTAGTTTCTTTCCTTTTATTTTTATTGTTAACCTTTTTATTCCTATTCTCTTTCTTTTTGTTATTATTGTCAAAATTTTTATTCTCTTTAACAAACAAGTTATTTCCAGTACGCTTCATTTGGTTTAGTTCACGCTCTCTAGCCTTAATGCCTGAGATCACTAAATCCAATTGAGATACAGTACCAGTGTATTGAAGTGAGTCTTTAACAACCTTACAACGTTCAGGCAATGAATTTAAAAAGATTATTGCAAGACTAGCTTCATCTAGGTTTTGTTTTGTTCCTTTTAAAGACAATGTTAATTTTAAAAACTCATCTAGATTCTCATCTAGGGTTTTATTATTATCCATTTTATAAGAAAACAGAGCACCTTTCAAAAATACTAAATTATGCATGGAAATAACAGTATAAAGGGATTCGAGTTTACCCCAGATAGCAAGAGGGTTCATTGCCATCTACCTTCCTTAGCACGTCATCTAATAAGCTGAGTATTATTAAATTGTATGTCATCTCATTTATTTCGGCCTTTTTGGCCTTTTATTCCTCGGTCCACTTGTCATCATCGGATTCCAAAGTAATGGCCACCTTATTGAAGGAAAGAAGAGCCTGCATCTTCTTTTTCCATGACCCGAAGTCGTGCTTACCATCAAACGGCAATATCTTCATCCGTGCAGCCATAGAGTAAACAAATTAAACAAAAAAATATGTATTAGTGGCAGACCAGAATTCTAACACCAAAAAAAGACAATTTACTGAGGCAAACAATCTGAAAATAATACACAAACAGGATGACAGAGGTAACTCGTTAAAAAACACAATCAGAAAACGAGATTAGATTAATAGAAATCAGACCTATTGCACAGAGAATTTAAGAACATAAATCAAGAACCTAAATCCGCGGAAGTTAGTTATTAAGATCAGACACAATAAAGAATCCTAGCAATCGATTCAACAGGCTCTGATACCACTATAAGATTTAGGTGAGATTTATGCTTCACAGATTAACAGATCTTTAACGACGATAACAGAAAAGAAATAAATGCAGAAAAGTAAAGAGACAATCAGATGTACAGTGGTTCAGTTGTCAATAATGACAACCAACATCCACGGCAGCTCGATGCGAGCTCGAAATGCACTATCAACCTCGGCAGCTCGATGCGAGCTCGAAATGCACTATCAACCTCAAATGTACAGGATCTGGCCTCAGATCTCTCGGATCTGAGAATACAACATCAAGAACTCTAAAAAATACACAACCGCATCACTCGTTCCTCAACCAAGAAAGGAGATAGACCAGATATAAACCCCTCATGATCAAGATGATCACTACGCACAGCAATCGATCACACTCTTAGAGATCTTGACATCGACAGAGAAGAGATCGCCAAGAAACCCTCTGTAGAACAAATGCTTCTTCTGGAATACTCTATTACTCAAAGATAGATCAGGCACTTTGCTTTAAGTGAAGCAGGGTAGGTCAAGAATTCGGGTTGTGGGCCGGATCAGATCCACCTCCAGCAACTGATTGAGTTGGGCTGAAGATTCGGCCAACTGGGCTTCACATTCCAACATGGTCATCAAAAAGAGATCAACAGGAAAAATAAAAGACTAAAAGAAAATTGTTTTGATCCACACTAAAGATGACCAATAAAGCAAGATTCAACACTTTATATTAAAACCCATTTAGGACGATTCTAGTGATTCATATATTTTCACCCTTCAGTTTATCTTGATTTTCTTTCACAACAATTATGGTGTTGAATTGTAAAGATTAAAGAATTAGACTTAGGTCTGACAATTACCATTAGTTTTTGATTGGTAACTCAAATCTCATAATGGTGTTTGATTAGTGTTTGCATAGGAATATCTTAAGAGAGTTGGTAGATGTGTATTTTTATTTCATTATATAAAATTAAGTTTTCAATAAATTTTATTTCATATCACATTCTCATCAATTTCACTTTTCAATCTATATCATATTTTTCTCCGTCAAATAGCCCGTAAAAAGAGACTTTTCCTAGAATGGATTCTGGAAGCGTTGATTAGCAGTTCGTTTATTAGCTGTAAATGCAAGCAGCCGTAAAGGGTCGCATTGAACAACATACATGTTAGTTTATACATTTCATTTATCCATTATTTATTAAATTTAATGTTGAACATCCCTAGTTATTGTTTTCTTCTCACATGTCTATAAACTCATTACCAAAGTTTAAATATGTAAAGTTTGTGGCGGATTTTAGAGATGGCGTGGCAGCCCAATCATGTATTTATAAAAATAAAATGTAGAAACACAACGGCCAGAACAAGACTGAAATGAGAAGCCCATTACGACTCCAAAAGAAGAGTCGTTCGCCCAACCTGTACTTGAAAATGTTTGTTTTACTACAGAAAACTTTTAATTTGATTAATAATTTGACTAGATAGCTCACCATCCACTAGCCGAACTCTACATCATAACAACCAAACTGATAATAAAATAAAAATACTATGCATGAAAGAAAAACACATCCTTGATTTAAATGTTTCACAATAGAAATTTAAATAAAAGAAAACAAAGAACCCTCTTATTGAAATAACAAAACAAAGGTAAAATGAAAAATTAGAGCCTTTACTTCTCTTGGCACACTAATTTTCTCAAAATAAGTTGGTTTTTGAGATGAGCAAATCAACTCACTAGGAAATTTCAATGACTATGTTCTACCTGTCATACAATAAGTTTACTATTTTTGTTAAATGAATTCCAGTTAAAATTATTTTTCTGAACACAAATTTCATGAATTTTTTGTGAAAACAATATTTTTGAAAACAATTCTACTTATAGTACTCTATTTTGTAAACTATCATCATCACATGATCTATCGAGAAGCGGTACCTGAAGGCGTACAAACCAAAACTAAAGTAATGCGATGTGTTGTTGAAATGAAACTCCTAGTCAAATATGAGAACTTTCACCCAAGCATACGACAACACAACCAATGCTAAAATATTGAACATGTAAAGTTCAAATATTTGCTGGTCTTGTTATATACAAACATATATTCTCAAAAACATAATGCATGCAAAAAGTAATGGAACCTCTATGTGGTATTGCACTCTTACCTTCTACAACATGCTCGGTATTATTGCACTCACACCCTGATTTGCCTTGAAATTAGATTTTTCATAAACGTCTATAAATTTAAACGAAAAAATTGATCTACTCAATTATGCCATTGAATACCATTGATAATAGTTGCATGTTGGCTTGTCGGTAGCTCATATTGTCAATTTCCTCTTTGCTTTTCTTTTTGTCTCGTCGTATTTTTCATTATGTTCGGCCTATTCTCAAGTAAATAGACAATTTAATCAACTAAGTTATTTTAATTTGTTTTGCTATTAAATTATAGATTATATAAATTTATTTATATTACAATAGTTTAGTGGTTTTTGTTTATACCATTTGTAAAAATCTAAATAATATGAACGAATTATGAAAAATTTTATGAGCAATATGATATTAATTAGTGATAAGAAATGTTATTAATTAATTTTAAAAAAATTTAGTCATGGGTGGTTACATTAAAAATAGGGATCTTACCCTACAGCTCATTGATTTATAGTTTTGGACGGCAAGATCCAAGTTTTTGCTGTCTTTCGCTGGTGGCCTTTGAATCCCAAAGGATCTCTTAGCCGATGCAAAAAACTCAAAACTTTTATCTATAGAAAAAGATGAACAAAAACTAACTAAATTCAAAAAAGAAACTCAACTATTGCCTTTTTTATTTCAATTCTTATAAATATAGAAACGAAGGATGTGAGTCAATCCCAAATCATGTAGTTCAATCAATCCCACAGTTGAGAATCAAACATTAATAATCGGGAAAAAATAAAATAAACACGGTAAAACAGGAATACCGATATTTACGTGAAAAATTCTAGAATAAAAAAATCATAAGAAGAGGAGAAATTTACTAAATCGAAATTAAAGTACATTGAGTTTTTCGACTCAAACATCAATATATAAAAAAAACATAAAACTCTAATGTTGATATATAAACCCGACTCCGCCCAACTAGATTCGGGTCACACCAAATTTTAACACCGACAAATCTATTTTGACAATTTTAATTGAATATATACATTTTTTAATATATTTCGTCGTATTTTAAATTAAAAGCTAGCTGAATCGAATCATGTTCTTCAAGACAATTATCACTAACCCAGAAAGAATAGTTTCATCCTAATATGACCCAAGTGCAGAGGTAGATAGAAACTTAAAATTAGCGATGTCATTTTCATTATTATTGAAATCATAATAATCAATATATCTTTCAAATTTTATTCAAATTTTCAATTATTGTGATTGTTAATTCCAAACAAAATGAATTTCGATACATCATAAAATACAACAAATACTCTCACATTTTTAACTTTGCATAAAATACATACACTTTTGTCATCATCCATGATAAAATTAACAAAATCACGAAACAAAAAACACAATTCAACGCAACGATGTTGCCATGTACAAGGCTTTACAAGCAAACCTCAGAATATCTCAAGCAAAACAAGAATCCCAGTATTAAAATTACAGCAAACTATCAGTCCTTGCAGGTAGCCTCCTAAAGAAGTTAACTACTCCGGACGGCATTTTATGCCTCAATTTTGGGTGCCTCATTAAATAAAATCCGGCCAGAAGAACAAGCAACTGAATTGGCGTCACATACAACACAATTGCAGCAAAAAGACAAAGTATCACAAATATAGTGGTGGCACGTGGATCTCGCCAGCTCAGCAGAGCTTGAATGCGCTCCCCTTGACTTGCCATGTCACCTACCACAGTCTGAATCCGCCCCGCTACGCTTCTTAACCTGTCGTACCTCATTCGAACTGTGTCTGGGCTCTGTCCAGATGGAAAAGTGTCGAATTCTTCGTGAAGTTCATCCGGGTGCACTGAATCTGCATAAGAGAGTCTCGTATTCATGTGAGGAGGATATCTGGGGCGATACCACCAATTCCATACTCCAATTACAAACATGTAGAGAAAGACAGTCGGCAATATCAACTCCGGGTAAAAAACGAGCATAAAAAAGAGAGCATGCATAAGTATCGTCGTAATAGGAGTCTTCCACAAACAAACATCTCCAAACCATCTTCCAACCGCAAATAATCCGGAAAAAACTGACATGATCCTGAAAAAGTTTGCTTTGCTTCGTCTCATGCTCCAAAGATGAGCATCCACATCAGACATATACTCAATTACCTCCTTCCTAAGAGGAGGCTCAGCACGACTAAGCCTAGCTGAGATTATGTTGACGGCCTGGTGCCGTAGCATATCCTGCTGCACTACACTCAACGGCCTAATATAGTGCATTTTTGGCAACAGGGGTTTAGAGTAGAGATGCATTAAGTTTACCATAGATGTGCAAGAGAATCTTATTGCCAAATGTAATTCTCCCATCTTTTTTATACCAGACGGGTGGAGAACAAGCAACGGGTACGTATGTGTATAGACACGGCCAATTTCAAGGGTAGAGATGCGAATCCGTACTTTTCCAATTTTTAAGTCTCTACTAATGTTTGAGCCACCCAAATAGCCATTATCGAAAACGCCAACAGTGAGAACTGTTGCTGGATCATAGACCTCCCAAGTGTATTGCTCATTGTATTTTGCGCTAAGACTGTTAATTATCGTTCGAGTTCGAACCCACTTGTGACCGTACTTCGCTACGCAAAACGTGTCTGATGTACCTTTGCCATCTCTTGTTTTCATAGGGTGAAGGCCTTCAACACTTAGAATACCAAGCTCCAAAACACCTATAGAAGGTTTCCATAGTTGCTTTACAGTCGGACGAAGGTCACTGCTGTAGTGAGTCGACTCGTCAAGCACATGGTATCCTCCATCAAGACAAATTCTGACATTGACTTTACTGAAAAATTTATCCTTATCTTTCTTCGCCTGATCAATTTCCATTGCAGCAGACACAGACTTCTCAAGATTGTACCACCGGTTACGAATATACCGATCATCAGCACGCTTCTCAACAGTGTTCAAAGGAATAATAACTAATCCAACGGTTTCATCTTTGTTGGGACCCACCCGATCTTCTAGTGAGAGGATCAAAGGATCATCAAAAGGTTCAGCAGCTACAAACATAAATTCCTCATTCCATAATGGGTGCATAGTCCTAGTTTGAACTGGCTTTGTCTTCAGGACTTGGTTACCAATCTGCACCTTAACATACACATCAGGAAACCGAGACTTATCAGGCACAACAACGTCTTGTGCTTCAATTACATTGACGCGGACATACCACAATCTTGGTGAATGGTAAACTTTTGAGCGAGTTTGCGTAGAGGTGCCTGAAGAATCATCAATAGAAGAAATAGCATCTGAATGCCAAGCATCAGGAAAAGCCTCATCAGCTTGTGTTCCAAACCAGACAGCAAGCATCAATTCCCCTATGGGCTTCTTTCCTATTTTCCCTATTAATGTCTTGAAGACGATACCATTCTGGAGCCAATGGACTATCAGGTGGAACCCGCGTAGGAACTTCATTGAGATCAAACTGCACCAACCCAACAAAGTCATCCTTTATCATATCTTTGTCCTTTACCACAACTTCAAGTACAGTTGACTGCAAATTTTCCTTCGAAAAGGCAAAAACCTCATTCCATTCAGGATTTTTCTTTTTCTCAAAATGCCTTGTAATTCCTCTGTAGTTCCCAAGTCTCACTTCGACATAAGGGTCAAGACTTCCGGTTACATCTTTGGTAGGGAGATCACGAGCCTTCACAACTCGCACAAAAATGTATTGCATCTTTTCGACAAGGTCATATGTGCTTGAAGGTCTATCTCCAGGTATGACACGCCCTCCAACAACTTTCCCCCCTCCAAGATGAGGACTTGTCTCCTTCAGAGCATAATCGACAAGTTGTGGTGACAAATGGGAAAAAGTATTCACAACTCTGGCTGCTTGAGGGGCAAAGTTCATCTCTTGTGCTCCATAGTTCATTATTGGCCGACTCATTGGAAAATGCTCTTGTTGTTGCTTTTGCTGCTGCTCTTGCGCTTGAGTTTTGTTTGGTAGGTGATGAAATGTGTGTCTTTCTGCAGATTTATCACCAGAAAAAATATTTGAGACTAAACTTCTAATTTGGCGTCCTGGCGCTTGATTTTCAGTCTTCTCTAAAACATTCATAGTCGGTTCAATTGCAGGAAGAGGGTTTGAGGATCTTATTGATGGGTCATCAGTAACAAAGACCCTAAGTCCAAGCTCTCCTCTTACACTAGAGAAAATGCCTCTTTTTTCCAAAGGGTAGTTAAAAACAACCGCATCAGAGTAGGGAACAAATGAGGTACCAGCTATGCGAACGTACCCAAGGAATGATTTAGATTTGGCTTTATTGTGGTTATAAACACAGGCCTCAAGGGTGAGACTATGAAGACTGTTTGGATCGGATATGTTGAAGTAGAAACTCTCATTCCAAACGGGATTAAGATCTCTTTCCTTGACCGTGGTACGAAATTTCAGATGGTCAAAATGGAGCTCTACGTAGGCACTGGATGAACCATGCCCATCTTTTGGCACCAGATCATGGGCACTAACAACCTCTACCCCTAGCTTCAGGTTACTCATTGAAATTGTAATGAATTATCCAATGGCTGTTGATGGAAATGGTATGCAAGGATCAAAACCACTTCTGAAAAAGAAAAGAAAAACAAAATGATACTAACCTTTAGAACACTTGATGTAGAAGGAACAAAAATTGCAGCTAAATTTGTATCAACAATGTAAAAAGAAACAGAATCTGTTAGAAAGAATACTGAACACATACAGAACTTTCTATGAATATTATATAAACATGATCTTATTAATCAACAATGGAATGTTACAATGTAATTCCTGCCTCCACAATTTAGAGTTTGACTATGATTTTTTCTAGAAATAAGAAAAGGTAATCGAACTAATTAGTTTCTTTTCATTCAAGTCAGGTTTTATAAAGGAAAGCAGAATAGAAAAAACTTCATCGAAAAAAAGGCTTAAGGAGCAGTTAAAAGAAGAGTCGTCTTTATAGATTCAGATTTCCGCTTCTGATGTTTTGATCAGAGACATAAAAGCCGGAAAGAATATTCGAAATCTGATACTCCTTTCCAGAACCAATTCCACCAGAAATACTTTTAATCAGGAATTCAAAATTAAAAATAGTAAAAAGAAGAGGCGAAAACCCAGATTATTTTCAACATCTTCCACCAATTTCAGAAACGCATTCTAGAAAACAGATAGAAAAAGGATAACTTTCCACCTAAACTCTCTTTAAAAAAGACCCAAATTAAAATAATTTCCAGTAAACCAGAGAAAAGAAGACAAAACATACGAGCTAAAGTGACAACGCAGAAGCTGAAACGAGAAGGGCTGATGAAACTGGAGATAGGGAGAAACGAAGAAGAGAAAAATAAAATCGCAGCCAGAGTTGAATTGGGCAGAAGATAGTCGTCGAAAACGAGTTGAATGAAGAACAGGGAGGAGGAGACAGAGAAGTCAGCTTTTTTGGGTTTCGTAGAACTATTAAATGGTTTCAGCATTGTCTCCTTGTTTTGTACTTTGTAGTCCTGGCAAAATTAGAAATGAAAGCTACTTTTCTTGTTTGAAAATCAATGTCTCCCACTCGCTGCTATTGCTGAGCCATTACACTTGCCTTTCCTCAGACACGTTTTCTATGTAATTGACAAGACACCAATTCATTCGGTGTAACCAAGGAAAAAGAAAAAAAGGAGAAAAAAAATAGGATTTTTTTTAAAAAACCTTAAAGTTTGGGTTTTTTTTAAAAAAATATTAAATTTTATTATTCATCGAAAAAAATTTCAAAATATCCAAAAATAGGCAATTTAAATCTTTTAGTCTGGACTGGGTATTGGCCTGCGCAGAGAGGCAGGCCTGTCCAATTGGACAGGTCGACCTCCCCTTTTTTTCTGCTAAATGACGAATTGATTTTAAAAAAATATCAAACGATATTCAATGTACTTGAAATTTTTACGACATGTGCATCACAGTGTGGGAAGATAGTGTGAAAATTTTCGAGATTTTATAACACTTGTACTGATTTATTATAATTTTAGTTAATTATTTTATAAAACAGTTATAATAAATCGTACAAGTGTTAGAAAATCACGAAAATTCTCCAATTATCTTCTCATGATATGGTGAGCATGTAGTAAAAATTTCAAATAAATTGAATAACATTTAGTATTTTTTTAAAATTTATAAATTAATTTTAAAAAAATATCAAACGCTATTCAATTTACTTGAATTAATTTTAAAAAAATAACAAACGTTATTCAATTTACTTGAAATTTTTAGCACATATTCAACACATCATGGGCAGATAAACTGAGAATTATCGTGATTTTCTAATATTTGTACGATTTATTATAATTTTTGTATAAAATAATTAACTAAAATTATAATAACTCATACAATTGTTATAAAATCACGAAAATTTTCACACTATCTTCTCACAATGTGATGAACATGTGATAAAAATTTCAAATAAATTGAATATCGTTTGATATTTTTTAAAAATCAATTTGTCATTTAGTAGAAAAAAAGGGGAGGCCGGTACTTAGTCCGGACAAAAATGTTCAAATTGCCTATTTTTGATACTTTGAGGTTTTTTTCGATGAATAGTAAAATTTAAGGTTTTTTTTTAAAAAAAAAAACCCAAATTTTGAGGTTTTTTTTTTTAAAAAAACCCAAAAAAATATATTTAAAGAAATATCCAAGCCACCACTCGTGGCAACAGTTAAATATTATAATTTGTTAGTTATTAAAATTGACAAATCATTTTCAGAAATTAACTTATAAAGCAATTGTTGCACGTCTTATTATTTTAAACGCACAAGTAATATTGATTATTAAAAAAGCTACGACAATCTTAAATGGACCTTAATAATGATACTTAAAATCAGTACATAAATAATTCTTTATTTTATTTCATTATTTTTTAATTAATACATTTTGATAAGATGCATCCTAATTCTCACATTTAAAATCTAATAAATAAAACTTCATGATGATTAGGAACAAATCAAACTTGAGTTGGTCATTTTTGTGGTTGGATTGATCGTGTCAACGAAAATGAATATTATGAGTGACCTAAGCAATGATGGTCCTAACACATGAATATTTAGGTGGGACACATTGGAATTGTCAAACAAAAAACCAAGTCAATACCCAAATGAGAAAAGTAATAAAAGAAAAGGTCATAAAACTACGCTCTAGAATTAACGAAAATGCATGTGAAACTTAGCTAGTACGATAAAATTTATCCTTACATCTGCTACATGCGCTATAATAAGTCTTGAATGAATATAATGCAAACTATATAATAGAAAAAAATAAAAAAAAATTCAACTGGTGATCTAAACGAATATGTCTCATTGTGAATGTTACATCATGAAATTGTCCGAGATTTTATCGTTGTGCTTTAGCTCTTTAGTATTTTTATGGGTAAAGTGCAATTTGACCCCTACAACTAGGTGAAATGGGCAATTTACATCGTAAACTTGAATAATAGGCAAGAACAACCTTAATGTATTGATAATGGGTAATATGGCCCCTACCGTCATATTTTCATCAAAAAGTAACATTTTTTCACTTGTTTATTTTTTTTTTCCGAAATGCCCTCACTGGATCCGAACCGAACTAGACCGGTTCGACTAATTCTACTCTGATTTTTTTTAATCATATTTCTCGAAAAAAGAAGACTAAGAGAATAGAATTTAAAAAAAAATAAAAAACCAGAGTGCAATTAGCTGAACCAATCCGGTCCAGTTCGGTCCAGTAAGGGGCATTTCGAGGAAAAAAATGAAAAAGTAAAAAAATATTACTTTTTGACGAAAATTATGATGATAGGGGTCATATTGTTTATTATCAATACATTAAGGTTGTTCTTGCCTATTATCTAAGTTTACGGTGTAAATTTCCCATTTCACCTAGTTGTAGGGACCAAATTGTATTTTACTCTATTTTTATTGACAAGTATAGAAAAAAATTAATGATTGATTATAAATCTTTTAATTATTTTAAATTAATTTTTTAGAAAATCAAACCATTAACCAAAACAGAAAAATGCGATAAACGAGATACCTAAATTTACATAGAAATTCTTTTAAAAAAATTACAACCATAGAAAAAATTCACTAACTTAAAATCAAGGTATAATTGTAATGGTTCGAACCTTTATTACTGTATCGGTTTGAATTTGTAATTACATTTTCGGTTAATGATATAAGAGTGAGTATTTATATATGTGAACAATATGTAATTGTAGATGTATATATATAAATGTTATGTGACGAGTAAGGGAAAATTTTATTGGAGAATCCGATGTTCCGTCAGGGTCCGGCCGGGGCGGATCAGATCTTGACAATAATGAATTTTGTAATTCAAACATTATTTTTAACTTTAAAGTAGAATCTTAAATTGAGATGCACAAACAAGTTCATTGACTCGACCCAATTAGAAATCAAGTTATGTAAAAATTGGTATATTATTAATTAAATTTTACGTGTTAATTTTTTGCGTGTTGTCAATCAACGTGTCATGAGTTGACTTATGTTGTTGTGTTATGGTCATGTTGGATTTTTCGGTCAACTAGTCAAATCAGTAATTTGGGAAGTTACTGTGTGGTTAAATTAGCGAAAATAATATTGGATAATTTGAGATTTACCTTTTGTAAGAACTAAGATAACGTTTGGAGTTGTCAAATATTTTTAGTTAATTTAAATAATCTTTATTTAAACAAAATAAATGAAAGAAATTAAATAAAAGTTATTTTTTACTAGAAAGGGGGGAGAAACCCAACCCTCTTTCATTTTTGACGCGGTAGTGAAGGAGAAAAAAGAGAGAGAGTGTGTTGTATTTCGTTGACGCACACCTTTGCATTCTAAGGCTAGAGACTTGTTCGCGAGGCTCCGAGCATCATCTTTCGAGAAAGAATTTCAAGAGTTGGTAAGTTTTTCTTGCTGTTTTAAGTTTGAAACTTTTGTTGAATTCGAATTCAAAATTGGAAACTCGAATCTGTGAGTTATGTTTGGTCTATTTTAGTAGATTTAAAGTTTGTATAATTTATTTGGTTGATTCGTGGTGAGAAACGGCAAAGATAGGTGATTTCCCTGACTTTTCATTGCTAGAAATCGCCAAAGTGTCGATCGTTGTGGAAGGTCGGTCGAAACTTTGAACCTTGTTGTTAGAAATAGAGTCGTTGAGGCGTCAACCTCTTTCTGAGGTCAGTTGACACCTAGAACTGACGGCCGCATTGGTAAAGTGTCGACCGCTGCCAAGACCCAAGAGGTTTAAGGGTCAACCCTATAAGTGTCGATCGGTGGATTTGTGACAGCCCGAAACCGGAATCCCGATCGGAGTCCGGGATCGGAGCCGTCACTTCGGGACAGATAACAGAAATGGGTGACTATTTTTTTTTGTTTTACGGAACAGAACAGTCTAACCTTTAACAGAGAAACACAGAGAGAGGGAGCTCTCTGAAATTCGAAATCAAAACTAGGTAAAACAATTAAAACTGAATTACAGAGTGAACAGCAGAAGAGAGTCAGAATGCTTGGAACAAATCAGAAGAGTTATAGATTTTTGAACCACAGAAATAATAAACAGGAGAAAACAGGAAGCAGAGGAGGAAGACAACCTTTGTATTGAGAAGAAAACAGGAAACACAGTGAACAAAAGTCGGAATTTAAAATGAGTAACAGAAGAGAAGCAGAAGAAATGAAATAAATAAAAAAAATAAACAGAACTGGCGGAAGGCATCGGCAGATGGCATGGCCGGAAGATGCAGGCAGCAAGAGAAATCGGATTTTTTTTTTGTGTGATGACGTCATCGGCAGGTACGGGTGTTAGACATAATCGGCAGAAGGTGATGACGTCATCACGTATGTTCTAAAGTCATCGGAATATGTGATGACGTCATCGGCATGGAACAGGCATTAAACGAAACCGGCAGAGGGTGATGACGGCAGCCGGTAGATGGATGACGTCAGCGATAGATGCTAAGTAAAGCTGAATCGATGTGTGATGACGTCATCGGAAGAGGGGATGACGTCATCGGCAGATATAGGCAGCAGACAGAATCGGCAGGAAAAAAAAAATGCCTAAACAGAACTATTGTTTGGCAGTGGATGGGAATAAGACAAACGTGTACAGCATCCATCGGTAGATGAAGTTTAGACTTAGACTCAGAAAAGGGTTACAGTTATCGAAGGAGTAAAAACACAAGGAGAAACATTAAGTACGGCAGATGCATGCAAAATGCCCCGATAGATGAAATCGGAAGACATAGTTTTAAAGGCAGAATTACACTTCTTGACAGAAAGACATACAACCGATAACTTCAAACAGACGGCATAAAGGCTTCAAACCTTCAAACCCGATTCTAAGCACAATTTTAGAACATGACAGAAGCTAGAAAGCCTAACAGAAATTCAGGAAAACAACTACAAGGATTACTCCATAACCAGAGATGATCCATGCACAAATTTTCAGAGAATATCCCGAACGAATTCCAGAATACTTTAGAATACCAACTTAACTGTCAAATACAGCGGTTTTTAAACATTGAAACAGAATCTATACATTGTTTCAAAATTTCAAAGACAGTGCAGGACCTAACATATATTTACAGAAAACTCTCAAACAGAAGTTTTCGACAGAATTTTTTTATTAAACACCAGAATCCAGTAAAGTTTACAGATATATGATTTACTTTAAATACTTAAACCTCAGAAAAGAATTTTATGCCTGACTGAAGCAGCCAACCCCCCCCTGAGCTCGAGCCACCAGCCATCTACTCATCAGATTGAGGCACAAAGACCTCGGTTTCAGGTTCAGTACCTACATCAGAGAGTTCACCTATGAGTCTAAAACTCAGTAAGAACATAATACAGATGCAGTGATGCAAAATGCTATGCATGCAGTTTTCAGAATACAGTGACAGAACAGAACTTTACATTTCAGTGGCAGAGGGGTATAAGTGGGGCTTATAGGGGAACTGGCAAACAGAGGGTGCACTATCAGGCACAGCAGATTTTCAGTCTCCCAGGGAGGGATAAAACCAGAGGGTCCTTGCTAGGGACAATTCATTTTCAGATTCCCAGGGAGGGATAAAACCAGAGGGCCAGTCCCCGTCCCACACTTAACCAATACATTACAGACAGTCAGATTTTATCTTGTTTAGTTTGAGACAGTGTACAGAAAACAGTTTTGCATGAGCTTTCAGAAAAATCGTGTATGCATGAACATTCACAGTGCTTACAGTTAATATAGCAGACAACAGAAATAACAGACTATACTGTGAAGCAAAACTATGACATCTCAGAACATAAACTATACTTTTTCTACCCAGAACCACCCGACTGAGACTGAAAACCTAGTACCTCCGTGATGTAGGGCCTTAAGGGCCAACTCTCAGTTATGAACTTACCTGTTTGCGGCAATGCAGTGTACTCGAACGTCCCTGGAGAGTTCGGATCTGTAACATGAATGTACAGAATTTAAACGCTACAAATGCTAACTAATATCACGTAGGAAACGCAGCAAACACACTTAAAACACTTTAGAAAACACACCAACGTGTTTTCATCCAAAACAGTGAGTTTTCACCCAAAACTGAAACCCTAAACTTCGGTAAAAACTCACTTTAAACTTGTCCAAACTTGTTAGCGTTAAAAGACGCTCACCTTTGCTGAAAAAAAACGGAGAAATGCTGGAGAAACAAAGTGTGGAAGTTTTGTTTCAATCGCCTGGAAGAGAGAAAACAGAAAGGGGAGGTAGAAGTGAGCTTCACGTAGGAGGAAGAGAAGACATATCTTCTTCAACAAGTTGCCACTTGGCACTCATCCATTGGTTTGCTTCCACCTACCATAATCACTTCCACATTTACCCTTCCATTAGCTTTTAACCTAATTGGCTTGTCTTGATTACACTTAGTTTGGTTTTCCCTCAAACATTCCACCATTTTAACCAAAATATTCATTGTATTAATATAATATTAATCCCGTTTAAACGATCCGGGAAAAACTATTACATGGCAAAAATGCCGGGTGTTACAAGATTGCCATCAGCCTACAAGTGTCGACTGGGAAGTCGACCCTTGTTCAAACAAAAGCGAACAAGGGTTCACTCCTGCTCTAAAGTGTCGACCTCTGCAAGGTCTGGATGTTGCATAATGTTATATTGAATGGAAAAAAGTTTGTCGCCTCGGCGCGTAGTGTTTTGGTTTGTGTAACACCCGGCATTTTTGCCATGTAAATATTCCCAGAATTCATTTAGCGGAATAAATGATTACATTAATACAATGAATGTTTTAATGAATTTATCAGAGTGTTTAATGGAAAAACTGAATTGATTAACTAATTAACAAATTAGTTGGAAACCAATGGAAGGGCAAATTAGGAAAACAATTAAGGTTGGTGGGAGGGAACTAATGAGTGCTTGACACTTGGCAACTTGTTGAAGAAGCCATGTTCTTCTTCTCTTTCCTCCTACGTGAAACCCTCATTTCTCATCTGCTTCTTTCCACTGCTCTCTGTTTTCTCTCCTTTAGGCGATTGCAACCTTTCCAAAAGACTTCCATTCTCCTGTTTCTCTGCCTAAGGTAAACATCTGCTAAAGTTAACGAGTTTGAATAAGTTCAAATGTGAGTTTTGTTGGAGCTTAAGGTTACGATAATTTGGAGTGAACTCACTGTTTTTACATGAAAACACGTTGGTTTGTTTTCTAAAGGTTTGAATGGAGTTTAAAGCTTATTCTACTAAGTTATTAGTTAGCATTTGCAGCTTGTTGATTTTCCTTTTCGTGCACGTCATAGGTCCGTGCATCACCGAGGCAACACGTTCAAGACTCTCAACTCCGCAGCAAACAAGTAAGTTCATACCCGTAGGTTGGCCCTTAAGGCCCTACATCACAGAGACTCTAGGATTTCACTTCTGTCGGGAGGTTTTGGGTAGATAAGTTGGAGTTATATTCCGAGTCGTCTGTTTTTCTCTTTAGGTTCTGTTGTGCTATTTTTGTTGTCTGCTGTTTTAAATTTTAAGCACTGTAAATGTCCATGCATACACGATTTTCCCGAAAGTTCATGCAAAATATTTTCTGTACACGGTTTGAAGCTAAGAAAGATAAAATCTAACTGTAATGTATTGGTTAAGTGCGGGACGGGGACTGGCCTAGTGTGCTATTCTGTTCTGTTCCGTTCTGTTATATTTTGTATATCTGTTTGTGTCTGTCGTACACTTGTCAGTTCCCCTATAAGCCCTACTTATACCCCTCTACCAGTGAAACGTAATGTAATGTTCTGTCAGTGTATTCTTAAAATTCATGCATAGCATATGCATCACTGCATTTATATGTTCTTACTGAGCTCTAGGCTCATAGTTGAACTCCCTGTTGTATGTATGGATCCTCCGGATGAGGACATTGTAGCCTCAAGATGATGATTTGATGTAGTTGGCGGATCGAGCTCATGGGGTTTGGTTGTGGCAGCTAGACATATTCCTGACCAGAGAGAATGAGGTTTTAAAGTTTTGTGTTATGTTTTAAAAACTTATGTTATGGTGAATTCTGGAAATGCAAGCCAAGTTCTGTACTGCTTTTGAGATTCTAAAACGATGTATGGCATCTGTATTGATATTTAAAACCTCTGTAGTTGACAGTTGTATTTATATATTTTGAAATATTCTGGAATTGCCTTGAGTTCTCTCTATTGGTCTGTGCATTGATGGTCTCTGGTTTTAGAGTTATCCATGCAGTTTGATTTCTTAAACTCTTGTCATGTTTTCTGTTATGTCCGAAAATCATGTTCTGAATCGTTTTTTTAGAATTTGAAACTTTTATGCCATCTATTTTTATGCTCCCTGTTCGTATGTCTTCCTGTTAAAAGTTGTCAAACTTTGTCTTTAAAAATACATCTTCCGATTACATTCAGCGCTGCCTTTAAAGTTCATTTATGTCTGTAGTTCACATCCACTGGTGAACTCATTTCTGTCTGTAGTTCACATCCACCGGTGAACTCATTTCTGTCTGTAGTTCACATCCACCGGTGAACTCATTTCTGTCTGTAGTTCACATCCACTGGTGAACTCACTTCTGCATGCATCCACCGTTGCCCTTTTAAAATCACATCCACCGTTGCCCTTTTAAAATCACATCCACCGCTGCCCTTTAAAATCACATCCACCGCTGCCCTTTTAAATCACATCCACCGCTGCCCTTAAAATTCCATCTTCCGCCTGACGTCAGCTACATCTTCCGACTGACGTCATCTGCCTACATCTTCCGCCCACTTTATTTACATCTTTCGCCTGACGTCAGCTACATCTTCCGCCTGACGTCATCTGCCCCTATCTTCCGCCCAGTTCACCTCTACCGGTGAACAGTAATCTTCTGCCTGTAGTTAAAATCACATCCACCGCTGCCCTTTAAAATCACATCCACCGCTGCCCTTTAAAATCACATCCACCGCTGCCCTTTAAAATCACATCCACCGCTGCCCTTTAAAATCACATCCACCGCTGCCCTTTAAAATCACATCCACCGGTGAACTCATTTCTGTCTGTAGTTCACATCCACTGGTGAACTCATTTCTGTCTGTAGTTCACATCCACTGGTGAACTCATTTCTGTCTGTAGTTCACATCCACTGGTGAACTCATTTCTGTCTGTAGTTCACATCCACTGGTGAACTCATTTCTGTCTGTAGTTCACATCCACTGGTGAACTCATTTCTGTCTGTAGTTCACATCCACTGGTGAACTCATTTCTGTCTGTAGTTCACATCCACTGGTGAACTCATTTCTGTCTGTAGTTCACATCCACCGTTGCCCTTTTAAATCACATCCACCGCTGCCCTTTAAAATCACATCCACCGCTGCCCTTTAAAATCACATCCACCGCTGCCCTTTTTAAATCACATCCACCGCTGCCCTTAAATTCCATCTTCCGGACTGACGTCAGCTACATCTTCCGGACTGACGTCATCTGGCTACATCTTCCGCCCACTGTACTTTACATCTTTCGCCTGACGTCAGTACATCTTCGCCTGACGTCATCTGCCCCTATCTTCCGCCAGTTCACCTCTCCGGTGAACAGTAATCTTCTGCCTGTAGTCACATCTGCTGGTGAACAGTCCACTTCTGCTTGTAATTTACGTCTTCCGCTCCGGTTTATTTACATTCTCCGCCCAGCTTATTTACTTCTTTTGCCTTACATCACCCGACCCTGACACTCACTGTAGCCTTTCTTTTGGCATGACTTCCAATTTTGTCTTCTATTTTATTAGGTTTCCCACTGCATGTCAAGTCGTCCATTCCTGTATCCCCGTTTGCAATTCTCCCTGTCCCCCTGCACTCGTCCAGAGAAGGTTTACGTCCAAATCTTTAAGTGTTCCAGTTTCCCTGCATTCCCCTCTGTCATTCGTTCCGTAGTCTAATTTTAATCGTTTCCCGTTTTGCTTTTAACTCCAGAGAACGCTCTCTCTCTATAAAGTTTTAAGGGTTGGTTTTTTTTAAAAAGTTCAGTCTGCTTCGTCTGTTTATTCAAAAAAATGGGTCTCATTTTCTGTTAAATGTCACAGAGTGATGGCTCCTCGGCCCCGATCGGGTTGGGGGCTGTCAAACTTGGTTTTCTCTTCTCTCTTCTATTGTAAGTTTTCCTCCCCTGAAGATCCGTTGAAGGAGTAAGAGCTTTGACTGAAACTCTTGAAATATGGACAGCTATAGTGACTTTGTGAGATCATCTACAATTTGCTCTTCACAAGGAGTAAACTTAAAAAGTAAGGACTTGTTGAGAACCTTTTCTCGTATAAAATAATAATTCATCTCCACCTTCTTGGACCGTGCAAAATTAGATTTGAGGCTAGACAAGTGGCACTCAAATCATAACAAAAAAATTGTGAGTACTACCACAGAGATAATCTCAAGCTTGTGAAGAAGAGATTAAAACAAAAGTAGCCCTGCATCACTTTTATCACTATTACGATATTCTGGTTAGTAATACTACCATATTTTGATTCAGTACTTGAACGAAAAACAATCTTTTGTTTGAGAGACGACCAGAAGATTGACGTAAAAACGGACCAAGAAAATATGCATGTGGAAGACTAAATGAAACAGAGGATCGGTGCTGAAAAGAACACCCCAAAGAGACAATAAAAACAACGTAAAAACAGGGGAGAAAACGAAAATGAAGCGAATGATGAAATGGAGGTGGGTGCGAGTAATACCTAGTGGTACTTACTCAGAGGGCTCCGATGGGATGAATGGAGCATGAAGGAAGCCAATGCTAGCCCGTTCGGTGTCCACAGCGCCCCTAGGGTGAAATCGGCTCTGCGAGCAAAGAAGTCTCTAGCAGATGGCCAAGGTTTCCATTCTTCTTCTATTTTCCAACCTTTAGAATACTTTGAGAGAATGAATGGTTGTAAGAACCATCAAGCAACCCAGGAACTCGGATGGAAATGAAGAACAACTCGATGCTAAACATCGAAGCTCTCGGACGCATTGAGATTACGGGAGAAAACACCACGCTTGAAGTAAAACTTCTATTCAAAATATTTAATCAATCAACTTCTGTACAATAGCTTGCAAGGAAGCTTAAATAAGAAGAGAAGAATCGGCAGAGGAAGAGGAAGAGAAAATCTTTAGATAGCCGTTGGAAGCTTTGGCAAAAATATAGCCGTTGGAGTGTATGGATTGGCCATGTGTGCACTGATTGCTTCTCGCGCGCGCCTCTTTGGCCCAGCGTCCTGTCCGTGCGCACTAGCTTCAGTTGCTGCTGCTACGGCTCATGCACGCCCTGCTACGCCCAATTGTCTCCTGCGCGCCCTGCTGCTGTTGTGCGCCCACCTTTGCTGTTGCGTGCTCATTCTTGCTCAACATCTTCTCTTATGAGCCAATCCTTGAACACTCAAATTTTCCTAAAGCTAAACAAAATACCTAAATATCCTAAACAATAATAAGGCTATAAGTTTGCCCAATTACAATCAAAGAAGTTTAAAGTTTGCCAAATACAAAAGTTTCCTAAACTTAAACAAATAAAAGAGCTTGGCTACATAATTTGATAAGGGAAGACAAATTTCTTCTTCAACGAATCCAATCCAAGCTTTAAAAAGACTTTTACCTATAAAATTCACAAACCAATCAGGTGAAAAATAGTTAGAAAACTTACCTTGTTTTGTGCTCGATGGGTAGGGCTCGTAGGCACATCAAAGATAAAAGTAGGTCAAAAAATATACAAAAGGCAGTCCTAGTCTTCCTATCATGGGGACATCAGGCCTGTCAGTATCAATATAACAAGTTATATTAAAGCATGACGACATAAAAATATGCGACCTAAAGAGCAAGTGCCTTTAAAATAATAGAGAACCGTGTAATAGCCTATTGATTTATATACAAAGAAGCATACATAGACTGACAAACTTTGTTAACCATAAACATATTGAAGGCCTCCATATATACAAGAATGCTGGAAGTTTCAGATAAAATCAGTCTAGCATGGGTGTAGGAATTGGCTTGCATAAAGCCTTATTAGTTCAAATAAGTAAGTCTAAAATGTAACGGGGTTGATTGAGATGAATGAATGCCCAAGAAAGTGTGTTTAACAAAAAAAGCCGAGAATAAAATCTTCAGCTTCCAAGATCTTTAACAGAAAACTTTGAATTCAAATAGAAAAAGAAGTTGATCTGTAACACCCGGCCTTTTTGCATGTAATTATTTTTCCGAACCAATTCTCGGGATTTAATTTAATATAAATGCAATGTATGTTTTGTTGGAAAACCAAACTAATGTTTAACTAAGCATAACACTAAGTTTAAAACCCATGGAAGGGCAAATTAGGAAGAAATTAAGGTTGGTGGGAGAAATCAAATGGATGATTGACATGTGGCAGCTTGTTAAAGAAGTTAAGTTCTTCCCCCCTACGTGAAACCCTCTTCACTTCTCTTCTCTGCTCTCTCTCCTTTCTCCTCTCTGCGTTCTCTCTTCCTGTCGACAAACAACCATCGAAGTTACTTCGATCTTCTCAGATCCCTTTCTGCTCCTCCGCTAAGGTAAACATCTTCTAATGCTAACACATTTGGACAAGCAAAAACTATGGGTTATGCTGAAGCTTTAGGTTAAGATAGTTGTGAGAAAACTCTCGGTTCTTGTATGGAAACACATTCGTTGTTTTCTACAAGTCTGAATGGAGTTTACTGCATAATCTTCCAAGTTATTTGTTAGCATTTGCAACTTGTTTAACTTCTCTACATTGCAGCAACAGATCCGAGCGTTCCAGAGACATTCGAGCATCCTACATTGCAGCAAACAAGTAAGTTCATAACCGTAGGTTGGCCCTTAAGGCCCTACATCACAGAGGTACTAGGGTTCCTGTTCTGTCGGGTAGTTTTGGGTAGGAATATTATAGCTTCTGTTCAGTTTGTGTTCTGTGTTGTCTGCTCAGTTCACGTTCTGAGTTGTCTGTTTTCTATCTCACAATATGCCCTGCTATTTCTGATGTCTGCTGTTATAGGTTCAGGCACTGAGAATGTCATGCATACACTGTTTTTCCTGAAAATTCATGCAAAACCGATTTCTACCGTTTACTGTACTGTTTCCCTGAATGTGCCTGATAGTGCACCCTCCCCCTCCCCCACTGTTTGTCAGTTCCCCTATAAGCTCCACTTAATTCTACTGCCACTGTAACTAAATGCTCTGTACTGTCACCGTATTCTAAAAAACTGCATGCATAGCATTTTGCATCACTGCATACCGATTATGTCTTACTGAGTTTTAGACTCATAGGTGAACTCTCTGGTGTAGGTACTGAACCTGAAACCGATGACCTTGTTCCTCAAAATGATAATCTGATGTAAATGGTGGATCGAGCTCACAGGGTGGTTGTTGCAGTCAGACATGTTTCTGCTCTGAGGTTTCAGTTTTTAAGTAAAGTTTATGTCTGTAGGTTTTACTGAACTTTGTTGTTTTGTTTCAAAACTCTGTCTGGATTTTTGTTAGAAATCTGATTTATGCATAGGTTTTGTTGGGGTATTCTAAAACCTCTGTATTTGACAGTTGTATTTATGTCTTGGAATGTATTGAAATTATTCTGAAACTACTAGGATTTCCTTTTATTAGTTTGTGCATGGATGGCTTCTAGTTTGGAACTATCCATGCAGTCCGTTTCTTTGAATCTGTCAATTGTAAAGTATGTTCCACAACCTTGTGTAGAATCGGGTATTTGAAGGTTTATAACTTTCATGCCTTCTGTTTGTACTGTATGTGACAGTTAAATTGGGTTCTGAAGTATTCTGAATTTGTTTGGGATATCCCCTGAAAATTTGTGCATGGATTGTCTCTGGTTATGGAGTAATCCATGCAGTTGTTTTTCTGAATTTCTGTTAGGTTTTCTAGCTTCTGTCATACTTCAAAACTGTGTTTGGAGGCTCGAAGCCTTATTGCTTTTTGTTTCGAAGTTTTCTGTTGGCATGTTTTTCTGTTAAAATTTGTCAAGTTTCTGCCTTAAAAACCAAGTCATCCGCCCAGTGTAAATATGTCTTCCGGCTGATGTCAGCATAAGTCTTCCGCCCAGTTTAAAACCCCGTCTTCCGGTTGACGTCACCCAAGTCTTCCGCCAGTTTAATTACATCTTCCGGTGACGTCATCTGTCTTGTCTTATTCGACATCCACCGCTAGCTTAAGTCTTCCGCCCAGTTTATTCCCAGTTCTGTCTGTATCTTTCGGTTGACGTCACCCATCCTCCGGTTGACGTCATCTATTTTGTCCTATTCGACATCTTCTGCCCAGTCTATTTACAGTTTTTGCCTACATCCACCGGTGACGTCATCCATCTTCCGGCTGACATCATCAACTCACCCGGCTTCGTCTGTTGTTATTACCTCTTCCGATGACGTCATCCACTGATTTCTCCTCCGATTCAATTTAAAACTGCATCTTCCGGCTGACGTCGTTCAAGTCTTTCGCTGCTCTTTTAAACTAAGTCTTCCGCCAATGTTTCCTGTTTCCTCCTCCGCCAGCCTTATGCTAATTTCTGTTCTGTTATCCATTATTGAAACCTGTTTTAAATTTCTACACCTGAGAACTCTCTCTCCCTATAAATGTTTTCTGTTACTCACTGTAGTTTCTCCCTCTCTGTAAAGTTGCGTTTATAGGGTTTGCGATGACGGTGCATGTTTACTGTCATTCGATTCTGTTTCTCTGTAAATGTTTTAAAAGTATAATGTCCACTGTTTTGACCGATTTATGTTAAAAAAAAAATAGTCACCGTTTTCCGTCCACTGTCCCGGAGTGATAGCTCCGATCCCGGACTCCGATCGGGTTCGGATCTGGGCTGTCACATGATCTATAAGTTAAAAAGCATTGCGTGTAGCAATAACATCTTCGCCATAAAATAACATGAGTATAATAAAGGATGTTAGTGTTCGATAAGGGTGGGCATGTCTGGTTCGGTTCGGTCCTGAGCTCGGGCCGAAATCGGGCAGAAGATTTGAAATTTTTTTCCTGAATCCCAAAACTGGTCTTGGGAAGGACCGGGACCGGACCAAAATTTTCAGTCTGATCCCGGTTTCTCCCACCATATTCCTATTTTTTTTAAAACAGTAAATTGCAATATTTACTAGTTGAGATTGACACGGAAATGAATAGAATTTGGATGATCATAAAAGGCAATAAATCACAGACACCAATTAAATTTCTCAAACTCTTCAGGGAAAAAAAAACTTAAACAAGAAGAAAGAATTCCTAACATCAAGGCATAAAAAATGATCGGGAAATGACACAGCAACAAACGCCAAACGGACGATATCATAAACACTAAAAAATCCTTCACAAAAAATCCAAAACGGTAGAACAAAGCGATCAAAATTAATCAAAGCAAAAAGATTCAACAGCACCTGCGACTAGTGCGAACTGCGAACAGTGAGCCGAGGTGAGCAGTGCTAAGTCGCTGAGCGAGGGACCGAGGGTGAACCTGAGCGAGGTACCGAGGGCGAATCTGAGTGAGGGACCGAGTGCGAGGGCAAGCTTGAGCGTCGAGAGTGAGAGGGAGAGGGAGAGCACGGGCTGAGGTTGGGGCTGGGGCTTAGGCAGGAGTGTCGTAGCGAGACAAGACTGAAGGAAAATCTGAGGGAGGAGCGAGACTGAAGCCTGAAGGAAAATTGCCTTCAATATTGAGTCCATTCGAGCCCTGTAACTTCGGTTTTTTTATTTTTATTTTTAAGAGTTCAGTTCAGTCCCAATTTTTTGGGATTTTGAGCCCGAGGACTGGACCTAATGTAGCAACCGGTAATTGTCAGTCTTGATTTTTAATAGTATTATTTTGTGTCTTTTATTTTTATAGAATTAAGTAAATTTGATTGGTTGCTTAAATAGGTTAAAGTTGGTTAGTCAAGGGCATAAATGTAATTGTGGAGCAAGTGTTATAAATGGAGGGTTTAATGAATGTTTAGCCGCCACTGTTTCTCATTTCCTCATTCGGTATTCAAGCTCAGTGGTTCCTCGAGGCGACTTCCTCTTCGATTCTTCTCCGACTTAGGTGAGTTTTACTTCGATCTCTCGCTGTTTTAGTGATTATAGATAGTAGAGAAGATTGTAGATGCGTATTTTGAGAATACTGGGAGTGAGAGTTGAGTTCGGTTTTGTAGTGAATCAGAATGTACGAATAACAGAACCTCCAAACTAGTTTCCCTTAAAGTTCTGGATAGTTTAGAATGAAGTTAAGTAATGTTGTGCTTATGTTTTAGGTGAGCCAACTCTTAAAGTAGCTTACAACCAGGAATCTCTCAGGAAACCAGGTAAGTGGAGTATGTGTGTGCCTTCGGGTCTACATCACAAAACAGTAGGTGTATGCATGCTTGAATGTTTCCAGTATGTCATGCATCATGTTTTATTGAATGAGTACGAAAATGAATTTACATGTAATGGCATGGTAAGGCATGAACAGGTTGTAACAAACAAACTATTAAGGGAACTAATCCGCCCCTTAATCGAAAAGAGGATGTATGACTTTGGGAAAATTGATCCACTTCCCATCGAAGAAGGGATCAGATCAACTATTAAGGGAACTAATCCGCCCCTTAATCGAGTAGAGGATGTAGACCTTGGGAAATTAATCCACCTCCCATTGTACAGAGGGATCAACATAAAACGAATACAACTGAGTTCTGAAAGTAGAAACTGCATGATTAAGTTTTATGTTTCAGTACTTCATTTAATTTTACTCTACTTATTTAACATTAGGCTAATAGATAAGTTTTGTGATGTAGGTGCTGAGTTTTCAACATGTGAGTTTTCCGAGTTTACAGAAGGGTAGATGAAGTTGATGGAGCACATCTATGTCACAGTTTTGTGTACTGATGAGGCGGTTTAACTAATGTCAGTAGGTGAAGTTTTAGTGGACAAGTGTTTTGTTGATGTGTGCTGAGAATTTTTATGACAGTGATAGTTTTAATATTTCCGTTATGTTTTTTTTTTAAGTTACTTGGATAATGATACATTGATGGTTTTAACTGTAGTCCTTACTGAATTTCAAGCGTTTCATGGAGTCAAGTTATTATGAATGATTACGGTAAAATTTACAAGTTCTTTTAGTAGTCAGCGTTGTCTTTTGTTTAGAGTATATATGGTCAGTATGTTGTCCTGTTGTCATTCGGTAGATGTTGTTATTCAGCAGATGTTGTCATTCGGCAGATGTTGTCAATCGGAAGATGCATTTGTTTCTGCTTCTACCGCTGACACTGTTTAGCGAAAAAAGCATTTCGTTTCTGCTTCTACTGCTACACTGTTTAGCAGAAGAAGCATTCTGTTTCTGCTTCTACCGCTGACACTGTTTAGCGGAAGAAGCATTCTGTTTCTGCTTTTACCGCTGACACTATTTAGCAGAAGAAGTCTTCTGTTTCTGCTTCTACCGCTGGTGTAACAACCCTCAAACTATTCTTAATCTCCCGTATAAAATTTTTCTTTTTAAGCCTCTAAATCAATTAAAAACATCCTCGAAAACCTTTAAAGAAAATTCATTTATCATACAAAAACAGTTTACATAAAACCACTCAACCTTCTATCATTCCTCAATTTATCAATTCATCACATCTTCACAATATCATTTCTATCTACATTTTAATTATACATTTTACATAAACTTTCCAAACATTCATACGTTCTCGTAACTCTGCCCAAATCCGACTCTAAACACGATTAAAATGAAGTACATTTTCACGAAAACAAACTGCATGGTTCCGTTTAAAAGTGTGACATATCCTCCTGTTTACAAAAGCACCAAGCAGTTCATAAAATCCAAATAAAAACCTTAACAAACGTTTTATAAAACAAATCTATCAACTAAACAGAATCAAACACCCTAAAACGTACCAACTACCAATTAAACTAAAAGCATTCCCATAACGTTAAATTAATGATTTAAACAAACATTTGAAAGATCAACGTAAAAATCTAACACCTAATCAGAACCAAACATCCTAATATGTTCGACTATACAAATTTATCTAACTAATCCATCATTCACCCAGAATATCTCAATACCCTCAAAATACATACGTAAATCCCCACGGGTCGGTTAAGCATCGACTGCGCCAGCGCACTCCGACGGGTATCCTTCTTCAACCAGCGTGATCATCTAACAGAGGAATGTCTTCCTCACCTGTTTCGGGTTCACCTACACCATAAGGACGCCTATGAGAATAAATCTCAGTAAATTCTACGTAAATGATAATGCATGAACATGTATATGCAATTTTCATAAATTTCTGTGCATTCGATTCATTTATCATATCGTACATTCATTTCATTTATTAGATAGTCGTCACATTTTTCAGTTCATACATTCATTCATTCATCATATAGTCGTCTCATTTTTCAGTTCATACATTCCTTCATTTATCATATCATGCGTTCATTTCATTTATCATATCATGCGTTCATTTCATTTATCATGTCATACTTTCATTTTTCATATCATGCATTCATTTCATTTATCATGTCATACATTCATTTATCATATCATGCATTCATTTATCATATAGTCATCTCATGTAAGTCATCATAGTCATCTCATATTAGTCGTCTCATTTAAGTCATCATAGTCATCTCATATTAGTCGTCTCATTTAAGTCGTCATAGTCATCTCGTATTAGTCGTCATAGTCATCTCATATTAGTCGTCTCAATTCATGTCATCACATTTCCTTTACTTTCGTTCATTTCTTTCACTTTACTTTCATTCGTTTCTTTTCGTGAACTCATGCTTAAATTCATTTTTCATGACTTTTATAAAACAGTGATGCATGACAGTAAAAGCATAACATAAACATACAAAGTGCATACCATCAAACAATACAAGCATAACCTATAAAAGGCCTAATACTAAACTACCCAACCAAAGCGAATAAACATACATAACTCCAAATATCCTCGACAACGAAACACGACATATGGTGTAGGCCTATCGGCCACAGCAAGTCACGAGAACTTACCTCGTGTCCGTCGCAACTCTAGTTCTGTCCACGAGCGTTGTTCACCTATGCAATTTTCATCAATTTGTCGTTAATACGAGCTTAAACAATTTAATGTTCAAAACTAACAAAATTCTTAACTAAGGAATTTCCTAAAGCTTTAACTCAACTAAAACCTAACCAAACGGACCACCAATTTGGGTTCGGTAAAACCGACCCAAAACTTCGAACGCGCGTAACTTTTGCGTCGGTTATCGGAATCGAACGATTCCAGCGGCCACGTACTCCTCTAATAACCTATTTTAATCTGACAAAAGGAATTTTAAAACAAACAACTCTAACTAGGTCAAAAATCCAAAAACCCGAATCTGCCCTAAACCGGGAATTTCACCATTTTCGATTTTCCATCAATTCTCATCAATTTCTTCACCAATCAACCACTCACACCCTCAATTAGCATAAACAATCAAAATTCAGAGGCTACACACACCAAAACCCGAAATCCCCAAATCGGGTTCTCTGATTTTTCACTCAATTCGAGCACAACACGGCCAGGCGACCTTCGCCGGCCTAAGCCCGGTCATTTGACGCCAAGAACGGCCAAAAGCCGCCGGAAATCAGAGCTCAATCGAGCTCGTTCTTCGCGGCCCTAAATCGAACCGAAAACAGGGAGAAAACCGGCCATACCTTCGGTTCGTGCGCGGAAACAGGCCGGAGCCCCACGCCGCCGTTGTCTGGTCGGAGAACGTCGGAGAACGCCGATGAACCGGCCGTCGGTCGCCGTCGTCTCCCTCTCCTCTCCTCTCCCTTCGCGCTCGGGCTCGGGCTCGACAGAATAGCCTCGGCTATTCTGTCGATTTCTATTGTTTATTTATTTATTTTTTAAATAATAATAATAATAATAATAATAATAATAATAATACTCTATTTTATTGAACGTCACTACCTCTCGTGTTTTCAACTGTTTCGAATTTCTTATTTCGCCGATAAATCCAACTTATTATCTGGGTTCTATTAAAACTGTCCGTTCGTGAATCGGACCTCGTTTACTATTTTTACTAAAATTATATTACGAGAAACGTAATTAATCGAAATATATCGTTGTTACTCCGAAAATTCTCGTAATTTCCTTAAAATTCCAATAAATCGATAGGATCCTAATAACGCTTTCTTTTCGTAAAACGGACCTGATTTAGCATATTTACAAAAATGCCACTTATATTAAAATAATAATATTCCGTAAAACGGGGTATTACAGCTGGGACTATTTGGCGGAGGATGTGTTTGAAATTTTAAGACATTTAAATATTCAAGACCTTTATGTCCTCGTTTCTTTTGGCCGATGGTTTCTATCATTTAACTGTTACATAAGTATTGTTTTAGTAATTTGTTTTAACCTTGTTTTACACGAATATTTTTCCGCTGCAAGTTTTCGATGTTTTTAAATAAATTCCAAGTTTTAGTTGTTGAGTGGAAATTTTAAGTTTCCCTAGAATTTTCTTAATACAATCAGAGTATGTGATTAACAAACCGGATTATTAATTCGGGGTTTTACACCCAAACCAGTGGGAATCTTAGTCTCAGCCTGAAAACCGAAGCCGGACCGAGGACCGAAGATTTAGGACCGAAATTGGTGATCCGGTTTGGTTCTCGGTCCTCGGGCAGATTCTGCCCAGGCCTAGTGTTCGATGTGACCCAATATCTTGTAAGTTCGAGTTGAGCCCATATATCAATATTAGAATTTTATGTTTTCTCTATATATTGATGCATGAGTTACAAAATTCAATTGTACCTTGATTTCTGACTAATAAATTTCTCATGCATCCGTGATTTTTCGGCTCTAGGATTTTTTACGTAAATTTTAGTGTCCTTGTTTTTTCACATTTATTTTATTTAACATTTCATTCTCAACAATTGGTATCAAAGCATCCTCGAAGGTTTTTGAAAATCAAGTTTCAATTTATCAAAGTATTAACCGAATTTAGGTTTGCAATTTCTGGAATTAAAGTTGCAATTTTTTTAGGGAAAAAAGAAAAAGAAAATAGAAAGAGGAAATTTTTTTCCTTTTTTTTGTTCTCCTTCGTCGTTGACGTTGTTCTCCTTAATCAACGAAGCGAGAATTAACTCCGCAGCAGCTTGCCCAGAAAGCCGTCGACCAGCCAAGTCGCCGGCAGCCCCTTTGAGTCTTCGTCGCTTGCGTCGCCCTCCGAGAACACTAGAGAATCATTTCGCCGCACGAGGAGAAGTCGTCGGTCCTCCCTCGATTAGTTTTTCTGTGTCGCAAGGGTAGCTGTAGGCCATGTCCAATCTCTTTTGTGCAGCCTCTATTCAGAGTTGCCACTCGCAGCCCGGAACTTCGTTGCTGTAGGCTCAGTCATACAAAGAACATGGCGTCTATCTTCTTCAGCAGAGAAGAAGAGCTTTGATCAGAAAGTCGTCGTCAGAGCAAAGTCTCTGTACAGAGTTCCGATTTGCTTCTGTCGAAATTCAAAGTCTAGTAGTCTCAAATTCAAAGATTCGTTGTGAAAAGATTCTGATTTTTACTGGGTTTTTTGTTCTCTATCTTTTGTCTAGTGAAGAAAGGGTGATTTTGGACAACAATTCTGGAGATTGATTTTTTTTTTTTTTTTGATTCGTTTGTTGGATTTATCTAATCTTTGGGCCAGTTTCTTTAGTTGGAGTTGACATTGTTTGGGATATCAGTATTATTTGGGATTTTGAATTGTATTTTCTATTAAAGCCGTTATTTTGAGCAAAGTGTTCGTTCAAGCTTGATATCTTCTGATTGAATCGAAACACGATGTTTCAGTTATATGACGTGAATATGGGAGATCTGTTCTCACATATGAAGATAGACGACGTGTTGTTTGGGGTTGATAAAATGTCCATATTATGGAGTGAAGAGGAAAAAAATTGAATGGATCGAAAAGCTCTTTCATTGCTATGTGGGATCGAAAGGCTCTTTCATTGCTATGTCTGCATTTGTCTAATTAGATTTTGCAGGACGTTCTGAGCGAGAAAATTGCCGCTAATTTATGGTTTAAATTGAAGCAATTATATATGAAGAAACCCCTGATGAGTAAACTGTATCTGAAGCAATGTTTATATTGTAATCAATTGATGGAAGGTAGTTAAGTTAAAGAACACTTGATCACATTCAATGAATTGGTTTCGGATTTAGAGACTATGTGATACAAGTACGATGAGGAGGATTTGAGGTTAATTTTATTGTGCTCTTTGCCTGCTTTATATGGTGCTTTCAGAGACACGATTTTATACAGTCGGGAAAGTGTATCTCTGAAAGAGTTTTATGATGCCTTGTTATCAAAAGATAAGATGAAACTTATTATTATTGGATAAGAGTATTGAGGAGATGGACTCGTCGTTCGGGGTAGAACAAGAGAGTTAAACAACAAAGGCAGTGATGATGTTCAGATTCGAAGGGCATATCAAAGTCTTGGAACTAGGAGAAAAGTTGTTACTACTATCATAAAAGGAGCACATTAAATCTAAGTGCTGAAAATTGCAAAATGAGAAGAGAACTGCTTAGAAGGGAAAACGACTGATGACATCCAATGTAGTTGTTGTTGCAAAAGAATAAGATTATAGTGATGTAGATATTCTAGTTGTGTCAGAAGGAAACTCAAAGCTAAACAAGGATTAAATTCTGGATATGACGTTTTTGTTTCATATGAGTTAGAATCATAATTGGTTTTCGACATATGAGTCTATTTCTAAAGGTGTTGTTTTAATGAGTAATAACATAAGGTAGCTAGTATTAGTACCATCAGAATCAGGATGTTTGATGGAGTTGTTAGAACACTGGGTAATGTGTGACATGTTCTCCAATAGAAGAAAAATCAGATCTTGTTGAGTACTCTGGATGCAAAAAGGTACAAGTACAACATTGTAGGTTGAATTGTGAAGATCAGTAGAGGTGATCTCATTGTGTTAAAGGGACACCGGAAGTTTGCAAATTTATGTGTTACAGAGTTCTACAGTTACAAGTTATATGACTGTTAAGTTTATGAATTCACTTGCTAAGAGATTGTTTGAGAAGACTCGGAAGAAGTCAGGTTCTTAGGTAAAGTTTAAGTTAGAATCTAAGTGCATATCAAAGCTGATGAGTCAGCCTATTACAGATGTCCAATCGCCAGTTTCAGTTTCACGTCAGAGTGATAACGCAAAAGGAAGATGAAGTAGAAGGTTAAAGCTCCGAGCTAATATGGTGAAACTAGTTTAGTGGGTTATCACTTATTGTGTTTGAGAGTAATGATTCTAGTGGGGAGTTGTAACACCACATTTTAAAATCTCCAATTTGAAACCTTAATTTTGAAAAAATCCCAAAATTTTCTCCAAATTGATTTGAAATCGAGGGTTAAATCATAATTTAAACATTAATTGAAAACTTTAATTTCGCGGAAGCTTTGTAATAAATTTGTCAAAATCTTGAAACCATCACATAATTAAAACAATTTATGAAACTTTATTTAATAGTAAAATTCAACATAATTATTCAAAATCTTAAATTGAAATAAAACATTAAATATCGTTAGAAAATTTAAAGCATACTAATTTAAATTAGGATTAAGTGCAAAAAAAAGCTTGAACTATCGGAAAAATACACAAAAAAAACTTCAACTATCGAAAGTGCATAATAAAGCTCTACGGATACCCGTGCACCCCCCGCAGAGGGTTGAGCGGGTACCCGCCCCATTGAGCGGGTAGGCGGGTACCCGTCGACCCCCCACGTCAGGCGGGTACCCGCATCATTCGAGGCGGGTAACCGCGTTTAGAACAATGCCACCCTCCTCGCGATTTTTAAACCCTAAAACTGGCACCTTTGGTTATCCGTCGAAACCCTTTCCTCGCCGCCGAAGCTCGCCCAACTCCAACTACCACTATGCCCAACTCCGACGCCCATTACGCCGACCTCGTCCAAAATTCGATGTAACACCCGGTATTTTCCGTGTAATTATTTCCCCGAATAATTAAGCAGGATTACTCTGATATTAATGTAATGACTGTTTTTAATAAAGTTGTCGATGTGATTAGTCGAACGAGGGTGATTCGTGAGACCGAATCGATTTAACTAAATAATGTTTTGGTTAAAAACCAATGGAAGGGCAAATTAGGAAGAAATTAAGGTTGGTGGGAGAAATCAAATGGATGATTGACACTTGGCAAACTTGTGGAAGAAGACAAGCCATGTATCCCATTTCCTTCTCTTCCTCCTACGTGAGACATTTCCCTCTCTGCTCTCTCTCATTTTCCTCTTTGCTTCTCTCTTTCGGTTGAAGAAAACCAACGCAAGGAGTTTCTTCCTTCTCTGATTTTCCTCCTGCTTTTCGGTCTAAGGTAATCATCTTAGATAGAAAACGATTTTTTTGTTTATTCATTTGCTAGTTTCGTGATGTTTAGGGTTAATGTCCGTTTATGCATGCTATAGGTTCGCGAACCAACGTTGTTGTGCGCGCATAGCTTGTTGCATTTCGGACAACAGGTAAGTTCATACGTATAGGTTTGGCCCTTAAGGCCCTACAATACGGAGGTACTAGGTTTATATTGTCGAGATCTCTGTTGGGTAGTTAAACCATAGGTTATGTTTTAGGTTAAGTGTATTCTGTTTTATATTCTGCTTATTCTGCTTATTATTCTGTTGCCTGTCTATGAATGTTCATGCATACACGTTTTCTCTGAAAGTTATGAAAATATTTTCTGTACACTGTTTGAAGTTAAGTAAGATAAAACCTGTAATGAAATGTATGGTTAAGTGTGGATAAGGACTGGCATCCTGTTATGTACTCCTGTTGCGCCAGCTCTTCCTCCCACTTATACCTTCCTGTCCAGTGAAATGTAATGTAATGTAATGTAATGTTCATGTATTTAAAAAGGATTCATGCATAGCACGTTCATCACTCTGCATTGTATGTTCTTGCTGAGCTCTAGGCTCATAGTTAAACTCCCTGTTGTAGGTACGGATCCTGTAAACGAGGACTTTGTGCCTCATGCTGATGATGATCTGATGTAGTTAGCGGGTCGAGCTCATGGGGTGTGTTTGTGGCAGCTAGACATAAATCTGTTCAGAGAAAGAAAGGTTTTGAAGTTCTGTATTTAGGTTTTAAAAACTTCTGTTATAATGAATTCTGGAAATCCATGTTAATTTCTGTACTGTCTTTGAGATTTTAAAACAATGTATGGATTCTATGTCGATATTTAAAACCTCTGTATTTGACAGTTGAATTCATGTTCTGAATATTCTGGAATTGTTTGGAATATTTTCTGTTGGCCTGTGCATGGATGGTTTCTGGTTTTAGAGCCGTCCATGCAACTTGATTTTCTTAAGTTTCTGCCAGTGGTTTTGTCGTGTTTCTTTAAACATGTGTTAAAGTTATGTTTTTAAATCAGTCTCTGAAGTTTGAAGTTTTATGCTTCTGTTTTCATGTCCACTGTTTTTATGTCTTTCTGTTAAAAAGATGTTCAATTCTGCCTTCAAAATTTATGTCTTCCGGTGACGTCAGCTATTTTGTCTTATTCGACGTCTTCCGCCCAGTGTAAAATCTAAGTCCACCGATGCCTTCAAAATTTATGTCTTCCGATTACTGTTCACTTTCGTTGTATATACATCATCCGGTCACTGTTCACTTTTGTTTTATATACATCATCCGGTCACTGTTCACTTTTGTTTTATATACATCATCCTGTCACTGTTCACTTTCGTTGTATATACATCATCCGGTCACTGTTCACTTTCGTTTTATATACATCATCCGGTTACTGTTCACTTTTGTCTTATTCACATCATCCACTATTTACATATTCCGCCCTGCCTCCTGTCTTATTGGTTTATTTATTATTTGAATTCATTGCTGCTTTTTTTTAAACTAAGTCTTCCGCTAGTCTTCCGCCTAAGTCTTCCGCCTTCATTTCCTGTTTTCCTGCTACTGCCAAATGCACTGTTTCATTTCTCCTTCTGCCATTCATTTTGTAGTCTAGTTTTGAACTGTTTCCTTTTCTCTGTTCTCATTCCAAATCCCGGAAATGTTCTCCTTCTCTGTTAAGCTTTAAGGTTTTACTCTTAAAAGTTCAGTTTGTTTTCTGTTTGTTTAAAAAAATAAATAGTCCCCGTTTTCTGTTAAATGTCCCGGAGTGACGGCTCGGTTCTTGGATCCTGTTCGGGTCCAGTTTCGGGCTGTCACAGTAATGGTATCAGAGAGATAAGGTTTTAAAACCGATTCTGTGAAATGTCTGACTGCGCAATCCGCCACGTGAGGTCGCTTCACCAACTGTAAGTGTTTAAGTTACTGTACTTGTTTTGTTTATTAAGTTAAGTTCATTATTTCGTATAGGATTTTTCTAGAATGGTGAGAGGAAATCAAGGTGATGCAAACGACAGAGGCGACGCCCTCGACCATCTAACCGAGTTGGCCGGCACTCAATCTCGCATGATCGAGCGTTTGATTGCGAGGGAGGGCAATGGAAACAACAATAACCATGCGAATGCTCCACGTGACACTAGTGGAGAGAGATTCCGGCGTCTCCAACCGCCTATGTTCGATGGGTTATCAACAGATCCTACTCACGCCGAAGAATGGATTCGGCAGATTGAACGTATGCTGAATTATGCAGAAGTGGAGGAAAACAAGAAAGTGATGTGTGCCTCATTTAATCTCACTAAGAGTGCTGGATTTTGGTGGGACACAGTGCAGTCAACCACTGTGGCATTAGGTTGGGAGGGATTCAAAAGGCTCTTCTACGAGAAATACTTCG
Organism: Begonia masoniana; assembly: GCA_022432975.1. NCBI lineage: Eukaryota > Viridiplantae > Streptophyta > Magnoliopsida > Cucurbitales > Begoniaceae > Begonia > Begonia masoniana. Next base: position 21,443,965 of record CM039505.1, on the reverse strand, counting down.
ACCGCAGTATGAGGAAGGAGAAGTTGTTAGAATTTTCTCGACTGCGACAATTTGGAACGGTGGCTGAGTATGTTCAGAAATTCGATTCACTATCCCGTTATGCACCTCACCTAGTGGCCACCGACGAAAATAAGGTGCATCAATTTATCCAGGGTTTGAAGATGGATCTCTTACGAGGGATTACATACGGGGGATTTGACGAGGCCCCATACACAAATGTGGTAGCTAAGGCTTATCAGTTGGAAGCCTTAGAGGCAAAGTCTCAGAGATATACATCAAAGAGAATCATGCAGGATGCCCCTCAGCAGCAACAACAACAACAAAAGGGACAGTTTGGGCAACCACGGCAGCAACAGAACAGAGGTATCAAAAGACCAAATGAAGTTGCCATTTATCAGGACAAAGGGAAAAGACCTATGGGAGCTCCTCAGCTTCCTGTATGCCCACGTTGCCAGAGAAATCATACGGGGGAATGTAGGCTCTACACTGGCCAATGTTTCCGATGCGGCAAAGTAGGCTATCTTGTTCGGGATTGCCCAATGCCCGACACCAGAACAGGTCAAGCTGTACCCAGAGTTTTTGCAATGATGGAAGATGTTGATGATGCTGATCTGCACACAGCAATCACAGGTACAATTTTGGTGTATGAGGTACCTGCTTATACTTTATGGGACACGGGGGCCACACATTCGTTTGTGGCCATGGACTTCGTAGTTAGACAGAAGGTTAGTTGCACATCGTCAGATCAGCCCTATAGCATCATGCTACCGTCCGGAGAGTTTATGCACTCCGAGCAGGTTGTAAGGGGTGATATAGTGTCAGTAGGAAGCCGGAAGTTATACGCCAACCTTATCGTTATTGGTATGAAAGGGTACGATGTCATTCTAGGGATGGACTGGCTGTTTAGACATCATGCCACCATCGACCGTAGGTCCGGGCTAGTGTCGTTTAAACGCCCGAATGAAGTAGAATTCTCTTATCAGGCGGTACCGAAGAAACACCGTATGCCTGTTATATCTTCCTTAAAAGCTCAACGGCTGATGAAGTCAAGGTGCATTGGATTTCTGGCCCATGTAATAGACGTACGAAGGCAAGGTGAGGTGGAACTTCAAAATATTCCGGTAGTCTGAGACTTTCCTGAGGTTTTCTTAGATGACTTACCGGGGTTGCCACCTGATCGCAAAATCGAGTTTGAAATTGACGTATACCTAGGTGCGGAACCAGTATCGAAGAATCCATACCGTATGGCACCAATCGAGCTGAAGGAATTGAAGACTCAGCTGAAAGAGTTAGTAGACAAGGGTTTTGTACGCCCTAGCTTCTCTCCGTGGGGTGCTCCCGTCTTATTTGTTAAGAAGAAGGACGGGTCCCTACGGATGTGTATTGACTACCGTGAGCTGAACAAGTTGACGATCAAGAATAAGTACCCGTTGCCAAGAATCGACGATTTGTTTGATCAGCTACAAGGGGCTCGGGTATTCTCAAAGATTGACTTACGCTCCGGTTATTACCAGTTGAAGGTCAGACCTGAAGATATCCCAAAGACCGCCTTCAGGACCCGGTACGGGCATTACGAGTTCTTGGTGATGTCGTTCGGGTTAACTAATGCCCCTGCGGCATTTATGGACTTGATGAATAGGGTATTTCAGGAGTTCTTGGATAAATTCGTAATCGTCTTCATCGACGACATCCTGGTTTATTCTCGGACTGAAGAGGAGCATAAAGAGCACTTGGCTATTGTGCTGTCGACTCTAAAACAGCATCAATTGTTTGCCAAACTATCAAAGTGTGAATTCTGGTTGAACAAGATTAATTTCCTAGGCCACGTGGTGTCTGCTGAAGGAGTATCTGTGGACCCGGCCAAGATTGAGGCTGTAAGAGACTGGCCAAGGCCGAGGAATGCAAGCGAGGTACGAAGCTTTATCGGACTAGCTGGTTATTACAGGAAATTCATCAAGGGATTTTCCGTGATAGCAAAACCTATGACTAGCTTAACGAGGAAGGACATCAAGTTCAGGTGGTCTGAAGCATGTGAGGTGAGCTTTCAGACACTTAAGCAAAAGTTAACCGCTGCTCCTCTGTTAGTGTTGCCAGTTGAAAGTGGCAAGTTCAGTATTTATTGCAACGCGTCAAGGATTGGCCTGGGTTGCGTATTAATGCAAGAAGGAAAAGTGGTGGCATACGCATCCAGACAATTGAAGAACCACGAGCAAAACTACCCTACTCATGACTTGGAGTTAGCGGCAGTTGTCTTTGCACTGAAGGTATGGAGACACCACTTGTATGGGCAATCATGTGAGGTGTTTTCAGATCACAAAAGCTTGAAGTACATATTTACCCAGAAAGAGTTAAACATGAGGCAACGACGGTGGCTCGAATTTGTTAAAGACTCTGACATCGAGATCAAATATCACCCGGGGAAAGCAAACGTGGTGGCTGATGCGTTGAGCAGGATGCCAGCTACTATGCAACCGGCCTTGACGGCCATGTCAATGCCTTTGAGGACAGAAATTCAGAGATTTGATTTGGAAGTGGTTTCTAAGCTTTCAGCCGTGTTGGCAGATTTAACATTACGGCCAACTATTCTGGACAGAATTAAGGAAGCCCAGAAGACCAATTCAAAGGAGATGGCCGATATAGTGAGCAAGTTACCTACGGCTTCTTCCGATTTCAGTTATTCGGGAGATGGTATTCTGAAGTTCAAAGATAGGTGGTATGTTCCGAGAGATGAAGAGCTACGAAAGAACATCTTGTCGGAAGCCCACTCGTCTTCTTTCTCTGTGCATCCTGGAAGCACGAGAATATTACGATGGATTTTGTTGTCGGCCTTCCAAGAACAGCTAAAGGCCACAATAGTATATGGGTCATAGTGGACAGATTGACGAAGTCGGCCCATTTTCTACCTGTGAAGACGACATTCTCCATGGATCAGTATGCCGAGCTATATATTGGTGAGATTGTCAAGTTGCATGGTATTCCGGTGTCAATTGTATCTGACCAGGATTCTAGGTTCACTTCCAGGTTTTGGAAAAGCTTGCAAAACTCCTTGGGTACAAAGCTGGATTTCAGCACGGCGTTTCACCCACAGACAGATGGACAATCTGAGAGAACAATTCAGATATTGGAGGACATGTTAAGGTCGTGCGTGTTGGAACTTCATGCTCCTTGGAGTAGATATTTGCCGTTAATTGAATTCGCTTATAATAACAGGTACCAGGCTACTATCGGCATGGCTCCATATGAAGCCCTCTATGGAAGAAAATGTAGATCTCCGTTATGTTGGGATGAAGTTGGAGAGTCCAGACTTGTCGGCCCTCAGATATTACAGCAGATGTCTGAGGTGATTGCTGTTATCAAACAACGAATCAACACTGCTATGAGTCGACAGAAAAGTTATGCAGATCGGAGACGGAGAGACTTGGAGTTTGCTGAAGGCGATGAAGTATTCCTGAAGGTGTCGCCTTTCAAAGGTGTAATGAGATTTGGCAAGAAAGGGAAGCTCAGCCTACAGTTCATTGGACCTTTTCCCATTTTGAAGCGTGTGGGAAGCGTGGCTTACAAGCTACAGTTGCCAGCGTCAATGGATGGAGTTCATAATGTCTTCCATGTTTCGATGCTGAGAAAGTGCGTACGAGATCCAACCCAAATAGTGGAACATGTGGACTTTGATATCATGCCGACGCTGACATATGAAGAAAGACCTATAAAGATATTGGATATGTCACTCAAAGTATTGCGAAACAGGGTGGTTCCACTGGTAAAAGTGTTATGGCGTAACCACAATGTGGAGGAAGCCACGTGGGAAAGACAAGCAGATGTTAGAGCCCAATATCCGGAGCTATTCGCTTAGGCAAATTTTGGGGACAAAATTTTGTTAAGGTGGGTGGAATGTAACACCCGGTATTTTCCGTGTAATTATTTCCCCGAATAATTAAGCAGGATTACTCTGATATTAATGTAATGACTGTTTTTAATAAAGTTGTCGATGTGATTAGTCGAACGAGGGTGATTCGTGAGACCGAATCGATTTAACTAAATAATGTTTTGGTTAAAAACCAATGGAAGGGCAAATTAGGAAGAAATTAAGGTTGGTGGGAGAAATCAAATGGATGATTGACACTTGGCAAACTTGTGGAAGAAGACAAGCCATGTATCCCATTTCCTTCTCTTCCTCCTACGTGAGACATTTCCCTCTCTGCTCTCTCTCATTTTCCTCTCTGCTTCTCTCTTTCGGTTGAAGAAAACCAACGCATGGAGTTTCTTCCTTCTCTGATTTTCCTCCTGCTTTTCGGTCTACGGTAATCATCTTAGATAGAAAATGATTTTTTTTTATTCATTTGCTAGTTTCGTGATGTTTAGGGTTAATGTCCGTTTATGCATGCTATAGGTTCGCGAACCAACGTTGTTGTGCGCGCATAGCTTGCTGCATTTCGGACAACAGGTAAGTTCATACGTATAGGTTTGGCCCTTAAGGCCCTACAATATGGAGGTACTAGGTTTATATTGTCGAGATCTCTGTTGGGTAGTTAAACCATAGGTTATGTTTTAGGTTAAGTGTATTCTGTTTTATATTCTGCTTATTCTGCTTATTATTCTGTTGTCTGTCTATGAATGTTCATGCATACACGTTTTCTCTGAAAGTCATGAAAATGTTTTCTGTACACTGTTTGAAGTTAAGTAAGATAAAACCTGTAATGAAATGTATGGTTAAGTGTGGATGAGGACTGGCATCCTGTTATGTACTCCTGTTATGTCCTGTTGTGGCATGTACTTCTGTTGCGCCAGCTCTTCCTCACACTTATACCTTTCTGTCCAGTGAAATGTAATGTAATGTTCATGTATTTAAAAAGGATTCATGCATAGCACGTTCATCACTCTGCATTGTATGTTCTTGCTGAGCTCTAGGCTCATAGTTGAACTCCCTATTGTAGGTACGGATCCTGTAAACGAGGACTTTGTGCCTCATGCTGATGATGATCTGATGTAGTTGGCGGGTCGAGCTCATGGGGTGTGTTTGTGGCAGCTAGACATAAATCTGTTCAGAGAAAGAAAGGTTTTGAAGTTCTGTATTTAGGTTTTAAAAACTTCTGTTATAATGAATTCTGGAAATCCATGTTAAGTTCTGTACTGTCTTTGAGATTTTAAAACAATGTATGGATTCTATGTCGATATTTAAAACCTCTGTATTTGACAGTTGAATTCATGTTCTGAATATTCTGGAATTGTTTGGAATATTTTCTGTTGGCCTGTGCATGGATGGTTTCTGGTTTTAGAGCCGTCCATACAACTTGATTTTCTTAAGTTTCTGCCAGTGGTTTTGTCGTGTTTCTTTAAACATGTGTTAAAGTTATGTTTTTAAATCAGTCTCTGAAGTTTGAAGTTTTATGCTTCTGTTTTCATGTCCACTGTTTTTATGTCTTTCTGTTAAAAAGATGTTCAATTCTGCCTTCAAAATTTATGTCTTCCGGTGACGTCAGCTATTTGTCTTATTCGACGTCTTCCGCCAGTGTAAAATCTAAGTCCACCGATGCCTTCAAAATTTTTGTCTTCCGGTTACTGTTCACTTTCGTTGTATATACATTATCCGGTCACTGTTCACTTTTGTTTTATATACATCATCCGATCACTGTTCACTTTTGTTTTATATACATCATCCGGTCACTGTTCACTTTCGTTGTATATACATCATCCGGTCACTGTTCACTTTCGTTTTATATACATCATCCGGTTACTGTTCACTTTTGTCTTATTCACATCATCCACTATTTACATCTTCCGCCCTGCCTCCTGTCTTATTGGTTTATTTATATTTGAATTTATCGCTACTTTTTTTTAAACTAAGTCTTCCGCTAGTCTTCCGCCTAAGTCTTCTGCCTTCATTTCCTGTTTTCCTGCTACTGCCAATTGCACTGTTTCATTTCTCCTTCTGCCAATCATTTTGTAGTCTAGTTTTGAACTGTTTCCTTTTCTCTGTTCTGATTCCAAATCCCGGAAATGTTCTCCTTCTCTGTTAAGCTTTAAGGTTTTACTCTTAAAAGTTCAGTTTGTTTTCTGTTTATTTAAAAAAATTAATAGTCCCCATTTTCTGTTAAATGTCCCGGAGTGACGGCTCGGTTCTCGGATCCCGATCGGGTCCGGTTTCGGGCTGTCACATTCGAGCTCCCCAAATCGTCAGAAATTCGAGCCCCCAAATCGACGAAATCGCGCCAAAATCTGCAGTCTCCTGATACAGGATTGACCATCAGGTACTTTTTCCCTTCCATTTTTTCATATTTTTTGACAATGCTGTGAAGCTATTGAGGTCATTAATTTTCGGCACATTTTTTTCTCTCCAAACATGTCTTTTTCTGTCTTCCTTCACTAATTACTAATTACATACAAACAATATTTCCACAGAGATAGCCTCCAATTTCCACGAACAGAACAAGAACCAGAGATCCTAAGCAGCTCATTAGCCTTGGCTCAAGGCATACCCATTGACCAGGAGTACAACCAATGCTCATACGAAGCCAATCGAAGCGCCTCGTTTTGTAGATCTCTTGCTCTAATTGAAAGATTCCCCCCACCACATTTTTCTTTTTCCTTTTGAATTATCATGAAGTTTTTTTTACATATTTCCATATTGCTTTTTCTTTGTCATTTGTTCCTTAATGGTGCATGATCCACAACCATGACTTTTACACCACTACCTATAATGGGTGAGCCATCATCAGATTGAACATCTAGGCTTTGCGCACTTTGACTTTTATCAAAAAATTGTTCATTTTTTGTCTTTTTTCAAGCTACTTTTGGGTGGCCACTATCCATTTAAACTAATCGAACTTTTGATCACCCACCTATGACCCACCATTAACGGCTATATCAATTTGTTCTTCTATCACCTTCCTTTGCCAAACTTTGGTCGGTTAAAAGTAATGTTTCTTCTTCGTTTCCTTTGTGCAGTTTCTGAAGTCGAAATGTTGTTATTTGATATTTATATTTGTTTTTGTGTGAAGTTGAAATTGACAATTTATTGAATTCATTTTTTTCTGTTATTTTATGTAAATAATTTTCTCTAAAATTTGTCTCAGGGAGGTGTTTTGAAGGAACTTTCGTGAGAAAATCGCCCAAACCATCCCGAAAATGCCCCCCCGGAACTTTTATTGGTTGAAAGGTTCCCCGGACGACAAACTGGGAGGAAGAGCCACAGCCGTCGTCGATGGAATTTCAAAATTGGGCGTGTGAGGAGCAATTCGACCGGGATACGTCAAACCGCTTGATTATTTATGGAAAGACTGCCAACTTTAGCAGTTGGAAGTCATTGGAGATCAAAGAAATGCTTGACAACATCTCCTTACATGGGGTGTACGACATGCAAGGAGACAGCTTACGCCCCAAATTATATAAACCCGGTTTGCTACTTATAATACTGAACCACACTATGACATTCTGAGAAAATTTCAAAATTTCACTATACGGTCAAAGTTTGACCCTTAAAAACGTTAAAACTTGCCGCGAAAATTCATTTGTATAAAACAATATTTATTAATTTAATTAAAATATTAAAGTCAATCGGTTGAAAAAAAACAAAATAGAGCACCTCTACCGCTGAATAGTTCCAGCGATAGAAACAGAAACAAAAGGCATCCACTGCTCGCATCCACCGATCACAAAATGACAAAATTTACTACTCACATCTACCGCTCACATCCACCGATCACAAAATGACAAAATTTATTACTCACATCTACCGATCACAAAACGAAAAAATCTATTACTCACATCTACCGATCACAAAACGACAACATCTATTACTCACATCTACCGATCACAAAACGACAAAATCTATTACTCACATCTACCGATAGACAACATCCACCGATAGACAACATCCACCGGTGAACAGTAACACTCTACATCCATCGATAAACTACATCCACCGATAGACAACATCTACCGATAGATAACATCCACCGGTGAACAGTAACACTCTACATTCACCGATAGACAACATCCACTGATAGACAACATCCACCGGTGAACAGTAACACTCTAAACAAACGGACAACTCTGCCTACTAAAAGAACTTGTAAATTTTAACAGCAGCTATTCAAAACAACATAAATTCACAACTTTATAAATCCAGAATAACAATCTACAACTAAAACTAAATCGTGTTTTCATAATCAGAAAAGCTCCAAAATTATTAAAAACATTAAACTCCTGCTGTCATTAACATTCTCAGCATACTAAACTGAACCATTGTCAACTAGACTTTCACACCTACTGACATTAGTTAAACCATCCCATCAGATTACCAAGTCGAGGCATAGGTGTGCTCCATCAACTGCTCCTAGTCTTCAGTAAATTCAGAGAATTCTCCAGTAGTTACCTCAGCACTTACATCATAAAACTCATCTATTAGCCTAATGCTAAATAAGTAGACCAATAATAAAATGATAAGCTGAAACATAAATCCTAGTCATGCAGTTTCTACTTTCACATCTCAGTTGCATTCACATTCTTTCTCTGATCTGATCCCTCGGTTCCATTAGGAGTTGGATCAATTTTCCCAAAGTCATACATCCTCTTCATCGATTAAGGGGCGGATTAGTTCCCTTAACAGCTGATCTTGTGATGACCTGACTTTCAACGTATGTGTTGGGACCACCCATGCTCCGCGGATCCTCAGGGGCTCGAGGGCCCGATTGGGGCCGGAAGTGGGTTAAAACTCCGCGGATCCCAGAGGGTTGGGCCGGAGGGTTCGGCTGTTGAAAGAGGGGCCGTTACAAACCCACATCGCTTGGGAAAGTACATGGAAATGAAACATATGTAAAGAGACCCTCCCAACATAGCAAGATGCGTTTTGGAGCACAATTGACAATGGATCCCATAAGAACTCCGAAGTTAAAAGTGCTTCGGTGAGAGCAATTCCAGATTGGGTGACCTTCTGGGAAGTTCTCGCCAAACAAAGCCGTGAGGGGAGGATATTAGGTTGCGGCCCAATCCCCAGAGCGGACAATATTTTGCTGGGAAAAGGGGTCGTTACAAATGGTATCAGAGCCTGTACCAAATCGAAAATGTGGCCAACGAGGACGTTGGGCCCCCGAGCGGGGGTGATTGTGATGACCCGACTTTCAACGTATGTGTTGGGACCACCCATGCTCTGCGGATCCTCAGAGGCTCGAGGGCACGGTTGGGGCCGGAGGTGGGTTAAAACTCTGCGGATCCCGGAGGGTTGGGCCAGAGGGTTCGGCCGTTGAAAGAGGGGCCGTTACAAACCCACATCGCTTGGGGAAGTACATGGAAATGAAACATATGTAAAGAGACCCTCCCAACATAGCAAGACGCGTTTTGAAGCACAATTGACAACGGATCCCATAAAAACTCCGAAGTTAAAAGTGCTTCGGCGAGAGCAATCCTAGGTTGGGTGACCTTCCGGGAAGTTCTCGCCAAACAAAGCCGTGAGGGGAGAATATTGGGCTGGGCCCAATCCCCAGAGCAGACAATATCTTGCTGGGAAAAGGGGTCGTTACAGATCTGATCCTATATTCCATTGGGAAGCGGATTAATTTTCCAAAGTCATACATCCTGTTCATCGATTAAGGGGCGGATTAGTTCTCTTAACCGTTGGTCTATTACAATCTGTTCATGCCTTACCATGTCATTACATGTAAATTTATTTTTGTGTTCTTTCCAAAAACATGATACATGACATACAGAAAATATTCAAACAAGCATAAACCTACTATTTTGTGATGTAGACCCGAAGGCATACACATACTCTACTTACCTGGTTTTCTGAAAAACTTTGTTGAAATCTACCTCGGGAGTTTTCTCAAACCTAAAACCATAAACCGAGCATTAATTAAATCTTCACTAAACTTCATTCTAACCATCCAGAAATCTAAGGAAACTAATTTGGGAGTTCTGTTCATTGTGCATTCTTGATTTGCCCCAAACCCGAACTAACTCTCACTTACAGCATTCTCAAAACTCACATTTAAAATCCCCTCTAACATCGATAGTTACAATGTAGCAAGAAATCAAAGTAGAACTCACCTAGCTTGGAGAAAATGGGAGAGAAAATCACCGAGAGAAACTCTGCATAGCTGAGCTGAATGCCGAGAAAGAAAATTGAGAAACAGTGGCGGCTAAATCTTCATTAAACCCTCCATTTATAACACTGGTTCACAATTACTCAAATTGTAACGCCCCGAGTTCTCTGAAACCGGTTCGTTACACATAATCCGAATATAACTAAGAAACTTTGGACCAAATTTAAAACTTCGCTCGAAAGTCAAAATTTAACATTTTCTAAAATCTCAAAACATTTAAAAACTTGCAGCGGAAATTCTTTTGAGCAAAACAGAATTAAGCAGAGCTATAAAACAATGTTTGAATAATCGGTTAAAACATTAAGAAATAATTCGGCTAGAAGAGATCAAGACTTAAGCGTGAAAACTTAAAAATCGTAAGAGTCAAACACATTTGCCGCTAAACAAAGTCAACGAAAAGGGATGGAAACAGAAACTGAAGGCTTCCACCGATCACAAAATGACAAAACTTATTATACATATCCATCGATGATGTAAGCCGGATGATTCATTCATCTAACTCACACCGGTCACAAAACGACAAAACTTATTATACACATCTACCGATGACGTAAGCCAGATGATTCACTCATCTAACTCACACCGGTCACAAAATGATTAATCTTATTATACATATCTACCGATGACGTAAGCCGGATGATTCATTCATCTAACTCACACCGATCACAAAACGACAAAAGCCTTTACTCACAAAACAAAATACATCGCCCGATCACTAAACGACAAATTTACTGCCTACATCTTCCGATGACTTTTACTGAAGATGTCATCCGATGGCTTTTACTGAAGACATCATCCGATGATGTCAGTCGGATGATTCAATCCTCCAACATCTGCCGGCGGACAAAACACCCAACTTCTATCAATAGACCAAAAAGATACTCTAACAAGGAGTAAGTCCGACTGCTAAACGATTTTGTACATTTTGCTGAAATCATTCTAATCAACACAAATCCACAATTCTTAAAAAAATTCTGAATAACAAGCTACAATGGACATCGAATCATATTTCCAAATCCAGAAAAGAAGATCACAAAAGCGTTAAAAGAAGTATCAAACTTCTACTGTCATTAAAATTCTCAGAACATTTCATCAGAATACCTAACCACTGAAAACTCTCATTCAGACAAAAGTTAAACCGCCTCATCAGAGCACCTAACCGTAGCATAGAAGTGCTCCTCCAACTTCACCTATTCCTCAGTAAACTCAGAGAATTCACCTGTTGAAAGCTCAGCACCTACATCACAAAACTCATTTATTAGCCTAATGCTAAGTAAGTAAAGCAGTAATGAATGAAATGCTGAACATAAATTCCTAAATATGCAAATTTCTACTTTCTCATCTTAGTTGCATATGCATTTGTTTCTGATCTGATCCCCCTGTGAAATTGGGAGTTGGATCACTTCTCCCAAAGTCATACGTCCTCTCTCTCGATTAAGGGGCGGACTAGTTCCCTTAACAAACTGTTCAGATCCCCCTGTGAAATTGGGGTTTGGATCACTTCCCCCAAAGTCATACATCCTCTCTCTTGATTAAGGAACAGATTAATTCTCTTAACAACTATTACAGTCTGTTTATTCCTTACCATGTCATTTCATGTAAATTCATTTTTTCAAAATATGATGCATGACATACAAACACAATCAAGCATACACAATCCTACTGTTTTGTGATGTAGGCCCGAAGGCACAAGCAGACTTTACTTACCTGGCTCCCTAGAAAAGCTCGGTTTCAACTACTTTGGAAGTCTTGCTCACCTAAAGTCATAAACAGAATACCAATTAGATCTTCACTGACCTCATCCTATACCATTCAGAAACTCTAGGAGCTAGTTTGGGACTCTGTCCTATGTGCATTCCCTATTCATACGAGACCCGACTCAACTCCCACGCCCTGCATTTCCCGGAACATGCATCTACGATACTCCTCTATCGTCTATAATCATAATGCAGTAAGATACCTTAGTAAAACTCACCTAAGTCGAATGGAAAATCGGAGAAGGATCTCCTAGCGCACTCTACTGAGCTGAGGAGCTGAGAGTTGAAAATGATTTGGGAAACAGTGGTGGCTACAGTGCATTAAACCCAAAACCTCTTTCCTTAAATACGTTATCCACTTTTAAATTTTCAATTACCCTAATGCCCTCGCCTAGTCATCCATTAACCCTACTTTTATTATTACCTTATAAAGTGTGCCATTAATTTAAAAAAAGAATAGAGAATTAGTTTAATAGAACCAGGTGTTACACAAATGCCCTTGGCTAACCAACTTTAACCTATTTAACCAACCAATCAAATTCACTAAATTCTATAAAAATAAAAGTTACAAAATGACGTTATTAATTAAATAAGGTGGACAATACCGGTTGCTACATAGCTGTGACAGAGTGATTCGCCTATTTTATGCGAACTTGGTTGTTTTAGGGAGGGCAGGGTGCGTGGAGTCATACCTATCCGGTACAAATATTGTTGTCTCTGCCAGCGTCATCAACGAATTAATCAGATTTTACAAAAAAGACGCGGAGAAATATTATCACTCTTCTCGAGAGTGTGATTTTGTCCGGACTACAGAGGGAATTGAGTTCATAAGGCAAATCCATTCAAATTCAAACATTGCAGGCTTTATGAAGCCAAGAGCGAATGCCTTGAACGTCAAGGCTCGGGTTGTTCACAACCTGATCACTCACACCTTATTGCCAAGAGATGGTCACAGAGATCTGGTCACCTGGATAGATCTCTATATTATGCAGAAGCTATACAGCGGCAAGACGTTCGACCCAGGATTTATGATTGTTAGTCACATGCACGAGGTCAGGTCAAACAAAAAACAAGAGTCTGCCATTCGGTTCATTGATTTGTAAGATCGTAGAGCGATTTCAAATTCGTCTGCCCAGAGGAGAGCATATCAGATCAAACAGATCGGGCGATGTATTTGACAAGATTCATCTTACTTGGATGGGTCTGGTTGAAGTTGACGGGTCTTGGATGTCTAAGGGAGATCCTGGAGCCTCTACATCTCGGTATGTTCTGATGGAGGACAACACCACCACCGAGACCTTCACCGCACCGCCATTGCACCCCCACAAGCCTAGTATGTCGGAGCAGATATTTAACAGGCTAGATAAAAATTTTGCCCAGGTGAACCGGCGGTTGGACATGTGGGATCAGAGGTGGGAGATCATACAGGAGAGGCTGGATCTTATGAGATTGTCTTAACTACGTCTCGAAGATGCTTTCGAGCATTGGCGTGCAGGCCGAGGCGGCGAGGGCGACGATGCCCCACCTCCACCCTTACCGTAGTTTATGTGACAGCCCAAAACCGGAACCCGATCGGAGTCCGAGATCCAAGCCGTCACTCCGGGATAGAAAACGGATAACGGTGACTATAAATTTTTTGAACCATTTAACTGAATGTCTCTGATACCACACTGTAACGCCCCGAGTTATCTGAACCCGGTTCGTCACACCATACCCGTACATGACTAAAATTTCAATCATATTTTTTTTGAAAACTTGACATAAGCGGAATCTCCAAAACAATAATATTCGAAACTTGCAGTGGAAATCGTTTAAGTAAGAATCAAGTTAAACAAGCCTAATGTACTATGCTTAAACACTCAGTTAAAATTTTGGGGATAATCGGCAAAAGGAATAAAGGATTAAATCGCAAAACACTTCATGAGTTTCAAAAGTCAAACGCTTCGCCCGCTGAACAAAAACAACAAAAAGGGGCTGAGGCAGAAAATGGAAGGCATCATCCGGTGGCAAAACGAAAAAATGCACTCTACATCTTCCGATGACGTCAGCCAGATGATTTCCTTCATCCGATCGACTTTGTTCTACATCCACCGATGACTAAACGACAAAATACTCTCTACACCTTCTGATGACGTCAGCACGCATCTGCCGATGGATTTACTGAGACATCATCCGATAGACTTAAACCTACACCTTCCGATGACGTCAGCACGCATCTGCCGATGAGTTTACTGATACATCATCCGATAGGCTTAAACCTACACCTTCTGATGACGTCAGCACGCATCTGCCGATGAGTTTGCTGATACATCATCCGATAGACTTAAACCTACACCTTCCAATGAAACAAGTTACATATACCGATCACCAAACGACAAAGTTTGTTCTATATCATCTGATAGATTCCACTGAAGACATCTTCCGATAGACAACAGAACAACAACTTAACTTATAGAAAAGAATTTACTTGCTTCACTGAAACCATTCAAAAATATTTCAACCCATTACGTTACTAAAAATTCCAGTGAGCACCAACGTTAATCCCGACAGAATACTATTAACTGGAAAATCTCGAAAAAGTATTCAAAACATTGAAATCACTACTGTTATAAAAACTCAATATGCTCAAATTGAAACATTTACATCTAAACCTTCAGACCAATGACACCAGTTAACCCGCCTCATCAGTTTACCAAGCCGAAACATGAATGTGCTCCTCCAACCTGCCTATTCCTCAATGAACTCAGAGAATTCACCTGTAGTATCCTCAACACCTACATCACAAAACTCATCTATTAGCCTAATGCTAAGTAAGTAAAGCAGTAATGAAATGCATCGCTGAAACATAAATTCCTAAATATGCAATTTCTACTTTCTCATTTCAGTTGCATACACGTACGTTCATAAACTGATCTGATCCCTTGGTTCCCTTGGGAGTGGGATCAATCCTCCCAATGTCATACATCCTCTACTCGATTAAGGGGCGGATGAATTCCCTTAATAGCTGATCTGATCCCATGGTTCCCTTGAGAGTGGGATCAATTCTCCCAATGTCATACATCCTCTGCTCGATTAAGGGGCGGATTAGTTCCCTTAATAGTTTGTCTGTCACATTCAGTTCATACCTTACCATTCTTACATGGAAATTCATTTTCGTAGTCTTTCAAAAACATGATGCATGACATACAAAATCATTCACAAAATGCACAATCCTATTGTTTTGTGATATAGGCCCGAAGGCACATGCATACTTTACTTACTTGGATTCCTGGAAATTGTTCGGTTACCACTACTCGGGAAGCTCTGTACACCTAATGTCATAAGCAGAATACTGATTAGATCATCACTAACCTTAACCTTATCTCGTTCAGAAACCTAAGGAGCTAGTTTGGAAACTCTGGTTATCGAACATTCCCAACGCTAAACCCGAACTCAACACACTCGCAGCCTTATCAAAATACACGCATTGTACTCTCTCTGCTATATAGCCACTAAAATCTCAAGGTAATGAAAGGAAAACTTACCTAGTTTGAAGGAGAATCGGGCGAGGGAAAGTCGCCTAGAGAGCTCGACTGCTTGAGCTGAAAACCCAAAGAGGAAAATGAGGGAACAGTGGCGGCTAAACCTCATTAAACCCTCCCTTAAATGCGTTATCCACATTAAATTGCAACTTACCATTTTGTCCTTGCTCAATCACTTGTTAACCTAATCACTAAATCACCCATATTTCAATTATAAAACATTCTCTATAAATGAAAAAAGGTAAATCGGTTAACGGAAACCGGGTGTTACATAAAATCAGAGTGTCCTTGGCAAGGATAATTTTTCAGAATCCCAGGGAGAGATAAAACCAGGGGGCCAGTCTCCGTCCCACACTTAGCCGATACATTTCAGTCAGATTTTATCTTATTTAGTTTCAAACAGTGTACAGAAAACATTTGCATGTCTTTCAGAGAAAACGTGTATGCATGAACAGTGCTTGAATCTAAACAGGCAGAGAGCAGATGACAGAAATAACAGAACATACGGTGAAACAGAACATAGACAACTCAGAACATAACTATAACCTTTCTACCCAAAACAACTCTACAGAACAGAAAACCTAGTACCTCCGAGATGTAGGGCCTTAAGGGCCAACCTACGGATATGAACTTACCTGTTGCTGCAGAGTTGATAGTCCTGAACGTCTCGGAAATGCTCGAACCTGTACATGCACATTCAGAAAATAAACAAGCTGCAAATGCAAACAAATAAGTTAGAAGAATTTGTTCCAAACTCATTCAAACCCTTAGAAAATAAATCGGTGTGTTTTCATCCAAAAACAGTGAGTTTTACCAAAGTATCACTATCCTTCACTCCAACCAAAACTCACTTTAAACTTGTCCAAACTTGTTAGCATTTAAAAGATGCTTACCCTAGTAGAAAAAAAAAACAGAAAGGAGCTGAGGAGATCGAAGTAGCTTCGATGGCTGATTGTCGACTGGAAGAGAGAGTGCCAAGAAGAGAATGGAGAGAGAGCAGAGAAGTGAAATGAAGAGGGTTTCACGTAGGAGGAAGAACTTAGCTTCTTCAACAAGTTGCCAGATGTCACTCAACCATTTGCAACCTCCAACCAACCTTAATTTCTCCCTAATTTACCCCTCCATGCATTCTAAACTTAGTGTTTAGTTTAGTTACACATTAGTCTGGTTCTCCCCTCACTAAATGCTCCAAATTTACAATAAAATAGTTATTGTATTTATGGCAATTTAAATCCATACAATAATTCAACAGATTATTACACGGCCAAATGCCCGGTGTTACAGTTTAGCTTATGTTGTATATTCGTTTTAATGTACTCCTTATGTTTGTCATTTTTGTATAGTTTATTTTTATTCTGTAGCTTAGTTTAACTTATTTGTATACTGGATCTGTCTGTTGGAAATATTTTTGTGATTTGCTTATGCAGGAATTGTTTAAAGATAGCTATGGGGGAGCCATAAAACAAATGAAATTCTACCCATTTTTTCAATTTTAATTTTATATTTTATTATAAATTAATTTTATATTTAATCTTTTCAATTTGATTAATAAATTAAGTTATGTATTTAATAATTAAACATTGTTTATTAATTAATGTATGTATTTAGTTAAACACGTTTAAGTAATTAACGTGTTTTTTAATTTAATTTTAATTAATTAACGAGATTAATTACTTTAAAATAGTTAACGAGATTAATTATTTTAAAATAGTTAACTTAATTTTAGTAACCAATTAAATTAGTCAATTAATGTAAATGTAAACTTTAAACACTTTAATTAATGAATTAATGTAAACTTTAATTAATGAATTAGATTAAACGTGTTAAACACCTTAATTAATGAATTAATATTAAATTGTTTCATTATTTAATTATAAAATTAAATCACATGTTAAATGAAATAATTAATTAATATATTAAATACTTTAATTAATTAATGAATTAACGTGTTAAACTTTAATTAATGAATTAGATTAAACGTGTTAAACAAATTAATAGTAAATTGTTTCATTATTTAATTATAAAATTAAATCACGTGTTAAATGAAATAATTAATTAATATATTAAACACTTTAATTAATTAATGAATTAACGTGTTAAACTTTAATTAATGAATTAGATTAATCGTGTTAAACATGTAATTAATGAATTAATATTAAATTGTTTCATTATTTAATTATAAATTTAAATCACGTGTTAAATGAAATAATTAATTAATATATTAAACACTTTAATTAATTAATGAATTAACGTGTTAAACATGTTAAACTCTAATTAATGAATTAGATTAATCGTGTTAAACGCTTTAATTAATGAATTAATATTAAATTGTTTCATTATTTAATTATAAAATTAAATCACGTGTTAAATGAAATAATTAATTAAACAACGTTATATATTTATTTAATTAACCAATTTCAAAATTTACATTCAACAATTTCTACCTCGGCCTTGCGTCGCAGATTCTTGCGTCCCCTCAAATTCATTAAAACTCATAAACGTGTTTGCTGCAGCAGCGTCAGACGTGGATCCCCGATGAGGACAGTACGAATGTTATGCCCTTGCTGCCGACATATGCCACACGTCATCTTTGAGTTCTTACTAACTTTCGAACTCGATGGTTCGTCAACATCCCGCACTCTTGTCTTTTTCGTTCTACCAGGTTGGCGATGTCTTGTGGGCGGCATGAGTGCCGTCATAGCCGGCCACATTTGTGGGCCGTTCATAGGTTGAATAAAATGTGAATACATCTACATATAAGTCACCCGATGATAGTAGGGATACACGTACCTTTCCAGTTCTACTCTCATTTTATTAATGCAGGGAATGGAGTGGACACAAGGGATTTCGGTCAACTCCCATCTGGTACACTCGCACACACCCATATTCATGTCGACTTTGTATTGTTCGTAACCATTGCTGACCTCAAATCGTGCATCTCCTGCTAACTGAGCACTCCAGTTTCGAGCTGAAATTTGTAGATCCTTAAGCTTTTTCTTTATCCGGGGACATAGAATGTCTGTTGATTGGGCCATCTTCTCAAACTTTTTGACAATGCGAGTCATCAAATCCTTTCGTATTGTCTCGAACATGGTGATAATCGGTTTGTCTCTGGCAGGCAATAGAACTGCATTGTATGATTCCCACAAATTATTCAAGCCTATATCGCACTTAGGGATAGAAGAGAATGCATAACTAGCCCAATGTCTAGGCTCTTCCCTTCGAAGCCATGCATGGGCTTCCGAGTTTAACTGAAATATTTTTCTCATTTCTATTTCGAAATGATGCTGGGTGAGGGCCCAGGCCGCTTTCCACATCGCCTCTCTGTACTTTTTTTCCTCGAAAGAGATTTTTGAAATTTGCATACATATGTCGTAGGCAGAAGCGATTTCGGCGTAAGGAAATTCGGTCTCAACAGCATTCTGCAACCCCTGATATTTGAAATAAAAACTGATTCAAAATTAGCAACAATATAATTATCTAACAATTGAAAATGAATTATACCTTTTGACGATCCGAAATAATTTTCCAGTTCTCGCCCGATCCCATATTCAGGTCTTGCTCAAAATTCCCAAAAACCACGTCCTTGTTTCCTCAGTTTCTTTTTCAACGTTGGCAACGGCAACAGGATATATTCCATCGTTGCCATCATTACTGACGGTCGTGAGTAATTGGTCGGGACACGAGCCCTTTAGATGGCAACCATCCAAACAGATGACAGGGCGTCCGTGCTGCAGCAGACCTGCCTTGCAAGCACACATGCACATATATACTCTTTGACATATCATTAAAGTACTTCTTGTATCGTAAGTATGTACTGCTAATGTGCTGCCCGGATTTGATCTATATATTTCTAATGCGTACGACCAGACTAGTTTGTATTCTTCGTCGCCATCGCCTTCGTTTAGTGTTCGGGCTATGCTCCTTGCTCTTTTGGCAATATCATGCGTAATGTTGACAATGAAATCTTTCCTGACTGTCCGATGATGGAAGGGATAGCTCACATAGGTTCACTTTTAAATCTATCAAGATAATGAGTTGCAAGATTTTTTGCTCTAGCATTTCGATTATCAACTACCCTCGCACAGTTGTGAGAATTGACCAAAGTCTTTATTTGATAGGTCTTCTCGCCTTTAATCTTTGAAGCATGCAGTCGCCACGGACATCCGTCTACGCATCTAGCTGTCAGTCGCTTAGTATCACTGTGACGACCCGAAACCGAACCCGATCGGGCTCCGAGAACCGAGCCGTCACTCCGGGACATTTGCAGAAAACGGGCACATATTTTTTTTTTTTTATAACAGAAAACAGGGAACAGAACGTTTACAAACTATAAAACTTCACCGAGAGAGAGAGTTCTCTGGAGTTGAAAGCAAAACGGGATTCAATAACGGATAACAGAAGAGAAACGAAAATGCAGGAAGACAGGGACATTTAAGAGAACTTAAACTGGGAAGAAGCATACTGTGGAAGGCTACGGTGTATAACAGAACTATGCACAATTCGGAAATGAATAGCAGAAGAGAAGAAATGGCGAAGAAAATAATTAAACAGAATGAACAGGAAGTAAACCAGAAATCATAAGCATAGAAGCAGGAAGCTGTTGGGCGAAAGGCGTATGACGTCATCGGAAGAAAAGATGACGTCAACTGGAAGACAAAATTATAAACTGGGCGGAAGACTTATGCTGACGTCAACCGGAAGACAAAATTTATAAACTGGGCGGAAGACTTATGCTGACGTCAACCGGAAGACAAAAATTATAAACTGGGCGGAAGACTTATGCTGACGTCAACCGGAAGACAAAAATTATAACTGGGCGGAAGACTTATGCTGACGTCAACCGGAAGACAAAAGTTATAAACTGGGCGGAAGACTTATGCTGACGTCAACCGGAAGACAAAAATTATAAACTGGGCGGAAGACTTATGCTGACGTCAACCGGAAGACAAACACTTAAAACAGCAGTGAACGTGATCGGAAGATGCAGTTTTTGAGATAAAACTTGGCAAATTTTAACATAAAGACTTACAGGTAGGGAACATCAAAACAGGAGGCATGAGGGCTTCAGACCCTCAAACCCGATTTCAAAACAAAGTTTTGAATTCATACTCTACAAATGACGGGAGTTCGAGCAGACAAACTGCATGGATAGCTCTAAAATTCGAGACTATCCATGCATGACCTGAAAAGGGAGAACTCAAGCAGTTCCAGAATGTTTTCAAAACATTTAAAATATATGGATACAATCTGTCAAATACGGAGGTTTTAAATACATCAACAACAGGACTTATACATTTCAAATTTCCAACAAAACTTTCAAACAAAACACAAGACTACAACAGAGTTTTAAAACAGAAACCACAAACATCCAGAAGAGTTTACAAATATGAACTTTACTTTAAAGACTTAAACCTCTACACAGAATTTATCTGACTGCAACAACCATTTCCAATGAGCTCGATCCTCCAACTACATCAGCTCGTCATTTTGAGGCACAAGGTCCTCATCAAGAGTATCCGTACCTACAACAGGGAGTTCACCTATGAGCCTAGAGCTCAGTAAGAACATACAATGCAAAGTAATGCACGTGCTATGCATGGACATTTTCAAATACATGAACATTACATTACATTACGTTTCACTGGACAGGAAGGTATAAGTGGGAGGAGGAGCTGGCGCAACAGGATGTACATGCCACTTTCAGGACATAACAGGAGTACTTGACAGGATGCCAGTCCTCGTCCACACTTAACCATACATTTTCTTTACAGGATTTTATCTTACTTACTTCAAAACCGGTTGCTGAAAACATTTGCATGATTTTACAGGAAACGTGTATGCATGAATAAGTGAAATGCTTAAACTTAACATTCACAGATGACAGAATGAATACAACAGGAAACAGAATATAACGGAAACACGTTTAACTTAAAACATAACCTAAAACCTATCTACCCAAACCAGACCTAGTACCTCCGAGTTGTAGGGCCTTAAGGGCCAACGTAGATGCATGAACTTACATGTGTGCAGCCAAGTAGTATGCTCGAACGTCTCTGGAAAGCTCGGACCTGTAGCATGAATGTTCAGAGTTTAAACACGCTACAAATGCTAACTAATATCTCGTAGGAAATGCAGCAAACACATTTCAACTCTTTAGAAAACACACCAACGTGTTTTCATCCAAAAACAGTGAGTTTTCACCGAAAACCGAAACCCTAAACTTCGATAAAAACTCACCTTAAACTTGTCCAAATTTATTAGCATTAAAAGACGCTCACCTTTGCTGAAGAAAACGGAGAAGAACACTGGAGAAACAAAGGTGTGGAAGTTTTGTTTCAATCGCTTGGAAGAGAGAAAGCCGAGAGAGATGAGGGGAAACAGAGAAGTGAATGAACATTCACGTAGGAGAAAGAACTTAACTTCTTCAACAAGCTGCCACATGTCAATCATCTATTTGTTTTCTCCCACCAACCTTAATTACTTCCACATTTGCCCTTCCATTGGTTTTTAATCAAATTGGTTTTGTTTTGATTACACAAGGTTTGGTTTTCCAATTAAACGTCCAAACAAATAAAAGAAAATATCTATTGTATTAATATACAATTTATCCCGCTTAAATGACCACGTGGCAAAAATGCCGGGTGTTACAATCACTTTGGACAAATGTGATGTCGAAACCCTCTTTCAAAGAATATAGTTCTATTTCCTTTTTAATTTCTTTTATATAACTATATGTTCTTCCCAAACAAAAATCGTTTGAGTTTTCTTCACATACCGGTAAGTTTTCACCTCATCAACGTCTGATTCGATCGGTGTTCACAGCTCCTCGTCTAGAGTTACAGATGTCGAATACGTCTCAATTTCTTCATTATTAGTATGCGAATTCCAATCCATATCGACATCAAAATTTGTTTGCTCATTTAAATCGATAAATCTTCTTGGATCCATTGTCAACAAAAAAAAAATAAAAATAAAAATTCCGAAATAATAAATTTGTAAATAGTATCAAAATAATTAAAAGTGAAATACACATATTAATAATTACTATAAAAAAATATACTGTAAATAATTACTATAATAAATAATTCAGAAATAATTACTGTAATAAAATAATTCACCAATTTTTACTATAATAAATACTTCAGAAATAATGAAATATACATTAATATTCATAACTACTAATCCTAATAAATAATTCATAAACAGTAAAATAATATTAATTAATTAATTAATTAATAATTACTATAATAAATAATTTAAAAATAATTACTATAGTAAATAATTCAGAAATAATGAAATACATACATTAATATTCATAATTACTAATCATAATAAATAATTTATAAACAGTAAAATAGTTCTAATTAATTAATTCATAATTACTATAATAAATAATTCAAAAATAATAAAATTGTAAATAACAGTAAAATAATATTTAATGAAATATACATTAATATTCATAAATAATACCTTTGAAATAAATCTGTCAGGAGAGGAGAGGTGGAGAAAAAAAACTAATAGAAGGGAATGAAGAGTAAGTGGGCTGTGAAAAAGAGGAGGGGACGAGGAGAGAGTGGAGAGAAAGTGAGCTGTGAAAAACAAGAGGAGGGGGTGAGATTAAATAGGCACTACAACAGTCGACCGTATTCATAGCACGGTCGACCGTTTTGGGGTTCTTTTTCAGAAATTATTCGCCCACAGTATACCCGTGCTGCGAATATTTCAGAGAGTTCACGTGCTCGGTGGGGGACCGCGTCAAAGCAGCGGGTACCCGCCTGACGCGGGGGGTCAGCGGTTTCAGAGAGTTCACTTGCTCGGCGAGGGCCCGCGTCAAAGCAGCGGGTACCCGCTCAATGGGGCGGGTACCCGCTGCACCCTCTGCGAGGGGTGCGCGGGTATCCGCCTAACGTGGGGGGTCAGCGGTTACCCGCGTGACCCCCCGCGTTAGGCGGGTACCCGCTCAATGGGGCGGGTACCCGCTTCACCCTCTATGGGGGTGTGCGCGGGTATCCGCCAGAGCTTTATTTTGCACTTTCGATAGTTGAAGCTTTTTTTTTGCAGTTTTTCGATAGTTGAAGTTTTTTTTTGCACTTAATCCTTTAAATTATTTTTCTCGAAATCAACAATTTGTTCTTCATCTATATGCTCGCTTGTCACTGGAGGGTTCTCAATTGCAGCTAGTTCTTCCTCAGATAAAAATTCACCTACATCACAAGTTAAAAACTATGAAAAATCTCAATAAGTGGAAATACGTGCAAGTTGCAAAACTTTTATTTTTACCGAATCCTATTAACAGTTACATACTGGTTGAAACTCAACCTTCTTTGAAGACTTAGTCATCTCATGGCTTCGTCATCTTTTACTTTTACTTTTATTTTTAACGATCAAGCTCTTACCATCACGTATTTGCCGTCAATTCTCTTTTACTTTTTCATACACATGCAAATGTCCTATTTATTTTATCTTTTAAATATTTCTATGTCGATGCTCTAATATATATGCTCAACCATCGAAAACGTGTGATAAATTAAAACAATAATAAAAAAAGTAATTTCTATTATGTGATGTAAGGCCGTAGCCAAAACATTGTATTTACACTTATTTGGATTCCGAGCAATTAATGATTATTGAGATATTCCAAAAATCCAAAATAGTATCCTGCTCAAATAAAATCTTTGTATTAAAATCATACTAAATTAATCCAATTTCAAAGAAATTTGAGCAGAAATTTCTTACGTTGAAATCTTAGGTCGGATCAGATCGGTTGGATCAATTTGGATTGAATCGGATAGTTCCAAAATTTTTCCTGCCTAATTCGGATATCAATGTTAAAATTTCACTTAAATTTTTCCAACTTTAGAAGAATTTGGGCAGAAATTCCTTACCGGTTCAATCTTCGATCGGTCCAGATTGATTCGGGTTGAAATCTGGTTCGGGTGAATAGTGTTGAATTGGGTCGGTGAACAGTGCCGGGTCGAGTTGTGAACAGTGCGGATCGGGTCGATGAACAGTGTTGGGTCGGGTCATGAATAGTGCGGGTAGGGTCGGGTCGGTTTGGTTCACTGTTGGTCCGGTTTAGTCTGGATTGAAATAAGCGAACCGGTTCAGTTTTTCCTTAAAACTGAATTAGAGCCTTTCTTCTTCGCATTTTCTACCAAGAGAGAGAGAATCAGAGAGGGAGAGTGAGAGAGGGCACGACAGAGAGAAAATCAGAGATTGAGAGGGAGAGACTTAACTCTGATGGGTTGTCGACGGAGGTCAAGGAAACTTCGTCGGTGCTCGGTTGCTAGAGAGGAAAACTTCATCAGAGCACTGCTTGGGTCGGAGCTCACTGCTGCAGTGATCGGAGCTGCGAACTGAGGTAAGCTCTCTGAAGAACTCGAAAGGGAGATGAGAGCTTTGGTGTGAGTTTCCTCCTCCACCGAAGGCTCTATATATAGGGGGAGGTTCACCCCGCGCCTCCCGTGAAATCTGGGTAATCTCGGATTTCTCGGGTTGCAACAGGTTAGCTCAAATTTTTCGAGCTGCAGAATCTGAGCTTCCTCTTGTTTCTGGACGACTTCCAAACTATGTTCATTCTCTTGGTGTTTGGATTTTTCTCTGAAAAATCCGATTGGTTTTCTGAAAATCTGATTGGTTTTTGTTTGAGAAATTTTTGAAATTGAATTTCAAATTTGAATTTAACCTTTGGAATTGAACCCTAAGTTATTACAGGAGTCTTCAACAAGGTCACATGCATTTCGTTGTGACCAACTTTGATATCATGGATGAGGAGATTTGATTTCTTCTTGATGGTATCAGTTGCTAAGTTGGATCGATAGAGGCCTTTGTGGAAGAGAAGAATATTGTTGTTATTTCGTTGAAGTTTTTGCAAATTTATTTCCCTGCACTAGAATTTCTTTGAAAATAGATAATGTTAGAGTTCAGTATTTTGGATTTGCTTTTGATTGAGCTGAGTTGCTTGCGTTGCATCTCTCATGTTAAATCATGTCAAGTTGCCTACGTTGGATTGTGTCACGACCTAGGGAAATGGCGGAGTAGAAACGCCGGGTTTGACGACCCGATTTTGAAAAAAAAAAAAAACTCGTTTACCTAGTCCAAGGTTAGATTTGACAGCGTAAGTCTTGGGAATATTTACAGCCAAATCTACATAGTGAGATCCCAAGCAGATAATATAACAAAGATAAATGTTTAACAACATCCAAATGTGTATGAAAGTAAAGAAAATTCAATCAATCAATTATGGTTA
Organism: Begonia masoniana; assembly: GCA_022432975.1. Lineage (NCBI taxonomy): Eukaryota > Viridiplantae > Streptophyta > Magnoliopsida > Cucurbitales > Begoniaceae > Begonia > Begonia masoniana. The sequence continues at coordinate 21,418,338 of CM039505.1, read as the reverse complement.
CAAATACCGAGTTCAACAAACTAAATTCTTACTAAGGAAATATAAATAGCGCTTTAAGGGAAAAAGAATAATAAGAGTCTCTTCCGATCTTCACTGAAGCCAGCCCCTAACAGCTCTTCTCTTTACTTGGATTGGGACAAGGGTCGTTGGGGTGAGTGACTAACTCAATATAAATGTTATGACTAATGCATCTTTTTTAAAAACAAGTTTTCTATCATTATTTCAAAAGCATGATTAAAATTCAAACTATGCATGAGTTATAAAACAATTAGAGAAACATCTTTCATTCTTTTTAACAAAAACCGACTCCACAAGCTCTCAGTGAGATAATTATAAATCCGTCACGTACATAGATAGATATACAACAAAATAACCATCACCATTTTTCACAAAAAACGTCATTAGTGAAAATGGAGCGTAACACAATGACCACTTCCAAAACCAAACAACGTCTCTGAGGCTAGAGGAAACTATGATAGCGATCCAAAGATCACCCGAGTGGCCGACAATCGACAATCTGTCATGACACCAACCTGAACCAATACCCACCCTTGATCAGGTTAAGGGAATCGAAAACCAAGGAGCACGTCATCACTGTCCTACTATCAAATTTTTTGTATGGCCATCAATACCACCTTCGTGCACAGGAAGATTTCAGGAAACCTCACTAGCCTTTGACTCCAAGACTGTTCAAGTATCAGAGAATTCTTCTCCCATTTTGTCGTCACCCCTTCGTCTTCAATCTTCTTCTGCAATTTTCTTTCTTCTCACTTATAAAATCCCTTCAAATGATCCAAGACCTACACCCCATTTGAACACCAAAATAAGCTAAATGAAGACGAATAAGCAGATAGGCAACATGGGATCAGATGCAGAAATCGGCATTGTGACCCAAACGAAGCTCAAGTCGGAATACCCTGGGAATTGCAGAAACTTAACAGACTGGAAGGCAGTCATACAGGGAGAAAGAATAGCGAAATTCTGTAGCTTGAGCGCTTTGCCCAGAAAATTTGGGAATTTGTTCACGATGCCAGACCGAATAGTTGCGACAACATCAGCGACGGAAGAAGGTGAGGGACCTACCACGAGAATACACAGAATTGTGAACGGTGGAGCCATGGAGTTTTGTAGAATGGTGGAAGAAGCCGAGAGAGAATCCCGCATTGAAGAGTAGAAGCAGACGGGAAGAAGGTGAGTGGAAAGAGGTTTATCCCAGAGCTCGATTGATGATTGACTCAAATGGCGGAATCAGCAGTAAAGTCGTTAACGAAATGATAGGGTTAACTTAGGGTTTTTTTTTTAATCTGATTAGTGAACCGAACCGATTTGTTTCGGTTCTGAAAACGGTTCTGACTTAAGTGCAGGGGCATTTCGGAAAAAAAATAGACATATGCAAAAAACGTGACAACTTAACGAAAAATATGACGTATATGGGCTATATTGCCCATTATAATATATTAAGGTTATTCTTGCTTATTATCCAAGTTTACGATGTAAATTGTCTATTTCACCTAGGGTGTAAGGAACAAATTGTACTTTAACCCTAAAAATTAATGATACGTTTAACCTTCTTATCGTATTTGTTTTAAATATTTACTACGTATCAACATTATTTTGTGCATATAAGTTAACTATTTATAATTATTATATTAA